>WBNO01018683.1:41185-58625 GCA_013400575.1 Peucedramus taeniatus
ATAATTAATATAGAATAAATATAATGTAAACTATTATATTGTATATAATATATTAATATTATATAATTAATATA
This sequence comes from Peucedramus taeniatus, assembly GCA_013400575.1. Taxonomy (NCBI): domain Eukaryota; kingdom Metazoa; phylum Chordata; class Aves; order Passeriformes; family Fringillidae; genus Peucedramus; species Peucedramus taeniatus. The sequence continues at coordinate 41,260 of WBNO01018683.1, forward strand.
ATTATATTTTATAATTAAATATAAGAAATTTTCAAAGACATTTTACGACTCTGTGGCTATTCCAAGCAATTATTAAGAATAAAACTCATGCTACTTGTGGGCAGCTGGATTTTTTTTTGGTGGAAGAGCCCAGCAGAGGCTCTGCCCTGAAGTTCTCACAATTTACTTCTGCTTCATCAATTTTTTGTCCAATTTGGGAAGGTGTTCCCAGAATGCAGAAGCATGGCTGCTGCTGGAGATGTGCTGTGGCTGAGCTGCTTTTAAAGTCAAATTGAGGAACTTAGGGTTTTATTTTTGTCTCATGAGGGCATTACAGGGAAGAAACTGTTGTAGAAGTCCTCACAGGGCCAGCAGGCTGTGAAATTCATGAGAAAACCCTGGGGAGTTTGAAAAGCTCAGCCTTAAATCACAACTTCCCATTAATGCCCGTGAGAAAAGGAACCAGGGCCGGGCACCAGCTCGTGTCATCCAACCCTCAACACCACCAGGATCTGCTGTGGGCACGGAAAAACCACCAGGGACTTCTTTGAGGAGGTTGGGCTCAACAAAAAGATGAACAAAAGCCAACGACACCAAATAGGAAATAAGTGGAAGGTGTTGGTTTGATGGTTTTGGTCTCTATGTAAAAGCAATCCAAGAACAATTTTTATTTCAATAAAATCACTTTCCCAAGACTTATTTGCTGATGGGATGTTCAAGTAAAGCAAAGAGGTCTGGACCTCTGTAAAGAAATGAGAAATTTCCAGAGTCCTTTCCTATTTTGTTTTTCCCCTCACAGAAGGATGGAAACATTTTTTTATTCTTAGAAATCCCAGAATGGTTGAGGTTGGAAAGGACCTTAAAGATCACCCAGTTCCAGCCCCCTGCCCTGGGCATTCTCACTTCTGTCCACTTTCTTTTCCTTTAGAAATCCTGGACTGGGTTCCTCTCCTCAACTTCTCCCTCTTCTTCATATTTCTGGATTTTTGATGCTTTTTCTCCTCAGTTCTTTCCATTTGCTGCTCTGATTTTTTCCCCTCGCTGAAGGAATTTGAATTTGAAGGATTGAATTCGAAGGATTACAGGGATCTCTTGTTTTCCACAATATCCTGTTTCATTCCAGCCTGTTCCTATTGGAACCAACACCCTCTCCTGGGAGAGCTGGGATAGCTCTGGAATATTCCCCACTTGCCAAATTCTGGGAGTTCTGAGTCCAAAGCTGCTCTGTTTCCATCAAGAATCAAGTGCAGGCTCCAGCTGGAATCAGAACCATCTGTTCTTCCCAAATTATGGATTTTCCATCAGAAAAGAGCCTCCACAACTCCTCCAAAAAGGCCCCTGGAAAGTGCTGACTCAGCACCACGGGAAGGAGGGAAGGGGATCCTGGAGGATCCAGGGACACAGGCAGAGGAAATTTGGTTGTGTTTAACAAGAAAATGCAATTAGCAAATATTTCCCAATGTCTGACAGAGTTCCTGAGCGAAACCCCTGCAGCACTGACATCAATAACCAGCCCTCCATTGACTCCAGGTGTCTGGAAATTTCCTTAAAAAGTGCTGGATTTGCTGCAGAAATGGGGGATGCCATCCTTTGGGGACTCTGTAAGGACATCCCAGTGATGCCACTGTGACACTCCACTCTCCTCGTGTTTTATTATTGATGGAAATGCTCAAAAGAATCTGATAAAAGTTTGGGGGGTAAAATTAATAATGAAAAACCCTAATGTTTCTTTTACATTGAAAATTTGTTTTATCATTATAAATACTCAGAAAACTCAGAGCATTTAGGACCTGATTTTCTTCTTATTATTTTGATACTCTCTCTGAAACACAGCTAGGGAGATGTCTCCTCTTCTGAGGATGGCTGGGATTGTCCAGGGGCTGGAAAACACATCCTGGGAGGAGCAGCTGAGGAATTTGGGGCAGTTTGGGGGAGAAAAGGAGGCTCAGGAGGGACCTCATTGCTCTGCACAACTCCTGACAGGAGGGGCAGGGAAAAAATGAGTGGAAATGGCCTCAAATGGCACCAGGGGAGGCTCAGGGTGGAGACTGGGAAAGAAAATTTCCCTGTCAGAGTGGTCAGGCCTTGGGATGAGCTGCCCAGGGAGGTTTGGAGTCACTGGAATTGTCCCAGAGGAGTCTGGATGTGGCCTTGGGTACAGGGTTTGGGGTGATGCTGGTGGGACACTGGATGGTGCTGGAGGGCTCTTCCCACCTGGATTTGGTGTTTTCCAGGGAAGTGCTGGTGGCTGCCAGCCCTGGAGAGCTCCCACAGCACCGACCTGGAGGTCCCTGAGGCTGAGCCTCCCCACATCCCACGGAACAAATTGGACTTTGTGAACATTTTGGTTTTGGCCTGTAACTCCTATCCATGTTTTTGAAGCTGTTCCTCCATTTAAAAAAGAAGGAATCTGTTTTTCCAGCTGGAAGGAAACCTGCTCCATTAATTACTGACCCAGGCTCCCCTCCCAGGACTGGGACAGGCACTATATTTAATTTCTTATTAAATCCCTTTTTGGTCTCTCTCTTTTCTAGCACTGCCCTCATGTTGTTTTTTCCCCTTGCCACCCATAACTCCACTGGATTTCTGTCTCTCCTTCCCATTGGCCTTTTTCCCTCTTCACACTGGGTTTCTCCAGCAGAAATCCAACTGTAAACATTCCCACTTCCCTGTGCCACAGCACTTCCAGCAAGGCAGGAGGAGCTTGGCTCCCTCTGATCCCCCTGTGAGGTGGTTTTGCATGGGAGGCACTCAGGGAAGTGATGTAAAGAAAAAGCTGATACACCTCTGTGAACACCCAGGAGAAAAATGAAAAATCCTGGGAAACCTAGACTTGGTGAACCCAAACTGTGTGGATTCTTTGCTTCTTTTCTGCCAGGGTCAGGATTAAATGTGTGAGATGTATTTCTTGTTGGGACTCAGATGTTTATTAGTTCTTATCTCTGTCACAGTCTCACAAACCCTGAGTTCTGCAGCACTTCACTCTCACAAACTAAAAATGGAGCCCTGTCTGTCTCTCTGCAAGGCCTTTGAAGGATAAACTGTCCAATTAAGAAATGATACTTAAATTATGTTTAATTTTAACTTAATAACTAACAATCTGTGCCCGCAATGGGGACTTTTTTATCCAATTGCACAAAACCACCCAAAGCCATGGAGAAGAAGGTGAAGGTGGAGAAGGAGAAAAAGAAGGAGAAGAAGAAGGAGAAGAAGGAGAAAAAGGAGAAGGAGGAGGAGAAGAAGGAGAAGAAGAATGAGATAAAGGAGGAGAAGAAGGAGGAGAAGGTGCAGAAGAAGGAGGAGAAGAAGGTGAAGAAGAAGGAGCAGCCTCCACCCTAAAACCTCCACCTTGCTTTCTATCTATTCCTGTATTCTAAACCCTGAAACTCTGAGTTTCCCACCCTGTGATGTTCCACACTTCTATCCAAACTCCACAGCCACAATCCCAGTTCTGTCATTCCATTTTGGGAGCTTCTCCACGGCCTCAGGTCAATGCAGTGTTCTCTTGGGGGTCAGAGCCTGGCAGCACAGAAAGTCTCCAATTCTCAGTACCCAGGGTTCCAACACTAAACCACTACATGACCTTGGCATTTCCACCTGGTTTTGAACTGAAACTGCCACATCATCTGGTGGAAAATGTGGGCAATTGATGAATTCTGTGAGGTAGGGAATTTATTGGGGGAAATTAATGGCAAGGCACGTGTTAGGTCATAAGGTTAAGGAGAATGACAGTGAAAAGTTTTTTATTGTAATTATGGTGTAAGTCTAGGGGTGGAGGTTAGTGTAAGAATTTTTTTTCCTTTTGTTTAATTAGTAGTTTTACTCTTCTAGGTAGAGGTTGTATATGGAATGCAATTTTGATAATAATTTCTGACACGTGTGTTCACAGAGTCAAGGGGTGGAATGCTGTGGTTTTGCATGGGAGGCACTCAGGGAAGTGATGTAAAGAAAAAGCTGATACACCTCTGTGAACACCTGTGAAAGAAATGAAAAATCCTGGGAAATCCAGAATTGGCAAACCTAAACCACTGCACCCTGAAATCCTGGAATGTCCTGAACTGGAAGGGATCCACGAGGATTATCCAAATCCAGCTCCTGGCCCTGCCCAGACCCCAACAATCCCAGCCTGTCCATCCCTGGCAGTGCTGGCCAAAGGCTCCTGGAGCTCTGGCAGCCTCGGGGCCGTGCCCATTCCCTGGGGAGCCTGGGCAGTGCCAGCACCCTCTGGGGAAGAACCTTTCCCTAAAATCCATCACCTGGTCCCTTTGGAACCTCCCTGATGGGACACACTCCCCATGGACAACGAACAGGGGAGACAGGACACGTCTCCATCCCATGGGATAACAGGGAAAGCACCTCGGGGTGCCAAGGGTGGCTGGGAGAGGGGACTTGGGACACCAGGGAGCCAAACCCTGATCCTGGCACTGCAGTCACAGCATTCCCAGCTGCAGCTCCCTCGTTTCCCAGTGGGAAAGCAGCAGGATCTCTCCTGCCCCCATGCCAGGGGCTCTGTGCCCAGCACAACTTCCTGGGAAAGCCGAGGTGGGGAAGCTCCAGGCTCCTCCAGCAGCGACAACTCCGCACATGGCAACATCCTGGATCTTCCCGTGGTGGCTGTTGCTTTCCAGATGCTCAGATTCCTGTTTTTGGCACCTCAGGAGGAGCTTGGTGGATGTTTGCCCGTGCCAGAGCCACAGCTGCCACCTGTGAGGGGTTTCGTGCCACAAATGTCCCTGACACAAGGGAAATGGAGGAGGAGATGAGCTTTGTGTTGTGGAGAGAACAGGAAAAGGGAGTGGAGAAAAAGAATTCTCTTCCAGCCCTCGTTTTTTCAGCTTTTTAATCCCTTCTTTCATTCCCAAACTTTTCTCATCCTCCTAAAATAATTTTATCTGCCCAAAAGTTGAAGTGCTGAGGTGTCTGTGTGATCCCAAAGACATCTTTCATGGGAAAAGCCTTCAGGTGACCCCAGCAGGTGAGGGACACCTGAACCCTTCAGAAACTGGACTTTCACTGAATTGTCCTTCTGGAAAGGCTGGGAATATCTGACAGGCTGGGAGAGCTGGGAGTGTTCACCTGGAGAAGGGAAGGATCCCAGCAGCTGTGCTTAAATGGTTCTAAAAGGAAGGAAAATTACTTTTTTTTATGGGTAAAGAGTGGCAGGATGAGGGAGAATGATTTTAAACTGAAAGAGGGCAGGGTTAGATGGGATACTGGGAAGGAATTGTTCCCTGGGAGGGTGGGGAGGGGCTGGAACAGAAAAACTGTGGCTGCCCCATCCCTGGAAGTGTCCAAGGCCAGGTTGGAGCAGCCTGGGACAGTGGAAGATGTCCCTGCCATGGATCTGGATGGGCTTTGAGGTCCCTCCCAGCCCAAACCATTCCATAATTCCACGATTTCTGTGTTTGACAAAGCCATTTTTAGTCCCAAAGTTCATTTCCATTGAGCAGCCCTTGACTGATAATGGCACAGATCCCAAAAGTGACCGAGAGATGAAAAATCATCCCCAGATCCCCCAAACTACTTTCTCCAAATAAACAAATTCACTCAGAACTTTCAAAAAAAACAATAATTTTGTCAATTTTAGGTTGCCCACCACTGATTTCCACATTCCTGCTCCTCCCCCAGGAATTTTAACCCTCAGCCCCTCAGTTTTTAGGCACGGGGAGTCCAGTGAGGCTTCAATGATTTCATTTTCTGGAGGTTAAAAAGGTTCTTGTAAATGACTGCTCCAAATAACTGGAAAGCCAGTTAAAACAACTGGATAACAGATGGCGAAGGAAAGTGCTTTCCTGTAAAGTGTTGCAGAGGAGAAGCTCATTTACAAGAAGCAATTACACAAACATCCCCAAGCATCCAAGATCCCATAAAAGGCTTGCTGAGGTGCAAGCACATTTTCAAGGGAGGATTTTTGTGCTGGAGCAGAAATCAGATTTTTCTTTAAATTTTTCCCTCATTTTTTTTATAGTTTCTTAATCCCTTCTTTCATTCCCAAATATTTCTTATGCTGCATAAGGAATGAAACTGCCCAGAGATGCATTTTTTCCAACAAATTTTTGACTAATAAAAAAGATGTATTTCCTTTTAATTCTTCATTCCTTTAATTCCTCTTTCCTCTGAGGTTAAGGATCACTTCAAGACCAAGCAAGACAATTTCTGTCTTGTGGACAATAAATACTTTTAACAAATGAAACCACGGGAGTAACAACTCATTTTTCTTCAGCATCATGACAGAAGCCAGAAGCTGCCTCGTGCTGACATTTAGGAAACTAAACTTAGGTCTGGCTTTACCTTTGCAAGCCCTTTTCATCCCCATCTAATCCATTTTGTGTGGATAATGGGAACATGACTTTCTCACAGGATCTTGACAGGGTGATGAGTTAATAAGACCAAAGCCTTTGGAGGTGTGCAGACCAAAGGACTGGGAGAAAATCATCCCTCAAGTTGGAAAGGATGGACACTGAGCAGCTCCTGCTCCTCTGAAGGAGTTTGAAGCCCAGAGGTTTTGCTGGGATTTTGTAGGGAAGGGCTGAGCAAAGATCTGCTCCCAGAATTTCATCTTCATTATGTACCTGACACATCAAAGCCACAATTTCCCTGCTGCTCCACAGGCAGCTGATGTGATCCTAAAAACACATCAGGATGGAACATCCATCATTTCCTTGGAGAGGGGAGGGAGGGTGGAATGACCTCATCTTAATTAAAGGGTCTTCACTAAGCCACCAACCCTGCACATTCCAGATGTTGGTTTTGTGCCTCGCCATCCCCACTTGGCCTCCTCGTTAAATCTCCAGTTAATTGAGAGCCAAGCATTTCATCCAGAAAATTGCAGGATAAAAGAAAAACAACAAACTCAAAAATGTGAGTCGTAAAAGTATTGATTGCTTGAGGAGGATTTTTCTCAAAAGTGGCAAAAAGTTGTGGCTCTCAAGAAGTTCAGCAGTGCCTTCAGGCTCTGGGATGGCTGAGGGTGATGTTGGAGTTGGGGTGGTGATGGTGGTGCTGGGACTGGATGATCCTGAAGGGCTCTCCCAGCTTTGGTGATTCCATGGTTCTGGGAGGATTCTTCCATCACAGCACCCCAGGAGCTCTGCAGAATCCCCCATTCCAGGCTGTCTGTGCTGCAGGGGGTTTGTGGGGGGCTGTGGTTGAAATCCTGGATTCAAACTGGACTCACTGGACAGCAGAGAAAGGGAAATGCTCTGGGTAGAGACAGGGAGAGTGAATTCCACCTTTCCATGGGGTAAAGGACAAGTGTCCACCTCCACCAGACTCTTCTCAAGGAGATCTCCAGATCAGCCCCAAGGGGAGCATTCCAGACTCATGGAATCATCAGGGTGGGAAGAGCCCCCCAGGATCATCCAGTGCCACCCCAGCCCCACCAGCATCACCCCAAACCCTGTCCCCAGGAGCCACATCCAGACTCCTCTGGGACAATTCCAGTGACTCCAAACCTCCCTGGGCAGCTCATCCCAAGGCCTGACCACTCTGACAGGGAAATTTTCTGTCCCAATCTCCAACCTGAGCCTCCCCTGGTGCCATTTGAGGCCATTTCCTCTCATTTTTTCCCTGCCCCTCCTGTCAGGAGCTGTGCAGAGCAATGAGGTCCCCCCTGAGCCTCCTTTTCTCCAGATTGAGCCTCCCCCCAGCTCCCTCAGGAATTTTCCAGCCCCTTCCCAAGCTCTGTTCCCTGCCCTGGACATTCTCCATCCCATTTGGCCATGGCTGATCCATCACAGAGGGACACAAGGAGAGTGAGGGGGGCTCTGCATCCCCCTGGATCCCAACATCTCTCCTGGCACTCCAGGCTCAGCAGCATGGAATGTGTCATCCCTGCAGGACAGCAGGGCCAGTTCCCTGAGGCTCAGCTGTCCCCAGGAGCATCCCCAGTGCCAGAGCTGTTCCCTCCTCACTTGCCAAAAATGAGTTGCTTCCTCCTCATCTGTCAGAACTGGATTTTGTGGGAAGCGCTGCTGATCCCAGGTGCCCGATGACAGCCCCTGGAATCATCTGCCTTTGATAGAGAGGGGCTTGTGTTTGGGCTGAGAGCAGGGAGAGAGCCTGGCTACTGAGTAATCCAAAGCAGGGAACCGAATTTAGCACAGTTGTTCACAGCACAAGGATTTTTGGCAGGCTGCTCCTGCAGCCAGAGCAGCTGTTCACATTTTCTCACCCACCTACACAGCCAGGACAGCCAGGATTGCTCTTTTTTTTTTTAATAGAATGAATTGTGTCCATTGGTGAAAGGAGTTTTGCTGGAATCTGCTGCCTTCAGCAGCCTGGATTTGATAGGAAACCCCTCTTGAAGGAACACGAGGCAGTTATGAGGGGTTTTGAGTTGGAAAAAAGTTTTCCAGCCTTTGCTTCCATAGACAAGTTTGCAATAACTCTTTAAAGAGGAGCTTTTCAAGGACGTCTTTGTGCTTGGATTGTTTGGAAATTTGGTCTGGGAGTTGCTTCACTGATCCCCTCCCTTCTCCCAACCTGATGTCCCAGAGGAGCAGACGGTGAGGAATTCCAGCATTCCCCAAAATCTGGCTGCTCCCTAGCCAGGAGTGGGAAAAAGGCTTCAAACTCAGCATCTCCTGTTTTTTTTGTTCAGGCCAGTAGCTGGACTGGAATAGGGCCACAATTTTGGGAAGTGGTGGAGTCCTCTGTCTCCTTTTGGTCTCCAGCATTGTCCAAAGTGCTCCCCAAATGTTCCAGGGGGAGAAGTCTGAGGGTAGGGATGAACTCATGTCCTCCGTGGGGCTGTTCTGATTCCCCAAGTATGTCTGTGAAGCAGCACAATAATTTTCCAGACTCGAGCATTTCCCTTAGAAGAGATTTCAGATCTGTGGCCAAGACATCAGGGAAAGCATTCCCAGCCTGCTCCAGCCTCCAAGGCAGCTCTGGCACAGCAGGATGGTCTCACCTGCTGCCCCAGACACACACATCCCCCTGCCTTTTGCTCCCACTTCCACATTCTCCAAAACCTGGGATGAGATCAGCTGGGCTTGGAATTCCCTCTGGTTTAGCTCACATCCCACAGAACATCTCAGGGACACCAGGGAAAACAGAGTTCTAAGGATTTTGTACTTCTTGAGGTAAAGGATTACTCTGCTCCATGAGAAAGCTTCACATGGGGTTCCTTGGGATAATCAGGAGCTCAGGTTGCTTTCTTCCTGATGTTTGACCAGGAATTGCTTCATTTCCTAAACACTGAGCAAGGAAATGGTCAAATCTCCCACAGAATTTATTTCCAGAGTGAATCCTGAACTGATTTGTTGAAGATCATCCAGGAAGGAACCTGCTCGTACATGGGGAGCAAAATTGGAACCACCACCGTCCAAATCCAGCAGGAAAAGGAGATTTTTAATAGGACAGGAGCTGCTCCCTGTGCAATTCCTGCCTTGCAATTTGCAGGCTGACATTGCTGACTTAAATGAGGAACAGGGAAATCAAGGGCTGTCAGAATTGGTGCAAGCATTAAATCCTAAATTAAATCTCAGGGGGGACCTCACTGCTCTGCACAGCTCCTGACAGGAGGGGCAGTGAGGGGGGGTCAGGCTCTGCTGCCACGTCCCAAGGGAAAGGAGGAGAAGAAATGGCCTCAAATGGCACCAGGGGAGGCTCAGGGTGGAGATTGGGAAAGAAAATTTCCCTGTCAGAGTGGTCAGGCCTTGGGATGAGCTGCCCAGGGAGGTTTGGAGTCACTGGAATTGTCCCAGAGGAGTCTGGATGTGGCCTTGGGGACAGGGTTTGGGGTGATGTTGGTGGGGCTGGGGTGGCACTGGGTGATCCTGGGGGGCTCTTCCCACCCGGATGATTCCATGATCCTGTGAAACCAGGGGCAGTGGGAATGAGCAGGTTTTTATTGCACCACATTCACTTGTCCACATCTAAACTTGGCTCCCGGCTGGAGCACAGCCAGTGCTGCTGAGCCCCATCCCCTCCCCAGCCTGAGCCTTTGGAATACTGACCAGAGTTTCTTTCCTTAGCTCTGGGTGTGGAGAGACACTTCCACAAAATGTTCCTGTCATCCTCAGACCTTGGGGTGGGAGTTTCTCTGGCATGGGTTTGGTCCTGGTCATGAACAAAGCTTTGACACGCTCAGCTCAACTCTTAACCCTCCTGATTTCAGGAGTGCAACATTCCCATGGATGCTGCAGATGTCCAAGGAAAAGACACATTTTTCCAGCCCTGTCTTCCTTGGAGATGTTGCCAGTGCTAAGAACAAAGAGTTTTTGCTGATGGTTAAAAAAAAAAAAAAAAGGGATTTGGTTTCCTCTGCTTCCAAAACCAGCAGAGCCAACTCCTGGTTTAGAACCACGTCACCCTGCTCCTCTTCTATGTCAGTGTGGGAAGCATGGACAAAAATGTCTTTATTCTACTCCCCTGTCACATTCTGATGACCTTCCCACATCTTTGGGGTGTTGCTCATATTCCTCACTGGAAAAGCAGCCCCGGAGCCTCCAGCTGAACTCAGAGCAGCAGCAGCAGCAGCTGAGTCATGGTGCCAGCACTCCCAGCTCTGGGGCTGCTCCTCAAAGCAGGGAAGGACAAAAAGCCAACCCCACAATCATCCTGCAACCTCCCAGGGAGGAAAAGGCACCTCGGGATGTGTTTCCTAACAAAACTCAGCTGATGTGGGGTGGGAGGGCAGGGATGGGATAACTCCCTGAGCCCTGTTTGCCTTGGCCTGGGAGCACTGGGGGAAAACATTCCTGAGCTGACATCACTTCCCATCCCTGCCGTGGAGGTGCTGCTGCTGCCACCACCATCAGCTCCAAATGGGAAACATCCTCACTGGAAAGGATTTGTTTTGGTTTTTTTTTCCTTTTCCAAGGCAAGAGTTTTCCATGGTGCCCATTCCTGAAGCCTCGTGGTGCCTCAAGCCAGAGCTGGGTCCTACAAAAGGTTGAAACTCATGGAATGTGTTGGCTTGGAAGGGACTTTAAAAATCACCTTATTGCAGTGTCACTCCCTGGACGTGACCCTTGGTGAGGCTGAGTCAGGACAGAAGAGATAAACCTTAACTTCCATTGGAAAACTGGGAATTTGGAGAATTTTTCCCTTCTTCTGTAATCAGATTTTTGGATAAGAAGGATCTACTGTCATTCCTGTCTGCAGCCTTCCAGGGCAAAATCTGCAGGACACAGAATAAAGAATAAAGTTGTTCTATATTAAAGAATAAAATCTGAGGGCAACACTCTCCCTTTGCCCTGGGCTTATCCCTATGGAATGTGGATGTGGGCATCAGACAAAAATCAGGAAGTGAGACAGCCTTGGACCTATGAATTAGTGAAGAGTCAAAACTTGGGGTTTTGAATCTCCCAGGAAGCTTTGTGCAGAAACCCTTTATTCACCCAGAGTTTTCCCAATATTGGTACAGCTTTAAAAATAACATTTTTTGAAGTGAATAAAAAGAGGAGAAGCAGCCCAGAATGGCCATTTCAGAGAATATTAAACCAGATGTTTTAACAGGAAGATCCTCACCGAAGGCAATTTTTGCAAACACTTGAGAAAAGCAGCTCCTCTTAGAAAGCCTCTTAAAGGGAATTAATTCCAATGTGCCTGTGCAAGGTAGCAGGGAGAGAGAGCTGTGGCTTCCTTCCCTGTGGAGGAATATTTTTTATTGTTGGAGGCTCCTTAAAGAAGGCCTGGGTCTGTCTGGCTGTTAATTGTGGGGTTGTCTAGACAGTGATGATATTATTACCAAGCTATGCACAGCTCCTCACTCTGTCACTGTTTCCAGAGCTGCCTACACAAATTGCTTCACTGTTGACATGTGCAAGAGCTCCCCAGATATTTATTTTTCTCATTTAGAGGAGATACAGCGAGGCTTTGAAAACCATTATGCACTGAACCATTGCTAATGTTGGAAATGTCTCGTGGGCTCGAGCTGAGGGAGAAGAAAGGGAGGAAGGAAAGGCACCGTGGGCAGGGTTGGATGGGGTTGAGCTGGGATAAAGAAAAAAAAAAGAGAGATTTGGGTGTGGAGGACAATGGGATCTGCTCCAAACGTCCCTTGTCCCCAGGGTTATATTCATCACGGGTTGTCCACATTTGGGGAGGTGAGAAAAGAAAATGCAGAACACCTCCTGAGACCTTAAAAAGGACTTTGGAGTCTGTGGTGGCCATTCAGGGTGGTTTTCAGGGGTAAAAAATGAGGGAATTGCTGGAATCATCCCATAGGGCTGAAATGTGACCCTGGGAAGGCTGAAGAGAACGAGGACACCTCACACAGGACTAAGAAACAATCCAGGCTCCCCATGTCAGGTTTGGGATCCTGAGTGCCTCCTCCCATCCCATCCCTGTCCCTCACATTCCAAAGCTCAGTTCAGATCCCAGGATTTCCTGAGACACCCTCTGGTACCCCACAAAAGGAATGAATTACCTGAGAAATGCAGCAGAGTCTGCAGGAGTTGTGTCTAAAACCTTATAGAGCTGTAATTAATATAAATTATGCAGCTTTTTATAGGATTAAAGACATATGGATTGATATTTTTATATATAAATAATTTTTTATTATATTTATAATAAAATACCTTAATCAGAGTTATTTACCACACAGCACAGGTAGATAAAACTGCAGGTAGAGTTCACTATTTTAACGTAGTTATATAAAAATTAGGAAAAATAATTATAAAGTAGAGTTTGATGTTACTCACCCAGAGCAAGGAAAAGGGGCAAATCTCACTCAGCTTCAAGGAGTTACCTCAAAGAGTGTCCCCACTCCAGGGAGGAATCTCCACAGACTCCCAAAGAAAAATTATGATGGGAAACCCTCCAGTTAAAAAGTGGGATTGGGTTTTTACGGGATGAAGTGTCAGTCAGCTGTCCCAGCTGTGACAGCTCAGCAGCTTTAGATAAGTTATCAGTACCTTCCCTTGCTGGGTCATTTATCAGGTGCTCTGCCTGTCAGATCCTCCCTTGTTCCAGTTTCTATCGGGAAGTTGAACTTTGGGATTGATGAGTCAGGCTGGTTTCAGCTCAGGGTTGGTTTCCCAGCCCAAAAGCAGCCATTCACCACTGCCAGCTTTGCAAATTGGGGGGTTTTGCAGTTGTTTTACCCCAACTGCAGGCAGAGCATCTTCCCACACCTTTGGATCACCATTCCTGAGCACCCTCAGCCTGGGGAAGGTTGTGATGCCTCACGTTTGAAATTTTATATTTTTCAGATTCTGTGCTGCTTTAGTGTGTGGGTCTGGGCTTCATATTATGGGATGCTGAGCTCTCTGCACAGAGCAGGGACACAAAACAATTCCTGCTCCAGCTGGGGACCAAGGACAAATGATCCAAATCTCAGCCCAAGAGCACAAACAAGGTGGGCTGGAGAGAGAAAAACAAGCAGGATGGGACTGCATGGGCTAAAGCTGGAATGGGACAATGAACTCCAAGGTGCAAATGGAGCAGAACTGATCCAAGGGAGAGACCCCGTGCCCAGGAGTGCATTTTGGGACCATTTTGGTTCCTCTTGGGTGCAGCCCTGGCTGGGCTCTTGTGCTGCCCAAGGTGGATCCATGGAGGCCTTTGAATAAATCCCTGCTTTATTCTTTAGCTCTGTCCAGCCTCTGCTCTGGGGCAGCCTTCTCAAGGCTTCCTCAGTTGGACAGGAGGAAATCTGCCCTCAGTCCACGGCAGCACCATCAGAAGCATCATCACATTCCCAAACCTCCACTGCTCTGCTCCCTGGGCTGAAAGGAAGGGCTGGAGGCCTCAAAGCACCACCTGCAAATCTGAGTGGGCAGAATCACAGCATCATGGAATCACCATGTGGGGAAGAGCCCTCCAGGATCACCCAGTGCCACCCCAGCCCCCCAAACCCTGTCCCCAAGGCCACATCCAGACTCCTCCTGAGCACTCCCACAGTGACTCCAAACCTCCCTGGGCAGCTCATCCCAAGGCCTGACCACTCTGACAGGGAAATTTTGTTTCCCAATCTCCACCCTGAGCCTCCCCTGGTGCCATTTGAGGCCATTTCCTCTCCTCCTTTCCTTTGGGACACGGCAGCAGAGCCTGACCCCCCCTCACTGCCCCTCCTGCCAGGAGCTGTGCAGAGCCACAAGGTTCCCCCTGAGCCTCCTTTTCTCCAGGCTCAGCCCCCCCAGCTCCCTCAGCTGCTGGCCCCAGGATTTGTTTTCCAGCCCCTTTCCCACCTCCACTGTGCACTTTGGACACTCTCCAACCCCTCCAGGTCATTTTGAAGCAAGGGCCCCAAAACCAAACTCAGGGCCCAGCACGGGGACAATCCCTGCCCTGCTCCTGCTGGCCACACTATTCCTGATCCCAGCCAGGTGCCAGTGGCCTTCTCAGCCAAGATTTGGCCTGCAAAGGTGGGGCCACGTGGGGTTCACCTCTCTGACAGCGCTTTGAACTCTGCAGCAGAGGCTGAGTGAGCGATTCCTGCCAGCTGAGGCTCCAGGAGCTGAAGTCCTCATGTCCCCAGTGCTGCAGTGGCAGTGTCACACTGTGACCCGGCAGCTGCCAGGCACAGGAAATGTTTCCAGCTGCCACCATTTGTTCTTTCATCATTCCTTCCTGGAACCCTGGGTGCTGAGAATTGGAGACTTTCTGTGCTGCCAGGCACTGACCCCCAAGAGAACACTGCATTGACCTGAGGCTGTGGAGAAGCTCCCAAAATGGAATGACAGAACTGGGATTGTGGCTGTGGAGTTTGGATAGAAGTGTGGAACATCACAGGGTGGGAAACTCAGAGTTTCAGGGGTTAGAATACAGGAATAGATAGAAAGCAAGAGGGAGGTTTTAGGGTGGAGGCTGCTCCTTCTTCTTCACCTTCTTCTCCATGGCTTTGGGTGGTTTTGTGCAATTGGATAAAAAAGTCCCCACTGAGTACTTTGAGTGATCAGTTATTGGGTTAAAAATGAAAACAATTTAGTTTCATTACTTAATTGGACAGTTTAGCCTTAAAAGACCTTGGAGAGAAAGACAGTTGGCCATTTTGTAGCTTGTTAGTAGAATGCTGCAGAACTCACAACTTGTAAGACTGTAATAGAGATAATCAATATTTCAGCCTGAGCACCAAATACCATCTCAAGCTCTTTCAATCCTGACCCTTACAGAGGCAGAAAAAGAAGATAAAGAGCTGACAATTCCTAAAGATCCTCTGAAGGAGCAGCTTCCCCCTGGCTCTGGAGGCTGCCAGAAGTGCTAGAACAGGGCAGGAGCTGAGACAGATTCTCCTGAGAATTCCCCGAGACTCCAAATCTACCAATGGAAAGGATTTGGGGATATTTCTTTCCCAAACAGAATTAGACCTGAAGGTTCAGAAGGATTCGCTCACCCATTTTGGTTCCTGGTCCCCACAAGAGCATGAAGTCACATCCTGTTCACAAATCAGGACCTTGGAGTTGTGGTTAGAAAACTGAATCATAATCTCCATTTCACTCACATTTTTCTCTATTTTTATGTGGGTTTTTTTTTTTCCTCTGCCTGCTTTCATTTCCCTTTTTCCTTTGCTATTTCCCTCTCTCCTCCAGGATGCAAAGGCTGATACTCGATACCAAAGCCACGTGTGCTGTTCCCAAAACAGAGCTTGGAGGGATTTGTGACACGGATTTGATGGGAACAACAGCCAGATCCCTGATCTCCCCTCCCAGCCCCCAAAAAATCCCTGTTTGATGCTGACCAAAGCTGAAAGCATGGCTGGAGGGAGCTGAAACAAGACGCTGAGTCATTAATTTTCCTCAACTCCGGAGAAGTTTGGAATTACATCATCATTTAAGGGAAGTACATGAAATTTTGCCTCGGTGTCTGTGTGGCCCCGTGGCTCCGGGCCTGGGATCTGGTTTCTGCCTGGATGATGGGGCTGGAGGAGGGGATTTGCTGCTCAGCTTCCCCTCACACCCTTTCCTTTCCTTTCCTGGGGTTTTGCCTTCCAAACTCCCTGTTCCCCATGGATGATGGGGCTCCCAGGAGGGGCCTTCAACACTTTCCCAGTCCAGGATTCTTCCCACAACATCCAGGCAGGGAATAATTTGTGTTACCTCATATCCCTGGGGTAAAACTGAGCCAGGTTCCCAAAAGGAGCCTTTGAACCTCTCTGTACCCAAGCAACTCAGGTAGCGACTCCAACAAGCCACTTTTTACCTAAAATAAGTGAATTTTTTCACATATTTGATGTCTTTGTCCTGCTGTGCAAAGGGGGAAGGAGATTCTCAGGGAGGAAATCCCAGTGAAATCCCAGGGGAAGGAGTCAAAGTCCCTGAATCCATTTGGCTTCAAATTGTGGGAAGTGTCTGGCCCGAGCACTTCCTGCCTTTATGGTTGGTTTGGGATTGGTTTGGGACTGGATTGGGATTGGTTTGGGACTGGATTAGGACTGGATTGGGATTAGTTTGGGACTGGACTGGGATTGGTTTGGGACTGGATTAGGACTGGATTTGGATTAGTTTGGGACTGGATTGGGACAGGATTGGGATTGGTTTGGGATTGGTTTGGGAGTGGTTTGGGATTGGTTTGGGACTGGCTTGAGATTGGTTTGGGACTGGATTGGGATTGGTTTGGGACTGGATTAGGACTGGATTGGGATTAGTTTGGGACTGGATTGGGACTGGATTGGGATTGGTTTGGGACTGGATTGGGATTGGTTTGGGACTGGATTGGGACTGGATTTGGATTGGTTTGGGATTGGTTGTGGATTGGTTTGGGACTGGATTGGGATTGGTTTGGGACTGGGTTGGGATTGGATTGGGATTGGATTGGGACAGGTTTGGCTGTGGACTGGGATTGGATTGGGAGTGGTTTGGGATTGGTTTGGGATTGGATTGGGATTGCTTTGGGATTGGTTTGGGACTGGATTGGAACTGGATTGGGATTGGTTTGGGATTGATTGTGGATTGGTTTGGGACTGGATTGGGATTGCTTTGGGATTGCTTTGGGATTGCTTTGGGATTGCTTTGGGACAGGTTTGGCTGTGGATTGGGATTGGTTTGGGACTGGCTTGGGATTGGTTTGGAACTGGTTTGGGACTGGTTTGGGACAGGTTTGGGACTGGTTTGTTCCTCCCATGGATGTAAAGGTATTCTCATCTCATCAGTCATTTTTTACTGTCCTTTATTTTGTGATTGAGCTTCCTCTGTTTCAAAGACCAGAGGAGATTTTTTTAACATTGACCCTTCCCTGGCCTTCTTTGGTTTTTAATTGGAATACTGGGAAAAAAGAGCAGGAGGCAGGAATGAACAAAACCAGGAAAATACAGAGTATTTTAGAGTAAATGTCAATTGTAATTGTATTCAATTGTAACAAAATTATTTTATTGGTAAATTCATGGAATAAATGTTCCAAAATTAGGAAGTGCCAGAGGTTGTTTGGATAAGGTGAAGTCAACCTGCATTGCACATTGGCATTGTCAGAAAATCCTGGAATCATCAGGGTAGGAAGAG
>WBNO01018684.1:0-43406 GCA_013400575.1 Peucedramus taeniatus
AGGAAGGAAGGAAACTATAGATTAGTTTTTTTCTCAGAAATGTATATTGAATGTTTTCCTCAGAACTGGCCAGAATCTTTTGGGAAAAAGTTGTTGAAATGTTTCATTTTGCCATTAAAAAAGGCAATTTGATTCATTTTGATATTAAAAAAAAGGAAAAAAAAAGACAGAGAAAACCTGCTTTTATCAAAAAAATTTCTTGAGTATTTGATTATAGGCACATTTGACGAAATAGATATGTTCTTGTAAAACAGTATTTTAATCCAATTAACATTTTAAATTACTTCTTTTTCTAATATTTAATACTATTTTTGAACTATTTTAAGAGTATAATGGTTTCTATATTTGCCAATATAACAAATGCACTCTCTAGATATAACCTTTTTCTCTAACATGCATTGAAATAAGAGTATAATTTATAATGCTAATTAATTTTAATGTAATAGCAATTCCTTGTTATTTGAAAAAGATCTCTACCACTGCTCAATTTTTGAAGTAGCATATCACATATACTCTGTTTACAACAGCCCTATGAAATACCTCTTAGTGTTATTTATTCATAAAGATGATGAAATTTTAATCCTGTTATATTATATAATCTATAAGTAGGAAGTACTTCACAACATTGCTGTTGTTAGTCTGATTACGTCCTATAATTAAAAACCTTTAAATATAATGATTGACAAAGGAAACCTGTTCTGAGAAAATGACAGATGCCAGCAGGGCTTTCAATCAATGCAATTGCAAAGGTTTAGTGCACAGTCCTTTCTAGAACTGTCATTTGCTGACTTTGATATTTGATATTGGTCCCCTTTCATTACTTTATTCCCCAATAGCAATGACATACCTCAATGCTGTCATATCCCACTTTTTTCTTGACAGTTGTCCTGGTTGCTTTGTATTAGTGGCAAAGTAAATGGAATCACTGCCTCTGTACTCCAACCTTCTTCCAATCTACTGAGAAAATGGTTTCACTATAGCTTTGTCAAACATTTTCTGTTTAAACCCCAAACTTTTTAGCTATACTGTCTCTTTTTTCCTTTTTCTTTTCTGATTTTAGGATGCAAAACTGGCACAAACCAGTATATTTCTGCTTATACTTCATTAAGTTTGATTGAATTCATTATAGCTCTTTTTTTAGAAGTTTTCCTTTCATATGCAGGGTGGAGGCAAAATTTACCTATTGACACAAAAAACAAATGCAGTTTTTGGTGATGCTCTGTTGTCACCAATTCTGTAGAAATCTGACTTAAAAGATTATTAGTTAATTAATGTATTAGATACTAAACCAAATCCAAGTTCAGTCATAGGCTTTTTGAGAGATTTGAGCAAAGTCCTGTAGTCACAGATTCATCTTAGCCAGCTTTTTGCACTCATTATCCTTATGCTTGTGATCACAGTCTCCTGCCATAGTCCACATAGAGAGACCAGTTCTTCAAAGAGAGGTAAAGTTGTCTTAGGAAGTTTCTGAAAGTTTGTCTAGACTGCAGAATTTCTGTACATATTCTCAAATCTTATTTTGACCTGCAAGACGTGCTATTAGACTGCATACAGCACTCTTTATCTAAGTAATAAATCCACACTCTACACTTGTGCATCATTCTCATATTAAATCCAAAACATAGCACTGTGCCAGTTACTAAGAAGAAATTAAACTCTATTCCAGTGGAAAACAGAACAATCTAGGAGTTGTGTGATATAAATTACATAAGCATTTAGGTGTTGACAAGGTACTAATAAGACAACTATTTAAGAGTGTTGCGGCAATTTTTCATAGTGATATTTCTGGAAAGCTGCAGGGAATTGATGAATTAGTACCTTCTTTATATAAAATATTTAGATGTCAGTTAGTTTTTAAATCATTATTACAAGATAGTCACTGTAAAATGACCTATACAAATATGACCAAATCTTAGTGCTATTACCCACATATCAGGGATAACACAATGGGAATCATAATCCCTCCATCATACATTTCACTTCAGTGTTTTGTAGAATTTACTCCATTAACTACAAATACAAATCTGAAGCATGACCTTATGGGACTGAGGTACAGACTTATAGAATTTTTTTATTATCCTTTCACTGTAAATAGTAGATTGAGGAAACTGTTTAGGCCTGGCAGTCAGGGACAATAATTTACTTAATCACCCTCTCAATAACCAACAAAGCTTGTCTTCTGGACTATTAAAAAAAAAATCAAATCAACATATAGGAGTCTGAAGACAAGATAGACAAGATCTGTAACCTAAAACATTTTAATTAATCTTTTTTTCTAGGTTTCTGAGAGATGGAACATTAGTTTATGTACTAGAATGAAAGGTTTCGGTGTAAGCTGAGCATGGATTAGAGGGAGATAAGATGTTATTGCCATTTTGACTAAACTAGACAGTAATACTAAATAATTATTTTCTATTTGTATTGGCATAAATGGGAAGACTTTAGCCTGCAGGTGTGGCAGAGGGAACACGAAAATCAGAGTCCAAGAAAGTGCTCCATGACAGAGGAGATAGTGCAGCCAATGGAGAGCATGAGCTAGAGCAGATTTTTTCCTCACAGAATCTGTAGCATGTTTGAGAACCTACTATGGAGCAGATATTTTTTTTCCTGAAGGACTGCAACTCTTGGAGAAAATGCACTGCAGGAGGAGAAAAGTGTGAGGAGAAAGGAGAAACAGAGAGGAGTTGTTACGGACTGACTACAACCCCAATTCCTTATTCTTTGCAGTGATCAAGATGAGAATAGAAGAATCAGGAGCTGAATTGGGAAGAAATGAAGCTGAGATTAGGAAAGAGTGAAGGAAAGAATTTTATCTGCTTCTGTTTTCCATTACTCAAATGAGTAATTATATTTTTATTTTAATTGTTAATATATTATATTAATATTCCCCTAGTAGAGTCTATTTTGCCTGCAGTGTCAAATTGGTAATCTCCCCATCTTTCAATCTGTGAGCTTTTCCTTCTTGTTTGTCTTATTTTCTCCTGCTGTCATGCTAGGGGAAGGTGAGAGCAAGCAGCTGGGTGGGCATTTGGTATGTAATGGAGATGGTCTAGATAATTTTCCCTCAGAAGAATTTGTCTACATTTGGAAACTTTACTACTTCTACCCACTTTTTCCCTCTCCCCTTTGTGTCCCACTTTTAGTTTTCAGCAAGTATATGCATCATGGTGAATAAACCCATCACCAATAGTACCTAAAGGAATATTTTCTAAGTTCCAGTTCCGATGCTGCTGAAGTAATACTTGTCAAATGTATTCTGCTTTGCTCTGTCAGAGATGCATCTGATTTGGACTGTTTTATATTACTATTTGTGCATACAAAATGCAAATAACTTGACTTTAAGCCATAAGAATAATAATACCTCATTGATATTGTTGGCTGTGAGCTTAAATACTGGAGCTTAAAAACTAAAGTAGTTTACAACTTAGGCAAATATATTGAGTTTAACAAGTTAGTAGGATCATAATTTTTAGAACAGCATGTTTATGTGACTGTATGTGAGATGGTGTTACCATTTCCATTATAAATAATTTAAGCAATTTTAACTCAGTAAGAGAAAAATCAGTAGTCTTACTGCATTTTAAAGAAATTATTATGCTTATAGCATCTTCCAGGCTGAAGGGAGCATATGATAAAATTTGACATTTTCCTCTAGGGGCTTTAGTAAAGAATCTAGACATTCAGCTTTAACCAGACAACTTAAAAAGGTTTCTAAATACTACTTTAAATGTAAAGTTTATTTAAATGTGATGCAGTTATATGCCAGGATAGGATGATTTTGGATGTATTTCTAGAACATACACTGCAATGACTACCACTATTTGTCAAACAATGAGTGATAAGAGTAATGTTACTCAGAGGACAAGAGAGAAGTCACAGAAAGAAGAGGATATTTCTTGTTACCAGATTATCCAGGAATCATGTGTGTGTGCTAAGAAGGAGAAAATATATTATATAATTCCAAGAATTTAAAAGTAATACCCAAAACACTTAAATGTTGATTTATTTTTGTACTAGTAAAAAATCTTACTGATTTCTTCTGAACTACGCACTTGGCTGAAGCACAAATTAAAAGAATTACTGGATTGTTGCTGAGAGTGAGATGTTTTCAGCATTCTGAACCATCTTTCTTAAATTCTGGAATTAGAAGTGGAAAAAAAAAAATCAAGAGAAAGTGAAGAATGAGTGGTTGTCTGGCAAGCAGTGTTCACCCTGGCCTATTTCCTAACAAAATGAGCTAGGAATTAGAAATACTTTAACTTTAACGTGTAGAGACCTTAAACACTGAAGGTTCTGCTGGAGTCATCTAAAGTTCAGTGACATGAGTTCTGTATTTGCCTTTGCAAAACCTGAGCGATTACTACACTATTCTACATTTCTTATGAGAGGTTTTAGTTCAGGAAATATCAAGTGTTGTGGTTTTCTATTGTTGGTTTGGAGCTTTTCCCTCTCTCCCAAAGAGACTCTGCAAAATCCCATGTTTTGAAACACCCTTTGTTTTGTCTTAAAGCACAGTCAGTTGAATCCCCTTGGTATGCCCATATCACTTGAAGTGCTATTGTATCTAAACATTCAAATTATTCTAATCTATAAAAATCAGCATGATCAGATGAGAGGTTTTAATTTGTAGACTTGATGAAGAGCTCATTAGTTATTCCCAGAAAAGTTTTGCAGATCCTGTGAGGTTTGTAGTGCCAAGTTCTTGCACGTATTGCAGGTGTAGTTATATCTGGAATTATATCCTCCACAGTATATAAAAATCTCTAACTATATTTCTTGTTTGTGAAATAATCATCCAGATTTAGGGTTTTAATTCAACACTGCTTCTGTACATTTAGCAACTCTCCTTTAATTTCTAATTGTAGTACATAGAGCTGCAATTTAAGTATCTGTTTCTATTATAAGAAAAAATTCTTTACTATAATGTTAATTTGCCTAGTGTGCAGACTGCTTTTTAACACATGATATAGATTTTAATAATATCCCATTTAACCTGATTGTTGTTTCAGAAGAAACTGTCTATCCTGAACAAATTCACAAAACATGGTTTTCTCAATTTCAAAAAAAAAAAAAGTACATTCCCAACTATCCCTGGGATAGTCCTGAGTATGACAACTAATTTGTAACAGTGCTCATTGCTTCTAACCTGACTCTGGTTGTTACTGTTGAGCCTTACATCCCTGGAGAAGGTTAAAAAAGCAATCTGATCTAAAAAAAAAAAAAACAAAACAAAACAAAAAAAAAAAAACCCTAACAAAAAGAAAGAAAACGAGATTTAGGTTTGGTCAGTAGATGGCAGTAAGAGCTAGCAAGAAAACTGTAGGCTCAGCTCAAACCTTTACCACATTAATCATACATACAGCGAATTCCACGCAGTACAAGCTGACAAAGACCTTGCTTTTCTACAATCAATCTTTATTCACCAGTAGATTACAGTGGTTAGATGTACTTGATTGCCTCAGATTCAGGATAAAGCTTATAAAAAACTTTATATGTAATCGGCTTAAATTTTTGCTATTGTATTTTAGATTTTGTTTTTATTTTAAGCAGAGCTTTGGATGCAATTGGTTTATTCTTATCTCTGCTATGTGACTAGACAGTCCATCTGTCACCTTGACTGAGAAGTTATAATTTTAATGTTTGGCTCAGTAAATGTTTAAAGTGTCATTGTATTATTTGAAAAGGGAAGTATGCAGCTAATAGACCGCAGTTAAGAAGAACTGTCTTAGCTCACTTGTCTTTATTCCATGACTTTTACTGCTGTGTGTCTGTGCTATAAGCTGTAATAGCACCACAAT
This sequence comes from Peucedramus taeniatus, assembly GCA_013400575.1. Classification (NCBI taxonomy): domain Eukaryota; kingdom Metazoa; phylum Chordata; class Aves; order Passeriformes; family Fringillidae; genus Peucedramus; species Peucedramus taeniatus. The sequence goes on from WBNO01018684.1 coordinate 5,799, forward strand.
TGTAAAATAAATGCTGTATTGCACTGCCGAATCCATTTTGTACAGCTCTATTCTCTGGTCTCATTTTCTATTTCAAAATTCAGAATGTATCAAGGATGTTCACTTTGGAAAGTTAACAATGCAAACATTCTCCTAACATACACTCGACAACAGGAACTGTACATGTATATTTTACATAAAAAGGAAAAAAAGGAATAATGATGTGGATTTTGTTTGCATTTCAATCTATAATGAAAAAAAACTTATTTAGAAATGTGTACTTAGGTTTGTGCAATCTTGCAGATTTGAACTGCTTAGTTTATATAAAATTGAATTCCATGTTATATTTCTTTATTTGGCTGAATTTTTGCAATCTATGTACTTCTGTAGCAGTTCCATGGTGTTTGGTTACTTAACAGCTCTGTCTCTATGAAAGAAATATTTGTTAGTTCTCTGCTTCTCATTCAGTAATGCAAATATGCAAAACAATTAAAAAAATTTTAATCCCAAAACATCTTGCTTCATGTGATGGTGCATTGTATTGTCAAATAATAACACCTAAACAACACTCTGTAAGGTTAAAAAAATACTAACTTATCAAATGTTAGAATAGAAATTATTTGTTGTACTCAGTTATGACTACAGAGGTTGATGTGGGGTACAAGAGAGAAAGGAATCATCTTGGAGAGGAAGTCTATTGAAACACACACACACACATACATACATAGATTGATTGATAAATGTAATTAGAGATGGTGACAGGATAAGAGTTCTTCTAGTACTTTTTCAATATTAGGAATATCTACAGGGCTTCTGAGTACCTGTATTTGCTGTTAGATGCTTCCTTTAAAAACTCAGCTGCCACAATTCAAATGCAGATGTACAAATGAATAACCATCTCCCCCAATCCCTTCCTGGGCTACAATGCTGTTTTATATTCTGCTGAAATCAGCTGAAGTGTGTCATACTGGCATAGAAAGAAAACAACAGGTGGTGGTTTCAGATTTCCCAGGTGAGGACTGCAATCAGTTGATCAAACTCCAATTGCTTTTTACTCTGGGGTAAACACAAATATATTTGGATTGTTCATCGGGGGTATTGTTTCACTGGGGTCAGGTTACTCCTGAGATCATCAGCTTAAAATATGTCTCCTGTAAAGGCAGATAATGTTGCCCTTTTGCCAAGGACATTCACTTAAGTCACAGTGTTCTGTGCATGCCTTGGCTGTAGAAGAATTATTGCTTTAACTCTTTGAGAAATAAATATATTTTACTGACAACTTCTCCATTCTACCATCTGCATGTAGATGTAGATTCAAACATCTGCATTGTTTGTTTTCCTTTGTTCTTTTAATTGTCACTTTCTCATTAAACAGAGCATTCCTTAAGAAAAAAAAAGGCAAAAAAGCCTTGCTGATCAATTGCCAAAGAAAATACACAATAGACTTTTACTAAAAACTGTGATTTATTAATTGCATGTATAAGCAATACTGAGCAACCTGTAATCTAATAGTTTGGTTTGTTTATTTTGGGGTTTCTGTTTGTTTGTTTGGGTGTTTTTTTTTTTTTTTTTTTTTTTTTTTTTTTTTTTTTTTTTTTTTTTTTTTTTTTTTTTTTGTTTTTTTTTTTTTTCCTTTTTCAAATGATGGGTAGGTTGTGAAAAGCTCTATCCATTTTCTTGATTAATACAGTAAAATTTTACTTTTGTTTCTCCACCAGCATGAAGGTTGACATAGACAACATTTCAAAGACAAGAGAAGAATGATATATATGTATAGTATTTTTTGACAAAACTGTTGACGCCGGGCTGAAATATCATCATAATATCAACATTTTGTAGGAAAATGTTTTATATATATATTTTTTTTTTAATTTAGGGGGTTTTCTGTTTTCCTGTTTGTTTGTTTTTTAAATTTGTTTTACACCATCAGAATGTCTGGAGCCTGAGTCTCTTTAAGAAAATTTCCAAATCTCAGTAATACCTCTCCTGAATTTATCATCACAGCTTGAAATTGGTGGAATTGTGAAGGTCAGCAGATCAGAGTGTACTTCATTAAGTTTATATGAGTTAAAATAATCACACAGATCAAAAGTTATTCCACCTTATTAATTCAGAATGTAATCCGATAAATATGGGCTTAACAGCTTCTTTGTTTAACCCCAAATTCAGAAGGCTGATATGAGTTCTGCTAGTAACTAGTTAGTATGGAGATATTTAGATATTCTTCTCCATTGCAGGTTTTGTATAGTGATATTATAATGCAGTAATATCTTACTCGGGAAAGAGGGGTTTATAATGTTAATTTAGTTCTTTTTAGTATCAGGACTTAGGAGCTAGTGACAAAATGATGTAACAAGTTAATAGTGCCTGAGAAGAGCAAAGTAAGTAATGACCTACAACTCAATCAATATCAATACTTTTGAAAATTAAAAAGGAAAAGACAGGTAACTCCAATCTGACAGCCCACCTTGAGCATTTGGCAATGACAGAAAATACAGAAGAAAAGAGAAGACTGCAAGTACAAAAAGACTATAAAGAAGTGCTTTTCATATAGCATTCCAAATTAAGGAATTAATCCCATTGTTCCTCTTTATTTCAATATAGGAAAACAATCAACTCATTATCAAGAAAATGTGTGGGAGTCAGTGAGGAAGGCTGGCTGCCCTGGGAGACTACAACTGTATAAGTTAGGGAGAGACAGTGTGACAAACTCCTATGATCCTTTTGTTCTGCTATGTTAATCTGCCACTGTAAACCCCTGTTCACTTCCCAGTTCTAGAACATACCATGCTGCTTGCTCTCCCATTGGTCCTTTGCAGTTGATCCCTCCCATGCGTACCTACCATTGGTTTAAGCCCTGTCATTCCCCTCCAACTCCTCCCCTGAGCCCCTGCCTGATTGGACCATCAGTGTCCCGACCCCTCCTCCCTTCCCCTGCTATATACTGTATCCTCCTTTGTTCTGGGCTCTCCACCTCTGGCTTCCCTGTTGGGTTGGTTGTGTTCCTGTGCCCTCTTGGATCCTTTTCCTCTACCTTCCCAACAATAAACCTCTCTGGAAGTGGCAACGTGGAGAGTCCTCCTGCTTTTGGGTGAGATCGTCATTGCTCTATCTGGGCTCGGACGGAAGGTGGGCTGAGGGAGTCACCCTGATACATGCGGGTGCCCTGACAGCACTGGTCCGGGAAAGCCTTGTCGAGGCCACCTGCAAAAATGGATTTTTTTTAATGAAGGTTCAGGTATTGACAGTATGAAATTATATAATTATTTTATTAAAGAGAAAATATTTGAAGCTTCATTACTTCTTCAGAGAAAATTATAAAACCCTGTAATTAAACACAAAGGCAGTTGTTGCAATAGCCTCCTGCAATAACTTCATGTGATCCAATTGACAGTCCTTTATATGCACAGTTCTTTGTGTTGAATGCTCTTGTTAAGACAGGTAGCTTAGCAGTAGAAAATACCTTTCTCTACCTGTCAGCCAGTGTATTCATCCATCATTTGTGAAATATACTGTCTCCACTTTAGACAGAAAAATTCATTGTAATAGTGTATTGAAACCATTGTGACTTGTTATGTTGTTACAAGACTTAAAGAGACAAAATACGGTATGTTGTGATTAATTATTTTTGCTTATGGATAGCAGAGTATTGAGGCTGCCTGCTTGCAAAAACAATTCAGTCTTAAATGGTATTCTCTGATGAAAGACAGTATGGGCTGGGTGTAGGACAGAAGTGGATAACAAAGCAGGTGACAAAATGAATTCAGAAGGTCAACTGAGGAACTGGCTCACAATTCCTAGTGATGCCTCACAGGGATCAATAACAGGATCAGTAGCATTCAGCAACTTTTATAAGAGCTAGCCTGCTCCCTCCATGAGCTTGTTGAAAATACCAACCTTGGGGAAGCTGCTGATACTCTGGAACTTAGGATTGATACCTGGGGTGACCTGAACAACCTGAAGAAGTGAGTCAATAGAAAGGTTCTGAAGATCATAAAACGTAAATGCAAAGCCGCACCAGGGAAGAAAGGAGCCCTTTGTGACAGTGCAGGATGTGGACTGGTTGGCTGGAAAGGCACATTTCTGAAAAAAGACCCAGCTCAACAATAAATTGAAAGAGTCAGGAATGTGCCCATCTAGTAAAGAAAACCAAATACACCATGGGAAGAACAAGCAAGAATGAGCTGAATAAGTCAAAGCATGACATTATTCCCTTTTAGCACTTGTGAGATTGTGTTAGACTGTTGATTCTGCCTTTGGGCTACCCATTCCAGGAAAAACATTAGCATATTGGAGGGAGTACGAGAGGAGTCCACCAATATACGGAGTTGGAACACATGAAGCAGAAAATGAAGAAATTTGATTTGTTCAGCCTTACAAAGGGAAAGCTCACTGGGGGAATCTTATATTGTCTTCAAATCCCTAAGGAAAGACTGTGAAGAAGTGAGAGTTAAACTTTTCTTAGAATCTCACAGCAGAAGAATGGGAGGCAACAGACACAGGTTGGACCATGGAAAAGTCTCAGTAAAACAAAAAATCAGAGGGGTCACTGTAACAGTGATCAAAAACCATGCTGCATTTCCTGCAGATACTGTGGAATATCCATTCTATGGACGCAGTCAGGGTTTCACTAGAAAAGGTACTAAACAATATTCTTTAACTATATGAGTTTATAACTCTTTCTATAAGGAGTTTAAACTAGAAGTCTTTTGGAGTTACATGGAGTTTTAGAGAGGGAAACTGTATTTGCTGGTTCTGCATGTGAAAACTTGGGGTGGGAAAAAAGAGATATTTCTCCTCCTCTGAACAAGAGAGATCCAAGTGAAGATGGTGAGGAGTCTTCAGAAGTGGGGTTTTAGAAATGCCAGGACAATGAAGCTTTATCAAAAGTAAATGCTAATAATTTCTGTGAGCAGAAACCAGTCTTTGCTGTATTGAAACAACATATTTATGTACTGTGACTCAGTGGGGCACAGGATGTTTTGGTTTTACTTTAGAATTAATTTAATGAGTTGCTTGTGAAGATCACACTTCTACATATTACTGAACTGCATTCTTAAAACTCTTTTAGTGGGTTGCTCTTGGCATCTATAAGTACTACAAATATTCTGAGAGCCTGTCTTTCTTACATAAAGCAATACCATGTGTACACAAATATCCTACTGTTTGATGTGCCAAGTTCAATAGCAGTTAGTCTGCACATAATTCCATATGAATATACTGCTGATACCTGGGAAGTTGAAATCTCCCATAAGGATAAGGAAGATTTTGAAATAGATGAAGTTAGAATTGCAATATATTGGAAAGGTATGTAGTCAATTTCCTTGTTTTCTACCATTTTATTACCATCAGTCTTGGACATTTTTGTTTTGCTTAAATGTCATCTGAGACCATTTTGGTATGCAAAGTATTCACCTAGAGCTCACAATAATGAGAGATGACTTAGAGGAGACTCATATCTTTCTGAGCAGTCTCTTGAAGACTGAATGAATTCCTCATAGTGCCGAAAGCTACTCCAGAAAAATATACTCCGGAAGCTGATTCTCACCTTACCTCTTCTAAACTTGGAATCTTATTTTAGATGTGACCGCCTTAGAGGTCTTGACTAGTCTTCTTTCAACTATTACTGTTAGTCCAGCCACTCACAGAATTCCCTGATTTTGTTTTTTATTTTTTTTTTAAACTTCGTATCCTTTGATCGTATCTCCTTTCTCGAGTGCTTGTAAGTCCTTATTTTCTGTTTCCATGATTTCTCCAGGGATCAATTTTAGCAAGCATTGGTCCTTGTCACAGCAATACATTGCATCCCATGCCTTTTGATGGCTTTTACTTTAACAACGATTTTTTTTTCCATTTTTTTTTTCCCTGTGGTATCCATACCTGGTCTCTCATATCTTCCCCTCAAAGTTCTGCCTTCCTCCTCCAGTTTTTCCATTTGCTTTCACAGCATCTGTGAACTTAGTTTTGGCATGTTTTGGTCATTTGCACTGCACCTCAGTTCTTCCCAGACAATTCGCTGGAAGTCCTTCAATTTCCCTATTTTTTTTTCTTTTTTTCATTTGCATTTTTTTTATCATCTCTCCTTTCCAGAGTGTTTGTAAGTCCTTCTTTTCTGTTTCCAAGATCTCCCTAGGGATCAATTTTGACTTGCTTTGGTCCTTGTCCCAGCAATACATGGCATCCCAAACCTTTTGATGGCTTTTCTCTCTCAACGTGTTTTCTTTTTCTTTTTTATTTTCCCCTGAGGCATCCATACCTGGTCTCTCATATCTTCCCCTCAAAGTTCTGCCTTCCTCCTCCAGTTTTTCCTTTTGCTTTCACAGCATCTGTGAGCTTAGTTTTGGCATGTTTTGGTCCTTTGCACTGCACCTCAGTTCCACTAAGACCATTTGATTGTGGTCCCTGAATTTCTCGATTTTCTTTTTTTTTTTCTCATTTGCTTTTCATTTGATTGTATCTGCTTTCTAGAATGTTTGTAAGTCCTTCTTTACTGTTTCCATGATTTCCCTAGGGATCAATTTTGGCAAGCTTTGGTCCTTGTCCTCACATTTTATGGCATCCCATGCCTTTTGATGGCTTTCACTCTAACAACGATTTGTTTTCCTTTTTTTTCCCCCTAGGTATCCATGGCACGTCTCTCATATCTTCCCCTCAAAGTTCTGCCTTCCTCTTCATTTTTTTTCTCTTGTTATGAATGTCTGAGACAGGTGATAAAGTTGCACAGCTTTCCTGTGAGATCAAGCCTGCTTTTTTCCATATTAGTTTTAAAAATCTCAAAGGCATGATAATGTTTTTCCAGAAAACACTTTGTGGCCTGTTGTTTCTTTCTGAGGAAATACTTCTAACAAAATGGTGGGAGATGAGACATCAGACTTAGTGGTTAAGTGAAGAATACAATAAAGATATTTTTAAGTGTGAATATAAACTACCTTGAAAATTTGAATCAGCAGCTCATGTTGAAGGGAAAAGCTCTTCCTTTTGATGCAAGATATGCTGGTACCAGAAGATAAAATCCTTTATTATGTTGATATATCATGGTACCATAATACAATCCTGTATTATGACAATAGAAAAAGAGATGCATTCCAAATTAACCATATGTAAGTCTGAGGTATACACCTTTGTTATCAACTAGATCTTAATTTGTCTCTCAAGCTCTTAAGGCTCTTAGGGGCAGAATAGCATTTAACATATGCAATAGAAGAAAAAGTACTTTGGAAAAGACAAATATAAGTTCAAGCTGACTCTTCTATTAACCCCTTAAGGATTTTACACATTCCTTATATGTTTTCTTTCAGTAACATTTGGAAAAAAACACATTAAAAATCAGGGAGAAGAAACTTAGTATTCCTTATTACAAAGGTATATCACTTTTCTTTCCCTTCCTTCTCTCTTTTTTTTTTTTTCCAGTATTCTTATCCCTTTTAGTCCCTTGTAGTAGAATGTTGTCTTTGTAAACAGTATGCTAGTTTTTTTCTGTTTGATAAATGTTTTCAACCTGAAATTCATGCTTTCTGGGCAATCAATGTTAGCTAGTTATAAGCTTTGTGTAAAAATTATTTACCTGTCTTTGAAAGAATATGTTTATGACTGCTGTGTATCATACTGAACTCAAAGTTAGTATGTGTTGGTGTACTTTTTACAAGCCTGTTACAGACACTTTCTCAGGAAAAGGGGCCAGGAGCACAGAATCCTGAATGAATGCTATGGTGTGTTGACCTCAGCTGCAGGTACACACTTGGCTGCTCTTTCACTTCCCTTTCTCATCAGAAAAAAAGGAAAAAAATAAGATGAAATAGACTTAAGAGTTGAGACAAAGACAATGAGATCACTTATTATCACTTGGGAAAAAAGAAATTGACATGATAACATTTTTTTTAGTTTATTGTAAATTAAAGTAGATTGGATAGTGAGGAACAAGGACAAAAAATAAAAATAGCACTTTCCTTCCCACACACTTTATTCATGATCAGTTAGAACTTTTTTCTTCACCACTTTGCCTTTCCCTTCTCCCAAGCTAAGAGGAACAAAGGAAATGGGGAGCTGGGAGTTGCAGTCAGTACATAAAGGTTCATATCTGCCAGTCATTTTTCTTACTACTTTTCCCCAGTTCCAGTGTGGGTTCTGCAGGGGAAGAAGGCCAGTCTGACTAAACAAAGAATTTGGATTGAACTCAGGAGAAAAAAGAGAATGTATCACCTTTGGACAAAGAGCAGGCAACTTGAGAGGACTATAAGGTTGTAATGAGTTTATATAAACTTAAAGAATTATGCTGTAGCCATTGTCTTAAAAGACAATGAAAAATATTTTTACAAAAACATCAGCAACAAAAGCACGGCTAGGGAGTATCTTCATCATTTACTGTCTGCTTGGGGAAAGACAGTGATAAAGGATCAGGAAAAGGCTGAGAAACTTAATGCCTTCTTTGCATCAGTCTTCAAGAGCGAGACTAGTTGTCCTGAGGGTATCCAGCCTCATGAGCTGGAAGAAAGGAACAGGGGGTAGAATGAAGCTCCTATAATCCAAGGGGACATGCTACTCAACTTAGACACACAAAAGCCCATGGGGTCAGATGGAATCCACCCAGGAGTACTGGGGGAGCTGCAAAAGCCATCACCAAGCCACCTTCCACCATTTAGCAGCACTCCTGGTTAACTGGAGAGGTCGCAGATGACTGGAAGTTAGCAAATGTTAGACCTGTCTACAAGGGTTAGAAGGCTGATTGATCTAACCTACTGGCCTCAGTGCCAGGAAAGATCATGGAGCAGATCATCTTGAGTGCATCACATGGCACATACACAGCACTTTTTTACTCCCTTTCCCACAGTTTTTCCTTGAAAAACTGTCTGCTCATGGCTTGGATGTTCGTATTCTTCACTGAATAAAAAGCAGGCTAGATGTCCAGAAAAGGATCTAGGGGTGCTGGTTGACAGTCAATAGACATGAGCCAACGCAGTGTCCAGATGGCCAAAAAGGCCAAAGGCATCCTTGCTTGTATCAGGAATAGCGTGACCATCAGGGCCAAAGCAGGGATCAGCCCCCTGTAGTCAGCACTGGTGAGGCCACACCTTGAATCCTGAGTTTTGGGCTCCGCACTGCAAAAGCTGAGGGTCCTGGAGGTGTTTATACTAGAGAAAAGGAGACTCAGGGAGGATCTTCTCATTCTCTTCAGCTGCCTGAAAGGAGGTTGTAGTCATGTGGATGTTGGTCTCTTCTCCCACATAACCAGTGGCAAGATCAGAGGAAATGGCCTTAAGTTACACCAGGGGAGGTTTAGACTGCAGAGTAGGAAAAATTTCTTCATGGAAATGTTATCAAAAATTGGAATAGGGGCATAGTCAGGCATTCCAGGAGTCATGGTATCACTATCCCTGGAAGTGTTCAAAAGGTGTGTGGATATGGTTTCATAGTCAACAAAACAGTGCTGGGTTAATGGTTGGATTTCATGATCTTAGAGGTATTTTCCAACCTAAACAATTCTATGATCCTATAGTTCTGTATAGTATGTGGATTTCACTCTTACGTGCAGGTTCTAAATATTTCTCATGGATTCAGTTTACTTCCTAAATCTCACCATTGTCATCAGATGCTACCTCAATTCAGAAGCCAGATGAAGGTAGAATCCTAAATTCATCACTGAAAATTATTTCTGCTTCTTGAATCTCAGTTTTTGGATCCCTCGGTGTACAAATAATAAAGTGATAGACATTTCAGAAATCCTAGCTGACATACCTACAGTGACTTGGGAAATCAAATTTTCAGTTTGCACTGCTTCAAATATATCAAGTAATCAGCTTATTCCTTCAGGAGAAAACCAAGGTAATCACAAGTGATTTTTTCACAGGACCAAAAACCTGATGTTGCTTTCAATGGCAACAGTTTTACAATGCAATTCTGAATTCTCAACTTAGTTTGATTTGCTTCAACCTGAGAGGACTGTAAGTCCCTAGATTGTTCTATAGAATATGCAATTTTTTTAAGTATTCTCTGAATATCACAGGATAAGATAAGATGCATAAAGATTTCTTTTTTTTCTCTGCCTTAGATATTCCTTGTGAAGTGTATGAAATGTTTGTTTCAACACAATAAGTATCTTTCTAAAGGCTAAAGTAAAACTCCATCTGTCATTGCCTCTTTTGACATTAAGAGTTTATTGAGACACTTCCTAAGGGCTTTCTATACAGATACAGCCATATACCTTTATGCAGTATTCCTAGATGATTAAGATTCTCTATGAATTTGTGTCTACTTTGTCCTTCTCTCTGCACTTCCAGTGTTCAGGCTGCCTTTTATGCTGCTACCTACTCTTTGACAGGTGATGCAACTTAACTTGCAAAACAACTTATTTATTCCAAAATGACAGCCCAATTATAACTCCAAAAGTTGAAACTCATAAAAGGTGGAATGTGTTTTCTCCATAATGCTTTCCTTTCTTTTATGAACAACTTTAAATTAAAGTCTACACTTTCTGCAAATATCAGCTATAACTTTCTCATTTGAAAAATAGCTGACAAATTAGCAGTTAAAGTGTCATATACTTCAGAGAACACATGGCAGTTATTAAAATTCATAAGAACTTCACAGTGGTCACAGATCATGTGTCTTTCATCTATGCAGTGCTCTGCACAATTTTCATCAGACATCAAGAGAAACATTTCTTCAACCCTCTCCTCTCAGAGCATATGCTTTCTACCTGACTTCTGGAAAGTGATCCTGTATAGGCTGCTGTGACCCATTGTAAAGCTCATTGGGGACATGATGCAAAAATTGAACTTGTAGCATGCTCTGAGTTCCTAATGAACTAGCAGAAAGAGCCTGTGTGCTTATCAAAGTGTGATTTTTTTTTTTCCTAGCTTAATCAATTTGTGTGTTACTGTTCTTTGCTGACCTGCCAACCTAGCATCTGTCTGGTACACTCACCTTCCATTGCAACAATCTAATCTATAAGTACAAAAGTATAAAAGGCCATTGAAAACCTGACACAAAGGGAATTTATATTAGATTTTTATACAATGAAAAAGTAAAATAGCAGTAGCTGAGAGAGAAAGGTACAAAATACTGCATCAGTAAAAAGCTTCTATTTAGTATTCTGTGGTATTATGCCACAGTTGATACCTGATTTGGCGGTTTATAAATCTGCTGACATTAGGTTTTCTGGTGTCATGTGTGTAACAGATTAATCATTTTTTTAGTTTCACAGACCTTTTTATAACATCATGTCATTATCTCCAGGAGGAATACTTTATTGCTAGTTTCATCTGTGTAAACAGAAATTTTGATACAAGGACTTTACTGCTGAAAACATTAATTTCTCTTTTGAAAGCGGTAGGAAAAGGAGATACCAGTATTTCTTTTGGTAATTTTGTCGTTGTTGCTGTTTTTGGCATATGAATAATGAAGCTCTCATTCTTTTTGTTTATCTGGAAATATTTATCTCAGTGTATGGCATCAGCAAGAATATCAACACTTCAAAATCATCTGTGACTCTCCTAAAAGGATGTTTTGTACTGATTTCAGCAATCTGAATCAGTAACATTCTTATTATGCATGGTTTCATTATTTTTTGTGAGATTTCCCCTAACATATTTCTCAATTATTATCAATTTCAGAATAAATTGAATTGGCATGAATATACTTACAAACATTTTTACATATATTTACAAACTCATTTACAAACATGGAAAAAAAATTTATAGAATTACTTCTTTCTGCTTTTGCTTTGCCTTGTATGTTTGCCTGTCGCCCCTTTCCTTCCTTTCCTTCCTTTCCTTCCTTTCCTTCCTTTCCTTCCTTTCCTTCCTTTCCTTCCTTTCCTTCCTTTCCTTCTTTCCTTTTTAGTGTCCACCTACTAAGGNCCACCTACTAAGGGTCTTCTCTTTAGTGGCATTACAATATTTTTCCTCTTAGAAGACTTTGGAAAATCTTATATTTAGTTATGCCAACCCTAGTTTCATCTTCATATTTTTTTTTATCATTCTTAATTGATATTTGTCTCTTAGCATCTAATTTTCTTCTATTGTATTTATATTTTTAATTGCTGCTTTCACTTTAGAACTGACATAGTATTTGATTTTAGGGAAATCAGCACATACATATGCTGTATTTTTTATTAAAATTAATCTGTATTTTTTTTCCCTACAAAAGAGAAAGAGATAAGGCCTGTAGAAAGAGGGCTCACAGACATTGTCTTTCAGATATAATTTTAATATGCATTTGTCTACCAACTTGTGAAAATATAACCAACAACACATTCCTATATTGGAGTACTTTGTTGCATATTGTGGCATAAATGATTTTGTGTTTTTGCTTTATCTACTGAAAAAGAAACTATAGCAGGAAAATCAGACAGTCATCAGAAAGGAGTTTTCTTTTTTCTCCTTATGTTTGTTTTTTTTTTTTTTTTTCTAAATATGCCCGCTAATTAAAAAATACAAGGGGGTATAATCTGTCTTTGCAGGACTTCATGATTAAATACAGAGAATTTATGCTAAATGGATAATGTCTATTAGCTGTACTCTGAATTCTTACTGGACTTTTATTAAGGAGCAATTAAGGAAAGATTAGAGGGAATAAAATGTAAGAGATGTTGTGGCTAAAAATATTTGACCCTCATCCATGGAAATGCAAAAGCTAGCTGAGGTCAAAAAGTTACTGAGCAACCTAGGAAAAAGGATTTATGGTTATCTAAAGATAAAGACTTAAGGAATCCCACAGCAATTATTTTTTAAGCAAACTGAAATGCTGAATTGTCAAGAGGTCAATACTGATAAAACCCCACACTAATTGTGCATAATTTCACTGATGTTGACAGTCAATATCAAAGGAAATTTTCCTGTTAGTAGAATTTTTACATTTAATGTCTATAAGTATATCATTCATGCAGCCAAAGTGTCCCCTTTCGGAACATACTTCTAGCTGCAAGTCTTAAATATATAATACATAAAATATTTCTGGGTTAGGCATTTAATTTTTTTTAAGAAACAGTTGCAAAATTTTACTCCTCCTAGCAACAGTAAACTGCTTCATGTTTTAATACTAGCCATGAATTGAACAAAATAAACAAATAACATGAGAGAGAGAAAATTTATTTACCATCTACCACATCTCACCAAAAAAAATTAAACTGGAAGAAGCTTCTATAAACCATCTAGACCAAAATACTGCTTGGACATGGATATGTTTGAGTTACACGAGGTTGCTTAAATGCATGCCTTCTTTTCAGAGTTCCGAAAATCTCTAGGTAAACTTCTCTTAATGTTTATTTATTTTTTTGTTTTACTTACATGTGTATCACAATTTCAGTTGTGACAACTATGACCATTGTCTCTCCTCCTTTTACTGTGCTTCTCTGAGAAGAACCTGGCTTTGTATCTTTTTGAAATGAACACCTGCAGTGAGATCTGTGTTTTTCCTAGTCTGTCTCCATGTGTGTGACACTTGAAACAAGCCCCTCTCAACTCACTTTCTCAGCCCTGATGGAATTCCTTCTTTTCATCTTCTCCCTGATTTATTTTCCCTTTCTACTAGTTTTCTACTTTGCTTTTTCATGAGCTAAATTAATGTCATCATCTAGTATTCCAAAGCATAAAGTAAAACCTTGCAATAATTAAAAAATCCCCCTGTGCACACGTATATGGCAAATTGACCATCTCTTAAATCAGTTTAAGGTTCAAAGTACTATATGTGTCCATGCATTAACTAGAGCATAGGAAACATGCTGTTGCCTGAACTAAGCCAAGCTAGGGGAGGTAAGAGCTACCTGTTTTAGAGTAGGAATTCAGACAAAACAAGCCATTCAAGGAGAAAAAAAAAAACCAATTAAACAGGAAGACAGATTTTGCAGACAATTGCAACAATTGCCTTTATTGAGGGGAAGAGTGTTGCCCTGATTTTCTCAAGTTTACTGAGCCTTCTGATGTTTGCATTCTTTGCACAAACTTTCTCACACGCTTTATGTAAATAACTGATTGTTTTCATTCCTTTATGGAAGACGAGCAACCTGACACAGTTGAGTTGCCCAGTGGCATTGAGAAGGTGGCACTGTAGCCCTCCAATGACACTGGGATTTTAAAAAGATGTATATATGGAGTCAGATGTTTTAATAAGGAGTTTTTTCAGTTTGCTTTCACCAGAGCCTCTGTGTGTTTTTCTTGTGTCGCTCCTTGGGAGGGGAGGGTGACAGAAGAGAAATGTCTAAGCCAAGATTTGTTCTGATATTTATTCACATATAAAATGTAATATCATAGAAGAAAAGCTGAGTTATATCATTCATTTGGTAAGCACCTTGACATGAAGAAGATATCAAGAACAATAAAAACCAGAACAATAGAAACTACACCTTAGACTCAATCTAAATGATGCTCAGGCAACCTCTCACTGGATAGTATTCTAAAAATCTGTGTTGCTGGTATTTGCCTCTGGAGTATTTCCTAAACATGAAAAACAGTGGATGATTCTTGTTTCTTAAAATCAACCTAAAAACCTTTTTAAAATATAATCTCACTTGCATGAAATTAATAGTATGTAAACAGAGAGAGGAGTTGGAAATATAGTGCATTAATTTTACTTTGGCAGTAACAGCTTTTTTAAATTTATTGCAAGTAATATTCACCTTAACTCATGTAACTCTTGGTTAGGAATGCAGTTTGTGGGTGACATTAATAATGCAAATAGCCAAACCAGTCTTTGATATGCAGGCACTCAAACTTCTTGCTTCACTGCACCCAGTTCAATAAGAATACTATTCACAAAGAAGTTCTGAGCAATTTCCCATTTTGAAGCACGAAAATTAGGCATCTTTCAACTGTGTAGTTACTATACATTAGTCTTTCAACTTCCTTAAATTGTGACAAAGTTTAACAGTGACGTTTTTTGCTCTTTACTGTTTAAAAACAATAAAATAACTAGCAATAAAACCAACAATATATTAATAAAAATTTGCATCTATCATGAAATAATTCAATAATTCCAGTTCTTAAGTACTTTCCTATATTTTAAATGGTAAATGGTCTGCAAAAAGAAGAAAATATCCACTTAGTTTAAAGTAAAAATAGAATTAACTTTATTTCTGGTTTCTAAAGCAAAGAAGGTTTTTCATTTGCACCTTTTTTTGATTTGCCCCTTTTTAAAGTTTTTTGTGGATCTCAATATTATTTTGCTGACATCACCAAGCTGAACAATGGTTTAGGAAACACAAATGTTGAAAAATGTTGTTCATATTTACCTGCGTTTTCATGGTTATCTGAACAAGTCTTGATTATCTTGGGTTTTTTTTTCTTTAAATTGCTACTGAAGTTGGTGAAATTAAAACTCTGAGATGACTTTCAAAATTAAAACAATTCAGAGTGAATTTCATCTCTTTCTTCCAGCCAAAATCTTTTGCTTGCCTTACTAGCACATCCTGTCCATCTGTGAAGAAGAGGTAAAAACCAATTGATTAAATCAAATATGACTAAAATCAAAGAAATAGGTTTCATTTTAGAGGCATGTAGACTAACACACTATACACATGATTTACTCATATTTTAATTTGAAGACAAAGCACAGAAATGTCTCCAGTGAGAGAGAAGACATCAGCTTTCTTTTGTGTCTCTTTAGGTGTAAGGCAAGAGGCTGACACATGAAAATTCTCTGCTGTTTTTTAAAACTACCATATTTCTATACAACATACATATTTCTAGAAAAGCTGGTCTCCTTTTGATCCTATTTTGAAAAAAAAGATATAATATCTGGGTACTTTCCTCCTCACAGATTACACTACAATCTTGTCAGGTTTTCTCCATGTGTAAAGTCTTCACAGACATACTGGTTTTATCTGCATGAGATATCATAGTATTTTCACCAAATTACAGAAGATGATTTCTCTGTTCTTCTAAAGTCTAATAAAAATACATAATTATTATTTTAAATCACATTATTCCATTTAAAAATAGTCCTCAATAAAGAAATAGTTTACTTCTTTTTAAGGTGTTTGATTTTTTACCCATAAAAATGTAATTTTGAAGGGAAGGAAAAAAAACCTCCTAACCTAATAAGGAAATAATCTTACAGGTCTTACTGCATATTTTTCATTACTTTAAGAGACAGAAAATGGGTTAAAGCACATGAGAACAAGAAACTGACCTTTTATAGCACAGACAGATAGAAGTTTATCTCTGCAGAGAATGTTCTCCCTTAATCTTATTTTCAATTCTGACTTGATCAGGGAGTATATAAGTTGTTTCTACAATGAAAAGATACCAGCTTTCCACATCACAATCACATCATGACCTAATAAGATTTCATGGAACCATCCCTTAGATGTGCAGGATCCTATATTCCATTATGAAACATTCTCAGTTAAGAAGGCTAAATTTAAAAGACAGTAAAATGAAAAATACAAATGAGGTGCAAGCCTAACAAGTTTTCAGAATACTGTTTTTCTGTGACTAGGTAGATAAAAGCTTGCCTATCCATAATGTGATATGAAGAGTAGATGACCCTACACTCATTCGTGACCCAAACAGGGCTCCAGTTATCTCTTAACCTCTTATGGAATTATGCAGTGCAAGGTTAAGGTCTTGTTCCATTTTCCATACCAGCAATACAATTTTCTAGTGTCCCTTTTAATTTTTTTAATATAAATAACCATTTATATATAAGGAAAGGAGAGGGACAGTTTTAGATTTTCAAATACTGTGTGACTACTGAGAATTTGAAAAATGTTGTAAAAGGCAGTTCAAAAAAATAAGCTTTTGATATTTCTAAATCAATGCAGTGTTTAATTCACCTTCAGCATTTTTAGATTCTTTCACTCACACAACTCCTCCTCTCCCAAAACAATGGCATTAGAGAAACAATCATATTTAGAGACCATAGGATGAGTGCCTTCAATGTTTGTGAATTATGTCTCCTGTAAAAAGATACCTCATCATGAAACTATTTAATTAAGGCTGCATCTGAATCTGAGATTCTGAGAAAAGTGCTGTATGTGCAAAATCTATGCATTTTTAATAGGCTGATCGTTAAAATTTCAAACCTGTTTCATTATTGTACTCCATGAGTGTTGTATCTAAAAAATACAAGTCTTGCTTAATTGATGACTGTCCAGTAATCGGACCAAATTAGCCTAGTTTCCTTGGCTTTGTTATTTGCCTTGCAGCTGAAAGGGAAAAAGGTATTTACATGACTGAAACTGAGACCATTGTGAAAATCTTCCTCTTTCCATTAAGTATGTGGGATTTTACTATATGCATTTTTCTTTATATCCCCTTAGATGACTCAGTGTGGTCTAGTGCAAACCATATCAATATATTTCCCAGAGTGGATGCAGCTGTCCCACAGAGCAGCTAATGTCATTCCCAATTGCAGACTGCTTACAGGTTCAATGGCATCTTGGAGGTAGGATGGGGGTAAAATTTATATTGAAAATTCTTATTTAATCTCTTTGGATTTGTCTACACCTGGGTCCATTTCCAAAATAATTTATTCTTTGTATTTCAATTGCATATATTTTAATTCTAACCACGGAACAAAACTTATTTCTGTTTTTTGTAGAATTAAGCATAAGCATAAGCAAATTGCATCCAGGAATCTCTGCTTCATTGTGATTAAAACTAATTTGAACTGTTTCAAATAAGTGTTTTCAATATGTGGGCATTTGTATCTCTCTTGCTTTTTGTAGGTTTTGTTTGAGGCCTTTGCCACAGCACCTACCACAAAGAAATCTATAATCTCATTCAAGACCTCTATTAATGGTCACTATAGCCTCATAAGAATCGTTAGAGATTAGCATTTTGACTTACTAAGAAACTCTCTAAGTGCTTGTACATTGCTTAAAGCACTACAGCCAGGATTCCAATTTCTGCTTCTGAGTCACTGTAATGGAAGGAATAAGTAATATCTGTTCAGGTCACAAAGGTGTGACATACAGTTTTAACTGCTTCTGCATTTCCTAACCCTGGTTATCTCCAGAAGTGATAGTGCCCAAATTTTCTCCTGGTGTTAGAAACCTGAACAGAAAAAAACATGTCATAACTATCACAGATCCTTGCACTATGGCTGTTTTCTTGCATAACCAGGAAATCTGGATAATTCATAAAATGTTTATATAAGCACTGAAGTTTTAGAACCTTATGGTAATTCAACTACCAAAATCTTTAAATTCAGCCATGACTGTTGGGACTTAAGTCCACAGTCTGTCAACTGCTTGTGTTAATAAAGCCAAGTCATTAATTACACTGACTGTGTGAGGGGTTTCCAGTTAAATCTGCGCTGTATGTTCTGCATTAATGGCACTGACTTTGAAAACTGACGGTGGGCTGGGGGCAGGGGGAGGAGGATTCATCTGAAATAGATAATAGAAACCCAACTGACTGGATTTAACCTACAGCAGACAGATTTATACATTCCTATCTTCACATTTTTCATGTCTAATTACTTTTGAAGTGTCTAATATATATCTGAAGTGATTTTGGCACTAGAGGTAGGAAACCTGATTGGGTTGACTACTTTGATCCTAGATGTAGGTATCAACTGATCAAACTGACAACTATTCAATATATATTTCTTCAGTTTACTTAAAATATTGAACAATATTTCAAAGCCATATTTGAGAATATGAACCCTGGAGTTTCCTTTGTCTTCTATTGCCTTTAAAACTTTTCAGAAATGTCTAGAGGTAGCTGTGTCTCTAAACTTCAGAGTAATAATTGTGGGATACAGTTATCCCAACTTATTTATGAAGTCTTCTGAATGTAATCTCATGGCTGAAAAGAGAGCAGCAATAAGTGTGCAAAACCCTTTCCAAACAAGGAAAGGTCTTTAACTCCTTTCTTTTAGACTCACTCTGTCCCAGGAAATTGCAAATATTGGGTGTAAGAGAAATTTTATCTTTAATACTCTATATTGGAACTGAACCTCTTTAGTTAGAACATAATAAACATATGCTAGCTGTACGATTAAAATAGTAATGTAATCCTGCAGCAAATAAGGAACCTGGAACAGGGGAACTGAAAAGTGGAGACTGTTCACTTCAGAGGATAGAGAACTTGTAAACAAGAAAGTTATTTGTTAACTAACTCAAGATCTTTGATAATAGTTAAGTGTAGATTGTGATTTGGGTTGCACACAACGTCCACTGAAAACGCTTCAAGTCTGGGGTGATTTGACCCTGTTTGCATGCCAGCTGCCTACCAAAGTCACTCTAACATGCTGCTCCTCAGCTGGACAGGAGAGAGAAAATATAAGTAAAGGCTCATGGTTTGAGGCAAGGGCAGAGAGAGATCACTCACCAATTATCATCAACAATAAACTTAAAGACTTAACTCAGAGAAATTAGTTTAATTTATTTATAATCAAATTAAAGTAGGATAACAAAAAATAGAAAACAAAACATTAAAAAACACCTTTTCTCCAACCTTCTCTTCTTGGAATCAACTTGACTCTCAATTTTCTGTCCCTCCTGCCCTCAGTGGCACAGGTGGATGGAGAGTGGGGGTTGCAATAAGTTCATCCCACATTGCTGCTCCTTCTTCCACAGGAAGAGGGCTCCTCACATTCTTCCTCTGCATCACCTGTGGGGCTCCTCCCACAGGAGATAGTCATCCATGAACTCTATGAGTTCTTCCCACAGGCTATAGTTCTTCATGAATTAGTCTAGCATGGGTCTCTTGCATGGAATGCAGTCCTTCAGGTACATATTCCTTCAGCATGCTCCCCACAGTCTCACAAGTCCTGCCAGAAAACCTTCTACAGCATGGGCTTCTCTCCTCAGGAAGCCAAGGTTCTGCCAGGGGTCTGCTCCAGCATAGTCTTCCCATGGATCACAGCCTGCTTCAGGCATCTGTCTGCTCTGGTCTGTGGTCCTGCATGGACTGCAGGTGGCTATCTGCTTCCCAATGGACCTCCATGGGCTGCATGGGACAGCTTCCCTCTTCATGGTCTTTGCCATGGGCTCAGCTACAGTTCCTGGAGAACCTCCTGCTTCTCTTTATCCAGTGATCTTGGTGACTGCTGGTTTGTTTCTCTCTCATATTCTCTCCTCTTTCCTTTGACTGAAATTGCCCCTGCACAGTGACTTCTTTCCTGTTTTTAAATCTGTAATGCCAGGGGCACTGCCAGCATTGCTGATGGGTTCATTCTTTGCTAGCAGTGAGTCTGTCTTGGTGCTGGTTGGCATTGGATCTGTGGGATGCAGGGGAAGCTTTCTAGCAGTTTCTGACAGGAGCCACCCCTCTAGTCCCCCATTACTGAAACCTCGCACATGAAAACAATACAATGTTGTTAATAATAACAGCATTTTTCTGTGACATATAACTGTGTGAATGAGCTGCAAGCAGCTTCATTATTGATTAACCTATTTTTTTTAATTAGGCTGTTGGATTTTAATTTTGTTCTGTTTTTTTTTCCTCGTTTTTTGAAGGAAAAAGTGACAGCCTTGAAAATATTTTTAGACTCTCTTCGAATCCCAGGTAGGAAGAAGAATTGTAAGACACAGAGAAATTATTTGGGTCTTCTGCTTTTAAAGTGCCTTTCTAGTCTGTAGGATAGATTGCATTAAATAATAACACATTTACATAGATGAGGGCATGTATCTGAGGCCACAAGAATTCAGGTGTCTGAATTTGATCTTATCTTATATATTTTTTCCTGCTATTCTATGTCTTATGTGTATGAATGGAAATAAATGGCTGAAATGGAAATGGAAACTAGAATCTTAAACAAGACACAGGGATCTCATTCTTTTAACTCCTGCAACACTGTTGAGGCTGTTACCATGCTCATGTTTATTGTAATATTTGCAAATGGCTAATTTGTTGTCTTAACGGTTTGTACTTGACAGATAAATCAGACAAAACAGACAATCAGACAATAGTATGCAGTTTTTTATCCATTGGCATTTTTCTTCTGGCTCCCTCAGAACTTCAGATAAAAGACTATCTTTCACAAAAATGACAAAAACTCATACTGTGCTTATAGATAGCAAATATTTTTATTTGCTGATATTTTTCAAAGCAGTACCTGAGGAATTGCCTTTCTGCAGCTTCTGTTTCAGTTAATGCATTATAAATAGTTGCAGACCTCTTAGAGTAAATGTATTGCAGATTGAGTCTCTAGCCACAAAGCTGTGAAAAAACTCACCAAAACAAAAAATTTTTTAGTCATCACAAAACTGAGTATGGTAAGAGCTTCTCTGGTTCCATGCATGCATCATGTTTGACTTTGAAAAATGACACCATAAAATGACAACTTAGACTGTATGTCTTTCTGAAGGAAGTTCTGCCTACAAGCATAGAAAATTGTTGACTTTCCTTTGCAGTTAGGTGATAGCTACAGAAATTTTGTTTTTCTAGTGTAGCCTTTTCGTGATTGAAATTGGGTATGCTAAAAAAGGAGAAGGGCTTTAGTCTTTCCTTATTGGATCAGTTGGAATTGCATTGCTCTCAGCTGAGATATTTTCTGATATTCAAAAAAATCTTTTCCTGTTCCTCCTCTGAGTTTTCCAGGGATTTTCAAAGCATTTTCTTTACTTCTTGCAAAGACAAATAATGCCTGGAATCCAGAAACTCAGTGAAATATGAAAAAGGAAAATTAGGCATTCCTCTATTTTTCTTCCCTAAAAATCTTATCCTAAAAAAAAAAGTATCTTCCATTATTTTATCTTTTCTTTCTTCGTCTTCTTCTTCTTTTCGCCATAATGCTTAGAAGATTCTAGTGGGGCTTGTTTGATTTGGAACAGAAGGCATGGGGAAATAAGCAAGGCCAACAGGACGTGAACATCCTCTCCCAGCTTTGTCTTAATTTCTTAGTCCTAAACAAGCCTGACTGTCTTAGAGCATGTGTCTATGTGAATAGATGCAGGCAGAATCAAGACCACCTGCCCTTAAGTTCATTCTGTCTGAACTGCTTGTATATGTGAAAGTTACTAGTGCAGCTAGCAAGTGATGTTCCTGACTGATGGGCAGCTCTGCCCTGAGTATGCACAGGGTTCAATGGTATGTGCACTTATCCATCTCCTTGCATTCAACAGGCTTTGATTTTTCCTGGTTCATTGGGTAGAAAGTATCTGTACTGCCTCAAGACTGACTTCAGCTTCTCATTAACATGAATGACTAGGCTTGTGCCTATTTAGGGGTTTGAAAACTCCTTTGAGAAGCTATAATTAAAAAATTGCAAATTATTTTCACAGGAAGAGAATTGGAGGGATGGGGAGGACTAAATCAGGTCTTTACACCACCATACTGATAATTTTTCATGTCAGTGCAATTTTTGTGTGTGTTTGTTTAATTGTGATTGCCTGTGTTTGACATTGCAATAAGGAAAATTGAAATTAAATCTTCAATTAAAGGAAGTTCAAGCAGAAATTGATTTTTTTTTCTTTAATTAACCTATTCCTCAGAAAAATAGGGCCTTTGCAAATCAAACACAACAGGATTTGAAGAGCATAAAAAGACAGCAAATGTTGTCTTTTCATGGCTATAATTTTTTCATGGCTATAATTTCTAAACTGTTGAGGCTCTCTTGAACTTCGCTGGGAATGAGGAAGTAAACTAATTTGCTATCTTTGTTTCTTTACAGAGTATTTAGTTTTATGCTGTTTACTAAACAGGGCAATTACAACACCAATCTTTACAGGAAGCAAGTGATGTAGATCTATTTAGAAAATGCTTGTTTCAACATTAATATTTAAAATAAATATTAATAATCTCCAGTGAAAAGAGTTTTTGTATTATTTTCCCTTCTAAATCTTGCCAATATTTTTCAACATGCATATCAAGGGGACTCTCATGAACCTGTAATATTTCAAGCTCAGAAGATATTGCAAAACTCATTTATTTTTGCTTTAAATATGTAGCTATTAGGCATAATAAATTAAATGCAGAAATCAAACATTAAATTGATGGTTTTAATCATCTAGGTACAAAAAGAGAACAAACAGTGCTGCAGTGCTTGCATGTGGGCATGTATTTCTTCTATATGACACATCCCCTGAAGGGCCTCTGGGAAATTCCGTCTTGCTGGGCTACAAATGAAATGTCCTCTTGTAGTATAGTGCACCATACCTCAGCAGCAGGCATCTTCCCAATGTCCTTCAAAATATAAAAAAAACCACAGCAATAATGTGCTCGAGGGGAAACCTGGGAAGCTCTTGTTAAAATTCCATCACCAAATTAAGTGGAAGCTTGGAGTGATTTTCCATCTTTTAATGCATATTGCAGGTTCATGCAGAATGTGAAACCATCTCTTTCAGAGATAAATTATTTCTAGGGTTTTAACACAATTACTTTGGAAAAGCAAATACTTTTCCTGTTGGATAGGGCTGCATTGCACCAAAATACAGGTTAAAATACCTATCTACAGGCTTTCTTACATTGTCTTAATATCCTTGATACTGTAGCTGTTGGAAATTACACATTTTTTTGTAATACCACTGATTTTTTAAATCAGCTCTTAATAATTGTGGTCATTTAAATAAATTTCATTGAAATCAATAAGTAGCTTCTGCATTCTTGTAATACCTTTGAACTACTAGCACACATACTTTAAATTAAAAAAAAAACAAACCAACAAGAAAAATAATTAGGTCTATTGCAACATAGGATAGTCATTTTATGTTCCCAGTTGTTATGGGGAAAGGGGGTGAATAAGTTTTCATTATGTCTTTAAATAAAAAATACAGTAGCTAATGGTTTAAGAATGAAAGGGATTTCTTTTGAGGGAAGGACAGTAATGGTGACTATTTTTTCGTAATGTATGTTGCACCTAAATTTAAATTTATCATGTAGAATGTCATATATTCCATCAGGTTCTTGCAGACAGATGATTATAAAATAAACTTATTGAAATACCTTTTATCTTGTGAAGAAAAAAAATCTAAATAATTTACAGAGTTATAAGGAAAAGGAAACATTTTAAAGACTTTTGAATAGCTAAAACAATTAAGAAAAAAATTTTACATAACAATGGAAAAATTATATCTACCCTATTTCATGAAAACACTGTGGTCAGAGGTAATCTCTGCAAAATGTCTGACATAACCTCACTGCTCAGAGGAGGGTCAACACATATGCAGTTTGGTTTTGAATATATATGACATCTTTTCACCACCCTTTCTCATCAGATATTTAAACAAATAACAACCATCACTCCCTCAGTTCTCAGAGCCTTCTCCATCTAGAATAAACCAAACTCTTTCCTCCTTTCCTCATATAAAAACATCTTCCAAGCTCTTGTTCATCTTTATGACTCTTTCCTGGATGCACCATAATACGTGCATGTTTTGCTTCTGCTGGCGAGGACAGAATTATTCCATATTCCAGCTGTGTTCCACCAGAGAAGAGTAGAGGGGAAGGATTCTCTCCCTCAGCCTGCTGGCAATGGTGTTTCACAATCCAGCCCAGAATGTTGTTGGAACTCTTTTTTGCAGGGACGCATTGGTGCCTCATGAGCATCTTGGTGTGTTCCTGGAGATCAGGGCCTTCTCTGCAAAGCTGCTTCCCATACAGTTTGTGTCTAGTCTGTATTGGTGCACGAGGTTGGTTTCTAATGGCAGGACTATGCAATTTCCACTGTTGGACTTCATGAGATTCCTATTGGTCCATTTCTTCACTCTGTCCAGGTCCGTCTGTATGGCAGCCTTCCTGTTTAGTATATCAGTCACTACTCTGAGTTTTATGGTGCCAGGAAACTTGCTGAAAGTGTACTTTGGCATCCTGCCATCTAGGTCCTTAATGAAGATGTTCAACATTGCTGAACACAGTATTGGTCCCTGGGAAACCCAGCAGTTACTGGCCTCCAGATGAAGTTCATGCCACTGATCAAAATGGTCTGAGCCCAGAAGTTAAGGCAGTTTTCAGTGCACCTCACTGTCCACTTAGTTAAATTTTACGTGAGGCAATATCAAAAGCCTTGCTCAATTGAGAAAAACAAGCAGGGCTCCCCACATACTGGTTTTGCCTGCAACTGAGTAAATTTTCTCCACAACAGTCCTCATGACACTGTATTTTTTTAACGAAAGCTTAAATGATGTTTTAGCTATTGCTGTGCAGTCCTTTCACAGTGTCAAGGACTTTCCTGTTTCTCATTCTGCTCCCACTGCAAGTAGACTGGGGGTGCACAAGAAATTGAGACAGCTGACCCAAACTGACCAAAGAGATATTTCATACTATAAGATATTGTGCTCAGCAATAAAAACGGGAAGGCACTGGCAAAAAGGGAGTTTTTCTAAAATTGCCATTGCTCAGAGACTAGCTGGACATTGGTCTGCTAGCTGTGAGCAGTAGCATTTACATCAGTAATCAAGGTTTTGTTTTTTATGTTTTTCTTTCCCTGGTGAGTTTTCTTTTTGTCCTTTCAGTTCTCTCAGCCCTCTGACTGCAGGGCAGGGGTATCCATGTAAGAGAGGGGCTGTGTGGAGTTTGGTTGCCTGCAGGGGTTAACCCACCACACCACCTCATTCACTGAGCAAGTCATTCTGCTGTAGGGAGCAACCAGTATGGTCAGGTATGATTTCTCCTTTGCCAGTCCATGTTGACTACTCCCAATTATTGTCTTGTTTTTAATGTGTTTGGAAATTTTCTCAGGGTTATTTATATTATATATTATAAATATATATATATATTTTTATATCTCCACCATCTTCACAGGGATTCAGGTGGGGCTGATCAGTCTGTAATTCCTTGGATTGTCTCAAATTTCAGATCCTGAGCTGCAGCTGCTGCTTTCTCACTAATATTAAAGAAATAAATATAGAAGAAACAAACTTAGATTTGATCCAAGTAACAAACTAATCCAAATTTACTCTTTCCTTAGTCCGTTTGAACACCTTAATGTTGGAAAATTCTCTTAATCCTTCTTGCTATAAGGAAAGTGTTTGTATTAAATGGATAAGGAAAACAAACAAACAAGCACACACAAAAAAACCCCAACATCTCCCTCAAGAATGGAAAATGCAGAAATGCGCTTTATAAAAATTTTCTGGTCAGCTCAGGACTTCTTGGTCACTGAAGCAGAGAACTCAGTGAAGTAAGGAATGTATTGTCATATCGTCACAGGTTTCACCCTACATTTGACTGAGGGACAGTTAGAAGTGATAGCTCTGTAATAGGGACAATCAGGCACTGTGACATCATTGTGGGGTTGCTTAAATGTAAGTGGAAGTGAAGGCTATAACTGATGTCATCAGGTTTAAGAGGCAATGACTTTGCTGTATTACCAAAGCAGAAAGAGTCACAGAAAGGGCAGGATGAATTCTGATGAGACTACTTATTCCAAATATGCGCAAGGCAGGATAAAATATTGTTATAATAATCCTGATGATTTTGCCTTACGTATTTTTTAAAGGCTTCTACTGAAGCGTATTCTACAGAAATAAAAGAATCACTGCCTTTAGGAGATCTAGTTGAAGTGGGGTTATAATAGTTTGCCTGAAATAAAATAGTAGTCCTTAGCAGTAGGAATATTAGAAATGGTGTGATAAACTATCTCTTTGACCAAAACCACTGCTGAAGTATCTTTTAAGTTAAAAGAACTACCAAAAAAAAAAAAAATCCAGCTGATGTCAATCAATAGACTCCTACTGACTTCAATAGAACTAAGTCTATTTACAGCAGCTAAGACCCTGTCTCCAAATTTTGTAGCTCAATGTCACCATAAAACAGAGAGGAGAAGTCTGAGGAGACAAACAACCCAAAAAGTTAAATTGATCTGCAAATGTGGAATATTTCTCACCATAAATTAATTTGTCAGCACATACTGGCTTTTATAAAGTAATTTCAAGAATCTCATTTAGCACTGAAGGAACTGAAGTGTCAGTCAATTGTAGTTTGTATGTTTTACCCTTCAGCATCCCTAATATAAGTGACTAAAAATAGGGTTTTTAATGGAAATCCTGCAAAATCCCTGAAACAACAATAGAACAAATTCAGCTGCAGTAAAACAGCATAAAGCAAATTTACTAGAATAATGTGTAGCCTGTTTATCATCACAAGTGTACTAACATTTTAAGTAACGGGATGTCTGCTCTCTGGGCACACTACAATTAGAATGCGTCCACAACAATGGACGCATAATGTGTTCATTAAACTGAAGTCTTTCACAACAACAGTATAAAAAGAGCCACCAGAGAGATTACTTCTTTTAGTTTCCTTTGTTTATCTTTTCCTCTTCTTCCCCCTCTTCTGTATTTGAAAGGGAGATAGTTTTCTTTTATAACCACCCACTTCAGATGTTAAGTTATGGTTGTTTTATTGATTTTTCCTACATAAGCTTCATAATAAAATTTGTGTTTGTTCTATTAAGGTTAATTTTACTTATTCATGGGTCTAGATTATAGAAAAAAACATATGAGTTAACTGTAAATATCTCATGTATGATTTTTGTGGTAGCTGCTTTTTTTGTCAGCTGCATGAGTGATATTTTCTTCCAGTTGCATGATAGAATTTTATTGTGCTGAGAATAAAAAACGTGTCACAGACATTTAAAACCTGTTTAGAGAATCTGATTAATAGAGGAGCAGATGAGCTCTCCTTTCTTTCACTTTCTCTCCCTCCTCCTTCCACTGCTATATTTCCTCACTCACTAGTGGCTTTTATTATGGCAATTTATCTAGATTTAGCAGAGCTGAAGGGGAATATAGAGGAAGAAGTGCCTTCCTATGTAGTTAATAGTTACTCTATGACATGAATGGTTGTTTCAGGTTACAGAAAGAGTGATGTAGATAATGAAGTTTCTAGTAATTGAACTTATTTGAACTGGTCCTATTGTCACAGATAAATGATGTAAATCAGGGGTAGATCTGGTTGCACATATAAGACTAGTGAAGGTGTACTGAAGGTCAGTGTCAGATGCTATCTAAATAATAAACCATAAATTTGAGTGGTTTCTTCACAGTTGTAAAGAAATCTGGTTATTTTTTGTAAGTCTGTGGAAGTTCTAATTATTTAATATTAATAATCAAGTCTTTGGAGTAATTAATTGTTAATGTTTTGGAGTACTAACTTTCTGAAAAATAATGCTGGAAAATAGAGTTTCTACACCAAAAGTTTCAAAAGTGACTGATATTGTGCTCTGAATTTTGACAGAATCAGGATGCCTGCATTTGACCTCCTAAAAAAGGTTTGGGTGTGTAACTTTTTTAGTGACCTTCTCTTTCAAAATATTAAGTATGTAACAATTTCCATTGCCAGGAAAGGGAAAAAAATAAATTTAAAATGGGGCTAGAGCTGATAAAGACTAGTTCACTTTAAGCAAATACTAAGTGGAGATGATGTCCTGAAGTTTTACAGCTCTACCTTAAAGAAAAAAAGATTTTTCTCAGAAATTTCATATTATGTAATATTTTTGCTTAACTTGAGCAGTCACTGAGCCATTGCAATTTTGTCACTCCCTGAGCTCAAAGAAGCTTCGTAGTCAGCAAAAAATCAGTGTACAGGAAGAAAATGAATATCTTCAGGACATACACTCTCCAAGGTCACCTACTCACACAATGCAGACATTGCTTATGGACTTCCATTTTTCCTGCACAGTGAGTTAGCTGGAGGAAATGAAAAAGTGCTGGTGGATTCAAATTCACTGGGAATTTGAACAGGTCTAAGGTAGACAGTCTTAGGAACCTACCTGTACTTTTTAACAGTATTTTAACTTCTAGGACATCCAAATAGGGCAGGTATGACCTCTGAGTATGCTCCTAGCTTTTATTTACAGGTTGTTGTAAAGGTGTTCTTGATCACACCTTTGAGTTTGTTGATTATCCTTAAGAGAGAATTTTGTCCCAAGTGGATGGAAACTACAGCCTTGGGCATATAATTTTAAAGATCTTAGTGCTTAGTGTTTTCTGATGACTCAAGGCTAGTTTATTCCTCAGAAGCTCAGGATTTTTTTGAATCTTTGCTCTAAAACACATTCCTACACATACTGTAGGAAAGATTTGGGGACCACGTGGTTCTGAATTCCACTTCTTTGACAACTCACTTTAAAGTGATAATTTGATATAGCTTACAGGAAATCTTGTTTCTTTATGGGATACAGAGAGGTGTAACTGAACTTTGGAGAGTGTACCATGAAACCTGGAGCCTTCAGTCAGCCTTACTATATAGAGTCTTCATACAACAAGCAAGAAGTTGGATATCTTTGAGTGGTCTCTAAGTCAAACAGTGCACTGCACACATTGAAATAAAATCACTGAGTCCTGATTGAAGTCTTGAATCCTTTCTCCAGCTGTGACATGAGTTTTTGTGAAGAAATGCTAGCCATTTGTGATGTATGTGAGACCCTATAGGTGAAGGCAGATAATGAAATTTAGCTTTGGGCTTTTATCCTCCAAAATAATTTTCTAGTGCTTAGGCAAATGTTTTGATTTCTTCTCTGACTGCAAGACTCAACCACCTCCTGCTGTGCTAAAAGAGGCACTAACCTTTAAATGGAGCCTGCATTTTATGTGAGGGCATATGAGAGTTACTCCAATAGGAAGGAAGAAGCCTATAGTTTCTTGGCTCTGATCACGGCACCTGTCCAACAAAGCTGATTTCTGAATTTTTTAATCTGCTCCAAGGCTTCTTACCCTACATAATGCAATATATTGTGTTTTAATAATCAAGTTACTAACAGAAAAAAGCCTTTAACTTAGATACTTAGTCAAAACTTTCAGCCTTACCTTCATTCTTCTGAGTACACTGAAGAAGAACTTCAGGTTTACAAAATAATTTTGTTGTTTGCTAAGCTATAAATGCAACATTAAAAATAAAAAAAAAGGTTAGCACTCCACCAAGACAGGTGGATAAATCATATTTGCAAGTGTATGTGTATATATATATATATGTGTGTGTGTGTGTGT
Source organism: Peucedramus taeniatus (assembly GCA_013400575.1). Classification (NCBI taxonomy): domain Eukaryota; kingdom Metazoa; phylum Chordata; class Aves; order Passeriformes; family Fringillidae; genus Peucedramus; species Peucedramus taeniatus. The sequence continues at coordinate 35,590 of WBNO01018684.1, forward strand.
GTGTGTGTGTGTGTATGAGAGATTCTATGCACATATCTTTGGAAAAAAATGCATAAAAGTACATAGAGTTTTGTGAATGGTTGCAATAAATAATAAGGGACACTTATAAAATTTTCTTAAGCTGTCCTAGTCCTTTATAGACTTTCTCCATCAATGGTTTTGGTTCTACTAAATTTAAAAGAAAGTAATTTAAAAGAAAATCTGCCCATTCTATTTTATAAGAAACAAAAGCAGACATTCAGCCAATTACATCTCTCTTTATTTAATATGTCATTCAGCAATTTTCTCTTCTGGTGTTCAGATGTCTAATAAAGTTGTTTGACTTTTCCTGTGTGGCTTTGCACAATTAAATGTTTCTAATTATGGGCCAGATACTTGCTCCTTCACATCTGATCAAAGTGAGGAAAGTGGGTACTATTTAGCTCGGATTTCTAGGTATAGCTCATTACATTTTTAATGAAAATTTTAATTTTAAATGTTCAAGTTGCTCAAAATAGGATAAAATTTAAAGTAAAATATATCTCAGAGACTGTTCAAATTATGAATATTTTCCTATTAGAGACTTTCCTATTACAAAGAAAGCAGAACTGTTGGACCTCTGCTGACAGTAGTTAGAGTTAGCTTATCAGAAAGTGAAAGTAATTTCAAGTGAGTTAGTAATTATCCATTACTCACTCAGCAAAGCTTCACCCATTTATTAGTGACTCAAGATTTGAAGAAGTGCAACAGGTCTTCGAGAAAATTTTTGGCTTGCACTGTGTACTTTGATAGAGTATCATGCTTAAGGCAATGATTAATAGTCGGGATATTCCTCTCAAGATAAATTAGTCGTAAGTGTCGTGAAATTGTTGAATTACAGTGAAATAAACTTGTAAGATGTGAATAGGACACAGCAGTGCTTCTGGAACTACTTTTCACTGTAGTGAGAATCCATTAATCCTTCCAAAATAGGTTTTACTTGTTTGAACAGATAGATGCAACCTAAGAAAAACAAATCTTTCCCTTTGAATTTGGGAACAAGGAAAAAGAATCTAAATTTGTTTAGCTTTCTTTATTTTCTACAAATAGTACTCTTTAGGAGCAGAAGATGTATTGCATTAAGCAACATGTTTTAATAGATTCCAAAAAACAAAAACAAATAACAAAAACCCACTGAATATATTCTATTTGTAGATTATATATAATAAGCAAAGTTCAGCCTACCCTTCCAAAATTTCATAACAGAAAGATATTAATCTTCATTTATATTTCATTTAATCATTAATGATGATATATTACAGGTCATAATTTCCTTTCCTAAATATTTAGCTCTGATTTTATCTTGAGTACTCCCTAATAATATGACTATCAAAATTCCATAAAATATTTACAGAAGTCAGAGGGAAAGTAAGCATATAATTTAAGAAAATTCTTCAAAATTCCAAAGTTGAGGCAAAAACTGATTTCTTGGGTTTTTTAGGCAGCTAGCTACATTTCAAATCTGGGAATACAGTTCACAGTGTAATTTTTTTAGGTTATCTGCCTCTCTGCAATTTTTGAAGGGGAAGTCAGAGAGAGTAAACTTCACTTGAAATGTATTTTTCCTGCAAAGAGGAGAAATAAAAGTCTTATAAAGAAAAAAAGAATGAAAAGCAAGAAATAGAAAAACCCAAACAAAAAAACCCAAAAAAACAACGAACAGAACTGTAAAAATCTACCAAACTATTGACTACAATTTAGAAAACAGCCTGACTAGCCAGCTACACTCAGCCTTTAGAAGTCTGTATATGGAAAACTGAGTTTTGATCAGGTGTAGAATCTCTTGGAGCTCCTGACTGTGTGATTAATGATAATTTTTAATATAAGAAGAAAAAATGGAATCTCATCTTGATGTCTCATCATATCCTGCCTGGCTTCCAGCTGTCCATCTACAAGATCAAGCACCTCCTGTAGGTCCTGGTTTGTCAGGCTCACATGCCCCTCTTAGGTACCCAGGTCATCTCAAATGGCCTAGGTAGACACTTAAATGTAGCAAATTATTGAATCCTCAAACTTTATTATTACAAGCTCTTAGATTCTGATATTTTCTGTGAATGCCTACTGTAAAACCACCTGTAAGTACATCTTTCAGGCTGAACAAACTGTAACCCAGGGCTGGTAAAATGTACTTCTTACTGGAGCATCTTATCTTTCTGGAGAGAATGCTGGAGTTCAGAAGAATACTTCCAAATGGCTTTCATGCATTACCAGGAAGAAAGAGAAAGAACAAATGCAACAATGTATTTCAAATGTTATAACATAACTGAATATTTTCTGAAAATTTGTTTCTCAATCAGCACTTTTCTAAAAGAAATACATTTTCTGTTCCACTAAGACACACAGCTGGTTATGAAAGGAAGGAAAGAGCTAATCCATGCCTTAAAGCTGAGCTATCTGTACTTCTGAAAAAAAGCAGAGAGACTCTTTAGAACTGTACAAGCCAATCCAACAGATCAATGGTTCACTCAGCAAAACAAAACCTTGTAATGAGTGTGACTATAACATAACCTCTATTGTGTCTACTATATCATATTTATGTAGTATAATTTAAAAATATTTCAGCATAGCTGGTTTTGAATAACAAACAATGTGTTTATCTTTCCAGTACATAGAAGCATCCTTCCATATATAAATAATTTTTAATAAATATTTGCAAAATAAAACTCCCCAAAACTCCTACCTCTTGAGTTTTGTTTAGAAACTACAAGCAACATATCTATTATTAGACGAACATTTTTATGGATCTTATTAAAATAAAAATGAATGTTTTATTCATTACTGAATGTGGAGGACTGTAAAAATCCAACATGACCTCATTGATTTTTGGAATAGAGGTAGCACAGCTCTTCTGCAGGATGCATTTAAAACATAAGTGATTTGTATGTCATTTTTTTTACAGTATAACTGTGAAAAGGTGCTACACTTCAGTGCCTTTATTGGAACCATAGATCATTTTATCTTTCTCTATGATTGTACATTTATCTGATTTAATGCGGGATCTTTTTCTTATCAGCCTTCTGCCCCATTTAGCTCAAAAACCAGTTTGTTGCTAAACAAGGGTAAATTTGTCCTGGTAATCCTCCAGCAGTGCTGCTCACCCACCCTGCACCTGGACTGTTCTTGTGCAGACCAGAGGGTTTGACACCACAAATTTCTCCTCCTCCCCCTTGGCAAACCTGGCCTCAGCAGAGCACCTTGCCATTCAACATGTTCCCAGAGATAATTTGTGGGATTTGTCCACCATGGTGCCCTGTAGGCACCTCCTTGCACACATGCAGGTGCTGGATGCCCCAGACTCAATTTTGTTGACTTTTTGATCCCTTTCCTTCATGCCACCCAATGCAGACGCTGAAAAAAGAGCTTGATCATTTGTTCTACTGCCTTAACTGCATAAAGTTCACCATTAAATCATATTCTAAATAACCTCTTTCCCTGAAAATACCCTTCACTTGTAGTGGGTCTGGCCGGACCAGAGTTAATTTTCTTTAGAGTAGTTGTGTATAGCACTGTTTTGGTTCTGTCCTGAAGATAGTGTTAGTATTACAAGGATTATTTTGTGCTGCAATGAGGGATAGAGGGCAGGAACTAAACATACAGTCTACTCAATGACTATGTGGGAGGAGGTATTTTTCCTTAACTAACTCAACAAGTTTTCTCTGTATAGACCCTGTGTACACTTTCTGTATTCTTTCTTCCTCCAGTATGAGGATGTGTGGACATCTCTTTTCTCTCAATTTTTTTCTTTCTTTCTATATTATATCTGTTTTAAAAAGACTAGATGTGGAATACAGAGATGGGCTAGGATTTTCTATAACATGTCCATAACTCAGAAGTTCATGATACTTGAAAACATACAGGAAGTTTAGGTTTCATTGAGAAGTTTGAATCCCTTATTTCCTAGAACAGTTTCCACATGTCAGAATGGAGTTTGCCACTGTCAAAATGGCCTGCCAAAGAGTAGAGCCAGAAAAGTGCCCAGGTTCTCTCTTGGGGGCAGACCTTACCAGGGCAACAGTCAATACCATTCATCCCATCTATAGTTAGAGGAGAGAGGATATCAACTTTCTGGTTCCAGACCACAAAGATGTTGCAGTGTAAAATAACAACCATGAGTCATAAAATCTCTGCAATGACATATTCGACATTCCTATTTTCTTTATATGCATTTTTCCTTAACACGTATACTGACTTATTTTTTGAAAGAATTACTTTGTGTATTCCTGATAAAAGTATGAAAATAACTGGATTCCATAGAACTCAAAAGGAAGTTTATTGTTACTATATGAAAGAACGTGGCTTTTAACAAAAAGTTAATGCTTGTTCTTTAACTACATCTGTTTTCAGACATGCATAAAGAACGTATTTTATCATTTAAGGCACCAGAAGGCTTTCCTGGGAAAGAAAGCGTGAGAAGGGATCAAAGATATTTTCATATTCAAACCAAACCTTGAAACGGATACTTTCCATATATTTCAGATTTCTCATATCTAGATTTCTGATGACAAGCAAATATAGCAACAGACTGAGAAACATAGATGCAAAAAATTGCTTGATTTGAATAATCAGAGATAATGAGCTTGTGTTACTTCAGATGTGCCTGTTCCTGCTGTGCATTTGTGCTGATGGAAGCAAAATAAAAAAAATTAAGTGCCGGACAGCTCAGTGCCTTCCCCAAGGCTAGAAATAGCTACATTTTAGAAAAAGAAATATGCCACCTGGGTAATAATTTAAATATATGGACATAAAGTTTCTGACTTCTATGAGGTGTTATCAAAGTCAAATCCATCGTTTTGACCGTACATCATGTATGGTAGCTATAGATCTCAGTCCTTTTGTAATTAGCAAGTTTATGAGGAAGTAATGGTCCATTATTCTCTTCTAAATTGTTTGAAATTTGTCCTGTCTTTAGAAAGGGTGACTTTCGAGTTCACAAGTATATTGGTAGGTTTGTCTTGAAGTAAGCTGTTCTGAAATCAAACAACATGATAGTAACAGCAGAACAAAACACAACAAAATGAAATTTATACCTTTACAATGATTCAGTTTTTTAAATCCTCTTTTAAATTATGTATATATTCAGCCAATTTAGCTTCTTGAGGTAAATTAACTTTTTCTTTCTCTTTCAATTTTTTTCTCTTATTTTTTCTATTTTATAAACTGAAAAAAATCCCACATTTAATTTCAGTGATTTTACATATCTACAAAGTGCTCTTGAGAAAATATACTAACACAAAATGACAAGTTTTCTTTAAATGTTGTGAAGAAAAACCTGATGGTTTCACATTAAATCATATGAACTGAAACTGGAAATGCAGATATATTTTAAAGGCAGAGTGGTTTACAGTCAAAATTAACCCACCCAAAGACAGACTGTAATCTGTTAAAAGAAATTATGGGGTTCAGCTGACATAATTGATTACAGCTTCACTGAATTAAAGAAAAAAACACTAGTACCACTTGGTTATCTACCCTTGAGTATGTCATTCACCTGCACATGTTACAGTGCATTCAGATTTTTTTTTCCAATGTTATAAAATACAAATTGACATTTTCATGATCACATTACCATAACAAATTTTTTTCCCAATGCCAATTCACAAAAAGGTTTAATCTGTTTCTATTGTTTCACTCACATTGTGATCAGGCCAGATTAAATTTCTTTTTGAATAACAACTGAAAAAGAATGTTGAATAGATAGGAAATTTACCTATGTCAAAGGCACAGGAATTTTGTTAAGGTATGTGTATCACATTCTGTTACAGCATTATTTTATTTTCAAAGTATTATAAAAATTGGAGTAAAAGAGCTTTCAACTAAATCTTTTACTTTTGCTTTTCTTAGTGCTTTTCCCAATGGACAGTAACTAACATTTTTGATGCTTTTTAAATTCTGTTAATTACTTTGTATTAGAATTCATGTTTGTTTATTTAATTCAAGCAGATTATTTCCTCTTGAAAAACTTTTATGATTACTAGAAACAATATGTGTATGCAGCATGTAAAGTACATTTCATTTGTTTAGCCTGGAGAAGAAAATACTCCAGGGAGAACTTGTGGTGTCCTTTCAGTACTTAAAAGAGGGTTAATGAAAGGTGGAGAAAGACTTTTCATCAGAGTCTGTAGTGACAGGACAAGAAGCAATGATTTTAAGCAGAAAAATCTTAGGTTTAGATTGGACAAACAGATATTTTTTTTATGAAGGGGATGAGACGCTGAGACAGATTTTCCAGAAAAGTCGTGGATGCCCCCTCATTGTTAGTGATCTAGGTCAGGTTGGATTGGCGTTGAGTAACCTGACCTTTTGGAAGATGTTAGTGCAAAGAGGGTTGAAATAGTTGATCTTTAAGGTCTCTTCCAATGCAAAACTTCCTACAACTGTGTGATTCTAAGACTGCAATCGCACTTTCACATTCTTCAGCTGTGTAGTTTCATTAGATGATTTCAACAGATTAGTCGTAAGTTAAATAAATAATCTGTTTTTATATATAACAAACTCTGACCAGATTTGAGTGAGTTACAGCTTTGAGTATTATGTGTGCCTATATGTTGTTTCTTTCCAAGGGCAGTACATGGCATTTCCTGTAGCAACAGGACTTCATAACATTGTCAGCCCATTTCTCCAGCCTGTTCAGGTCCTTCTAAATGGCAACATACCCATCTGACATACCTACACTGAGTTTTGTAGAGTCTACATTCTTGCTGAGGGTGCACTTTTTCCCTTGTTGCTGAGGTGAAACAGTGCTGAATTACTGATTGCTGGGACACATCGCTAGTGACTGCTGTCCATCTGGGCTTGATGTTGCTGATCACAACCATCTTAGCCTAGCAGTTCTGATTGCTTTCAATCTAACTCACTGACCATTTTCCTGTTTTCTAAATGTCTTATGGATACCAACAGTATGAAAATTCTTATTAACCTCTTGGTTTGAGCTATTTAACACCAGTTAGGGAAAATAGTTAAGTTGGTAGAAAAGGGCCTTGGCCGATAAGGAATATAGTGCAATTAAATCTCCTTTGGCTGATGATAATAGAAACATAGCTGAAGAAAAATTAATAATGATCAGAAGCATTTAATTTTATTTTTTAAATTAATTTGCAAAGATAATTTTCTCAAGACAATTTTTTCAGTTATTTAACTAGTAGCTATTTGTCTAGTAGTTAATTAAGATCATCTGATGAAGATTTTCTATGGATATGAATTGTTAAATAGTGTGTTTTCTGACTTCTCTTTTGCCTGATATAGAAAAATCTTAAGTGTCTAATAATAATTGCATCTAAGTTCAAAATGTTTGTGCATCAGCTTGTGTATGTGACTCCCTGCACATTTTGTTCTCATTAAAATGCCCTGTGGAATCTGCTTTGAATAAAACTAACTAAATAACAAAGCCATTCTTGAGATTAATCGTCTTTTTTGAAGGAGTACTTAATAGGGATACAAATATGAGATCTATTCAGTCTGTCCACAATATTATTTGTGATCCTTATTAAGAATATGAAAACAGAAAAGTATGAAACGTAGTTTGCATTTTATTTTTCATAAATTAGCACAATGTTTAATGACCTGTGAAACTGCTTCAAAGTTTAAATTAGTTGACAAAACAAGTTTGAATAAGTTTAGTTCCATTGCTGACAGTAAACCAAGATTAAAATTTGTACATAAGAAATTCTGCATTTGACTAATATGGTAAATTTTATTTCAGTCTCACAGACATTTATTTTCCTATTTAACTTTATTAATAATATCAAAGCAATATGATATACTACCTGGTAGTTCTTGACACTATTTTTTACAGATTTTTT
>WBNO01018686.1:0-37926 GCA_013400575.1 Peucedramus taeniatus
GAATAGCAAGAAATATTTGCTACTGTATAATTCTAAGATTCTGAAAATGATCCTCGAGTTTGAATTTTTTTTCTGGACCTTGCTAGCCTACTATTCTGCAATCTTTGTCTGAACTATATTTCTATATCAATATGAGGATTGTCAGAAAGTAGTAATACAAATGAAATGCCTAAAAAGTTTTTTATAGAATTTTAAATGCTGAAATATTTATGTGAAGAGGGGAAAAATGAACTGGGGTTTAGCCTTGGGTGAAACTTCAAAGAAATTGGTGGGTATAGCCAAAGGTATTTCACAGGTTTAAAACCTCATAAAATATGCGAATCCAAGGTACCTGCTTTAGGTGATTAGATTACTAAAATTAAACATTCCTTTCTTTCTGAATAACAGCTCTTAAAGTACAAATATATATGTCCCATATTGCAGTGTGCATACCCATGAAATAACTGAGGGTGAGGAAGTGAGGGAGGAGTGTCAAAACAGACAAACTACCAGCTGAAATGATGGCATTAATTTTATATTTATTGATACACAATAATGCTCATTTTTTCTGAGGTGAAGGGATATCTTCCTTCGAGACAAAATGTCAGCCTTAGCTTATTCAGTGACCATGTCATTGCCATGAGAGATTCCTTGCAGGCAGTGTGCTACATTTCCGTTTTCTGCCTCACAATGGCACATTTAAAGGTATTTCTGACAGAGCTCACTGTAATACCAGTCAACTAACAGAAATGCAAAACTTTTTATTCTACTGTAAATGTGAATGGTACATTTTCACCTTAATCCCTTCACTTGGATAACCAAACTGATATTTAATTACCTATTGAGAACCGGGGTCCTAATTAGTCCTAATTATTGAGAACTGGGTCCTGTGCAGAGCTATTCACACATTGAACCTGAGTGAACAAGCCTCTCATTGTTTTCAAGTTTATTGCCATTAACCCAGTGGGTTTGCTCTTCACCACAAGACTTAGTTCAACCATTATGCTCCAGAGAAAGAAAAACCCTGAGAACACAAACACTGATATTACTGCACTCTACCAGGATCCCATTGAGCTTTTCTATCCTTTTGAATAAGCTATTAAAAGACAAAGTAAAAAAACTGTAGTAGATCCAACCAATGGGGAAATACGAAGGCAATTTTACAAAAAAAAAGGGTTTTACTGAAAGAATGGAGGAGACTTACAGGAAAAAAAATTGTTGAAGCAATTTAAGATAATAGGATGCTAATTAAAGAGGAATTATAGTGGAGATTTTATAATACTTCTAACACTGGCACTAGTGTTGCATCTGGGTTGGAAACAAGCACAAGGAGCTAAGGCATTACTGGCAATTAGGAACCAGACACTGCCTCTCTCAGGAAGCAAGTTTCTCTGTAAGCAGATAACACTCAGGGCAAGTAACAGAGGCAAATTGTACCCCAGGTGCTGCTCAGTGTGATTGCTCTGCCACTGTCGTTCACTAGGTAGTTAGGAACAATATATACAATCAGCATTCTCTCTTGTAGGAGTCTCAGGTGTGTGACTGAAGAGTGGGACCTCAGTCTGAATGGATATTTCCAGGGTCTGATTCTTGAATATACTCACTTTGAACTGCATAATTCACTTTTAGACAGCTGTGACAACTTCTGAAATGCCCTAGAAAGGTCAGCTCCTGCATGGGTCAAATTATATAATGAAAATCAGCATGAATAGCAGTACCATAATATATTAAAAAGATTAGTTTTGATGTAAAAAAGTCCAATTTGCATGAGATAATGCATTATAAACATGGAAGTAATAGCAAATGTTAAAATATCTGTTGAATATGTTTAAACTACTCATTTGAACCCCTTTCTGGTTTTTCCTTTTTTACTGACCTTTGGAAAAGGTCAAAAGCTTCAAAGAAAGCAAGGAAATTTTATCTCTAGTTTGATACGGTTAATATAAAAACATTTAAAAGTTAAATTGATGTTTTATTTTAATTAAAATAAATAAAAGGTTTTGTGGTGAAAATGTTAGAGAACTTTTTGTCTGAAGAAAAGTACTGTGATCAGGTTACACACCTGCAAAAAAAAAAAGGAGCTTGTGAAATTAAGATTGAAAGTACTGAGTTTGCTGACACAACTTTAACAGTCAGAATAACACATGACCACAGTAAGGTAAACATTGCCAAAAACAATACCTAATCAAATAAATCAAATCAAATCAATCACGACACATTAGAAAAAAGAGAAAATCTTATTCATTGCAATTAAAAATATACTGGTGTGGCATACTCACAAACCCAAACCAAAACACAAAAAACTGAGAAAGTTGTACAGCTGCAGAAATTTGTATTTTAAAATTATGCTCTTCTTGGCCTACATCTGGTTTTTTTTATTGCCCCCATTACATGGTTCTAGAAGACCAGTGGCCAAAGACTGCAATAAACAGAAATTGAATATAGAAAGGCGAGAAAGGCATATTACAAATCCTATAATTATTCTGTCCCAGAGGTATATTCTCTTCTGAGTTTCTGCTTATTCCAGAGCTTCCAGGGTTGGATTCAGCTGTCTCTCTCTGCAACAGAAAAGACATAATGACTTCTGCTTCCCAAAAAGAACTCAAAGTAAATGAATGTACAAAATACCCAGCAATCTGTACAATCCATATGTGATTTCCTGAAGGACTAAGAGGCAAGAAAGTCAAGGTTACATTTTAATTTTGTTCTGACTCATTCTATTCTTAGTTTTCTATTATTACCTCTTCTTGAAAGAAAATGTGCCCACATGTGGAACAGTCTAAAATAGAAACATCAATCCTAGATCACTTCTTGCCTGTACTGCCACCTAAGAAAATTTGCAAAGAAAAATCATTACCTAGAGGTCTTTTGGAAGGTCCTGACCTTGGCTACCTTAACCTTGTGTTGTGCGGACAACACGTTGTTTCAGGAATGTGCTCCTGCTTGTACCCATAATAAAAAGGCTATTTCAGAAAGACAAGCAAGGTATCCCTATCCCTCTGGATTACTTCACCACACTACTTATTTAGATGCACCTGCTACTGTTACATTGAATCCTATGCAGTATAAAAGGGACCCCAAGAATCTGACAGCAGAATGGTGGAATAGAAGATAGCAGCTAAGTGTGATAAAGATCATAGGGGCAGATGGAGACAGGTGACTTGGAGATGAACATTTCAAACAACTAGCTAAAGTAGATAGGTGTCATGATGTCTGGCATGGCATTACACAAAGGAAGCAGCAAAAAAGGTTTGTAGGGGCTATGAAAAGAAGAGGAAGGTCTTTGGGTGCACACAGGGGAGGAGATTTCAAAATAGCCTAGATCTGTGATAAAATCTCAGAAGTGAAGAGAGTGGAAAAGAAATCAAACACAATAGCCCATTTTCTGCCTAAATTTAGGCAGAGGTGAATTACAGTTATGAGGGGATCAATTCAGAGATCAGCTCTTGGGGTGTTACTACACAGCTTTCCCAATATGGGAGTATGTAGAGAGAACTATTCGTTAAAACACAGCCACGACATAATGAAAATGTCATCCTGGAAAGTTGCTGAGCTAAACCACAGAGGTTCATTACTGATATAGAGATGCAATCTCCTTAGGAAAGATAGGTATAAGAAAAAGAGAGAAAGGTGTACCATGTATTAAAGGTGTATTTTTCACAAGTTCATGGAAAGGAAAGAATTTTGCTAGATTATTTTTGTTTTATAAAAGGATCATAACTGCAAAGAATTCACATATTCCACATAAGCTAGAAGACAAAATGGTTAACTTTTTTTTAAAATTTATTTTTATTAAAGCCTTGCAACAAAAGGAGATTGCAATTTTTCAGAGATAACTAAAGGGCAAAGTAGGATGACAGTTAGTGCATAGAATATTTTGCAGGCAATTTTTATTTTAGAGAATAAAGGATGCTCCTTTTTAAGATCGTGTTTCAACTAACTAAAATGATAGAACATGTAAACTAAAGGTATAATCAGAAAATAAATTGTGAAAGATTACAGAAAAGATGTGAGAAGTAATGAAGTGTGAAGGTAAAAAAGCAGGAAGGTGATGGCTGAGGGGGAAGGCAAACTCCACTTTTTCCTGGAGTACAGGAGACAGCCTACTGGGAAGAGAAAAAAGTTAAAGGGCACAGGAGTGCAGCACTGCTGGAAGTTACTGAAAGAGAAGGTATTTAATGCATAGTGGTAGGTTATTTGCAAGTGAAGCAAGGAATGGCACAATAGTAAGAAACTATTGTAGAGACATCAGAATTTCTCCAGTGACCTGAAAATTCAAAAAGAATCAAACAAAAAGAGGAAAGAAGATTATAGGTTTTAATGTGAATATAAAGGAATAGCTCAAGACCCTTAGGGATAAGATCAAAAAGCACAGTGACATAAAAGGAAACAAGATAAGGTTCACTAAATGCAGAAAGAGAAAATCAAAACACAGGCTAGCTGCTTAACGGTGGAGACGATTAAGAAAGACTCAAAAAAGATTGAAGTATTCAATAGTATCTGTTCTCAAGTCTTTCTGATAACAAAGAAACAAAATTGCATCTGTAGAAGCTCTCTGGAGTAAAATCTTTAATAAATTCATTTTTAACCAGGAAATAACAATGTAGAGGAGAAATATATTTAAGAATATGAAAATAAAATAACTGATTTTTCACTAAGAAAATAACTCCACAAAATATAAGCTTTATTAGTTCCTGATCTCGAACTAAACATAACTATCCCCTCAAATTTGCCTGTAATGTCCAAAATAAAAGCAAACCTTGCATTAAAAAGAAAAAATTATACTCTATAGTATAGTCATAGTAGTTTACATTCACATAACTATTCACTCAAAAGCACATATTGATTGTTCTCCATTTCCTCAATAGAATTTTTGAATTCTAAAATATCTAGAAGTTTGGATAGTAGCAACTTCTTGGTTTTCCTCAGAGCTGATCATAATAATTTCATTCTCTTAGGCCAGTTACCAATGTTGAGGAGTACATCTGGTGCAGGTAGCTCTGTTTGCAAGATGCAGTTTGAGCTTTGGGTGGGAGCCTGAGACAAGAGGCCACGAACTGCCAACATTTGGTTAACAAAAGGCACAAAGATGGATCCATCCAGATGGATGAATTACAAATAATTTGTTAAAAGACTGAGCCAGAGAGCAGATCTATTTTCCCAATGTATTAAAAATATTTTTAATTTGGATTCTAGGAAAGAAAATTCTCCAAGACAGAAAGCACCTTCTGTGGAAAGTGTTCAAAGGTTTTGATATTTTATTGCAATTTTCTGTTTTAGTGAAACATGTTATCAACAATAGATGGAGATGGTCTACATCTGCTTGATCCTATCTCATTGTACGAAGGTGGGATATTTTTTTTTGGCTACATCTACTATTCTGTTTCTGTCACTCTGAATACTATAAATATTCTTCGTGCAGTGAGGAAAGGTCCCATTTTCTCTTGTAGCATTGGTCATCTTTTTATTTTGCACTGCTTTATCTTTACTTTTTAATGCTTAATGGAAACAATAAGACTGTGGTGGAGGAATCATGCAAACCTCCCTCTTCTTACATGCATATTACAGAATTACAATGGTTATATGTAAAACATGCTCTGTTTTCTTTATGTGGCCATATAAAGAAAGGTATATTAATCCATAATCAGAACAGAAAATAACAAGAGGGGTTTGCACATCCTCATACTGAAAAGTGTAAAAATATTTCTTAAAATTGCTCTGTAATTTCTTATCTGATTGAAGAATCTTATGCACAAAGAGAGCACTCAGATTTGCTCTGAAACTATTTCAAAGAGCATATTTGCTAGGGAAAATGGTAGGGATAAGATTTCATCTCTGTAGGCACGATTTCTTAAGATTGGTGAAAGAGGTTCTGATTTGATAAGGATACTTGAGTAGAAATACTAAGGATTTTCATTTTTTTCACCATCAGTTTCATACTTAGTGGTTTAGAAAGAGAGGTTGGCTTGAATCATATTTAGAGAAATCCACAGCAGCATAGGTTCTGCAGAGGCAAAGAAAGGAGACCTGATTCCTCATTCCATAGCTGGGCAGCAAAAGCTTGCATTTTTGATCTTCATGATAAGTTGTCTGCATTCATCTAACACCAACAGTATTCTGCCACTGTCCCCCCCATTTCACACCTGCTAGTATTTTGACCTGATACTTTTTATTTGCATATTTCAAGTCCTTTACAGAAGGACTGTTTTTACCTTAGGGCCTGAAGCAGCAATTCTGTTTGACAGGCCTAAGGTTACACTAGGAAAGTATAATTTATCAATATCTTATAGTACATGCTGAAGTCAAAATTCACCCTTCAGTGTTTTCCTTTAAAATAAAACAAACAAACAAACAAACAAACAAACAAAAAGACAAAGTAAAGAAAACCAAAAATAACCACACCAAACCTCCCCCCAATTAATAATGAAAAAACTGAAAGCCAAAAAAAACTACAGAAACTTAAAAAAAAAAAAAAAAAATCTCTGCTTTCTTGGATTTTAATGTGAGACTCGGACTGAGTCTGTTTCCAGTACAGCTTTCAAGGTGACCTCAAGAATAACTATCTTAACATCTATCGGCCACTTTTATGTAGATAATTTACCCAGGCTGACATTTTTCTGTGCAATCAGAACATTATTTTACAAGGACACTCTTAAACCCACCAGAAATCCCCCAAGATTTATGGCATATTATCAGACATTGATTTATTTTTCTCATCATTTTCTCTGCAACTGGATAAAAATGAAAATAATAATTTAGGGGTGATTTTTTATATAGGATTAAAATTTACTACCTATAAAAAATTATAATTGAGCATGCAAAAACTGGGGCAAGTTTATACATAGAAAATAGACAATAGTTTAGGCAAGGAAAATTTGAAGTCAGGAATACATGCAGTGCAGAATAATTCACTGCATGACAGTCGGTAGAAATTAATTTTTACAACAAAGAAGTCTTCTGAAACTCTATATTTACACTTTTTCATGTTAGGCAGCAACAAGACAGTCTCTGCTGGATGAGGATTACCACCTAATTAATAATTGCTTAATACTTTAATTTTTCTCCCCAGTCCAGCAATACGAAACCAGCTCAAATACAGTGGATACAGTCTTGCTCCCTGACTAATTCTAATCTGCCTCTAAAGAGCTCAGGCTGCATCTGGCACAAGTTGAATTCTGATCTTTTGTCTCTCAAAGGGAGACACTATACCTCTCTTCAGAAAAACACAAGGTAAAACAAACAATTATCTGTTGCTTTTCCTCTTATAGCCAGGTCCACTTTCTCCAGCTTTTTGCTACTGCTGTGCTCTTTTTAGAGGCGAGGACAGTTCTGTTTGATACATCTAGTGCCAGTCATATGGACATAAATCTGCACTGCAGGAGACACTGAAGACATTAGTTTAACACAGCAACAGCTGGAAAAGGTACCTGTCATCCACTAACTGAAAACCTCCCCTCACACTCGAGAACAAACCACTGTCTAGGTGTTGCATGCTTCAGTTTCTAGTGTGAGAATTGTGTTCCTGGAGATACCATCCCAAAGGAGTGACCTCTGAAGTCTCTGCATGCACATCTCTATTGGTGTTCTCCCACACAAAGGAGAATAAGAGTCAGTTCAAAATGCCCAAAGCAAACTTTCCCAAGTAATTCAATTTTTTTCTAGACTATTGTCCTGATATTCCTTCAATATCAGAAATACATAACTATTTTATCTTTTAATATTTTTTTAATTTATTTTTTGATTTAAACATCTATGATGCCTTCTTTTGGAAGACATGTTGTTCTTCCAGCTTAACTAAGCATAGAAAGAACTGGCAATGTTTTGAAATTATTATTACTTTTAGCCAGAAGAATTTTACTGGCTTAAATTAGAATTACACCACTTTTAAGTGACCTTGTAAATATAAATAAGTTAATGCATTCCACATTTTAAATTAACACTTTGATTTTTCCAGTTACAAAAAAACCCATGAAATTTTCAAACTGAAAATTTTATCCTTTTTTTAATTTCACATTATTTGATTTTTTTTCCCATAGTATAAATTCAATGGAAATTAAAGGAGAATAACGAATTACACGGAATGTCTCACTTTCAAAGCCCTATAATTACTTCAGAAACAGGATTTTTATACAAACTCTGGGAAAGGATTGAATTCATTAAGACCTTTTGACAAAGGTTAAGTTGCATTCTCTGGACCTTTCGTTTTTAAGTAGTGAGGGACTGTGGTGGGTTGACCTTGGCTGGATGCCACATGCCTATCAAAGCTGCTCTATCCCTCCTCAGCTGGACAGAGGAGAGAAAATAGAATGAAAGCTCCTGGGACAAAGGTAAGGGTGGGAAGGGATCACCCACCAGTTACCATCATGTGCAAAACAGACTCAGTTTGGGGAAATTAATTGAATTTACTGCCAATCAAATCAGAGTAGCATAATGAGAAATAAACCCAAATCTTAAAACATCTTTCCTCCACTCCTTCCTTCCTAAGCTAAATGTCAGTCCAGAGTTCTGTACCACCCTCCTAGCGGCGCGGCAACGTGGGGAATGAAAGCAGCGTTCATCATATATTGTATCTGCCATTCCTTCCCCCTCAGGGGAAGGATCCCTCACACTCTTTCCTGGCTCCAACGTGGGGGAAACTCACATGGGACACAGTCTCCACCTGCTCCTCCAGTGCAGGTCCTTTCCACAGGCTGCAGTCCTCCAGGCACAGACAATGCCTTCAGTCTTTTGGTGTTGGTCCCCTGTTGGATCACAAGTCCAGCAGCAAACCTGCTTCAGTGTGAAACCCTCTCTCCATGGCTCCATGGTCCTACCAGAAACCTGCTCCAGAGTGGGCTTCCCAAAGGGGCACAGCCTCTTTTGGGCATCCACCTGCTCCAGCATGGGGATCTCCAGGGCTACAGGTGCTTCCCAATGGACCTCCACCGGTGGTGGGCGCACAGCTGCCTCACCATGGTGTTAACCAGGGGCTGCAGAGGAATTTCTGTTCTTATGACTGCAGCACCTCCTCCCCTTCTTTTGCACTGTCCTCGGTGTCTGCAGAGCTATTGCCCTCACATATTCTCACTCCTCTCTCCTCTGGCTGCAATTACATCTGTGCAATAACTTCTTTCCTTCTTCAATATGCTGCCATGGATGTGGTGCTACCATGGCTGATGGGCCCAGCCTTGGTGAGCAGTGGCCCCATCCTGGAGCCTCCAGGGAATGGCTCTGTTGGACACTGGTGAAGCTTCTGTCAGTTTCTCAGAAGGGCCACTCCTATATCCCCCCACTACCAAAACCTTGCCACACAAACCCAATACAAAGATCCAGATTGTGAAGTAAAACCTGATACTTTGTGAAGGCTGACCTAGAACAGAGTCTAGACAAAGCTAAAGAATAAAGTAGGCATTTATTAAGAGGCCTCAAATAGATCCACCTTGGGCAGCACAACCCAAAATGGCCACAAAAAATGGATGACAGGTCATGGGGTCTCACAGTTTTATAAGTTTTGGTCCATTAGCATTGGAGCTAATTGTCCAATTACAGCTTCAGCCCCTGAAGTCCCATCCTTCTTACGTTTCTCTCTTTAGTCCACCGTTGTCTATGCTCTTGGGCCTGCGATCTGGATCGGCTGTCCTTGGGTCCCCAACTAGAGAAGGAATTGTTTTGTCTACCTATTCTGTGAAGAGAGATTACTATCCCCTAATATGAAGCCTAGACTTACACATTAAAGCAGAATAGAATCTGAAAAATATAAAGGCTAAAACCTGAGGCATCAACCTATGTTAGTAGTTCCTACAGCCTATGACTCTGCATCTCACAGCCGTTATTACACGACTCCTGATATAAGAATGAGCAGCATATATGGTATAATCTTCACATCTCTCTAATCAACTGCAGCCTCCAGTTTTCCTTGTTGGAAAATGCAAGGTTCTTTAGAGACACTTTCTTACAGGAAGTGATGCAATTACACTTAACATCAATGTAGTTCTTAATGCTGTGACTTAGGAATAAATTAATAGTAATAAAACACTCGTTCTGTACTGGATGTTCAAGTCTAGAAGATAAAAAAAGTGAAGTTTAGAATTTGAACAAAAACCAAATTTTTGTTGGTACCCCCAACACTATAAAGGGGACCTTCCAGAACCTATGTATAGCCTTACCTTGTATTGCCCAGAGAAACACTTTTCAGAAAAGTGGAACATTCCGACTATCTGACAGGGAAACAATGCAAGAAAAATATCCTCATAATATCTGTTTGTATGAGTAATTTTCTTCAAGGTTACTGTAACCTTTAGTTGTCATTTGCCATGAATTTGCCTTGCAAATTTGAATTATCACTCATTTTCCTCCTTCCATCCCTTCCAGAATTACTTAGGTTTACCTCTTTGTTTAATTTGCTTGTTGGACCAGATCCTCCTTTTTGCAAATTAATTATCCAGGTAAATGTATGCTACTTTCATAATAACTATGATGTTGTGCAAATTCTACAAATGAATAAATGAAAAAAAGAGTTTTGTTGTATCAGAAAAAAATTATTCAAAAGCTTTACAAAAACCTAAAAACTTAAAAAAGGAGTGACACTGTTATATAATCTTATTTAGAAAAATACCCTTGTCCCATCTTGAGTCAACAATCTTGTCTAATCATTCATAAATGAGGTACAGTATTTTATTATACTTGTACATGTCTGTTAGTATCAGTCACTTGAGATGATGTTGTCTACAGTGACAGTAGCATTCACAAGTAATTAAACTTTTCTGTTTTTCAAATCTGAAGGGAAACACAAAATGGAATTTGACATGTAAAAGAAGGATTTATTTTACCTATCAAAAAAATAATCAAATTTTATTTTTTTATTATTTTGTGTGAGAAACTAGAAAAAGTTTCATTAGAAGTGCTTGGTTGAAACCTGCTTTAAAGTGGAATTGGATGTCAGATTTTAACAACTTCTTGGCTGTGCAAAAGTCTCACCAGCTGTAGTATAAAGTTTTGGGAGCCTTGCATTAGAACAATTAATCACTGAAATGGAAAGAAACTAGTGTATCCATTGGCACATAGATAAATCACACATGATTTCTTTCTAATGTCTAGTCACTGAGAATAATAGAAAACACAGCTGGCAGGAACATTAGGAAATTATCTACTCCATTTCTTTCCTCAAGCCAAAATCAAGTGTGCCTTGTTCATGCCTGACAGATACTGTCTAACATCCAGTCATGGTGCTTCCACACTTTCCCAAAGCAATATGGTCCTTAAAGATAGAAAGTTTTCTGAGGTATGTCAGCCTTAATCTACCTTGCTTTAATTTATTTTTTGTCACACACATTTCAGATATGGAAAGTAGTTTATCCCTTTCCTCACTGAAGCAATCTTCTCTATACTTCAAGACCACTATCACATTTAACACGATGCAAGCCTTTTCAGCACATCTAGCTTTTCAGTGCTCAAAAATTGCAAGAAAAGTAAGCACAAGTCTACTCTGAGCTCCCAGAAACTGAGCTCTGAATGGAGATTGTGCTTGGAGGAACTTAGTTTAGAAATCTGTTAGAGTGGAAGAGAAAAGGAAACATGAAATGTAGTCAGGAGCAGTTTTTATGCAGAGTAAGTTGCATTATCCCCTTGTCACAATGAATATGGAGTACCCAGTTAAAACACAGCAATGCAATATTTATGTGTAGCTCCAGTGGACTTCTGCAAATTTTATGATGAAGTGAAGGATATAGCATGTGTTTTGGAATGCATGTCAAACCTGGACAGATTTCACGGAGTTATGTAACCTCAGTCTCCAGTGGAACATCTATACACAAATGAAATTATTCATAGGTAATTGACTTCTCTGTTGTTGCTCATGGATGTGCATCTCCTGTTTACCTTAGGAAAGGAGGAGTTATGGCCTAGTTATCCAGTCTCTGATATTTTTCACAGGGGAGGAACTTCTACTAACCAAATTCTGTTGACATGCAAAAGTCAGAAAACATTTATTTGAAATTCATTGTTTTCTTTCTCATTTTTTATTTTAAAATACGTGCCAAAATAATTTTAAAACCAAACAACAAATAGTCTCTTTAAGGAAGGACATGATGCTGCATCCAATTTATAAGGTAGAAGCAAGAAGTAGAAAACTGGACTGGAACTGGACTTTTTTTCTTCTTTTATTGACATCGTCATTATTTTTCTATATAAAGCTATATTCATATTGTTTGGGAACAATTCTATTTGAACACTCAGATGACTCTTCCTTGAGCTGTTTCTCTGCTGCTGGGAGATTAAACCAATTCTTGCTCCCAAGAAGATGAGTTCATAACAACCTGTTCCAAAACGTTTTTCCATATGAAATAGAACAATTATTTATTATTAACCAGGTAAAATCTGCCATTCTGCACACCTCAAGTTCCACATTATTAGGCAGTAAAAACAGACTGTCACTCAAGCTGGGAATAGCTTATATTTAAGCCTAATACATATTGTTCTAGGTGATCTATTTTTGCTGTAAATCTTTGCATGTGTTTTGGAATGTATGTTTTTCAGGTGATGGTTATAAATGAGAAGAGGATGACTTAACCAGATGTTTTCCAGTATTCAGTCAGCAGAATTTTGCATAGAAAACCCTACTCAGTGCAACTTGACTTTCGCTTTTCTGTCTGAAAGGCATTTACAAAGTAAAATGCTGCAACATCGTGGACGTTCCTAATTTAGAGATTATTTTAGAACTGGTTCATACCATGCCAATTTGCACAAGGCTAAACATCTCAGAGTGTGGGCTCTGGGGTGGTTTCAGCCGACTAGCTTGATCACTGTAATGGTGTAGTAGTTAATCTCTAGTTGACTAATTTTTGCCCTGATTAAAAAGAAAGCTCAAGTGATACTGTCTGTACAAAAATGCTCCTTCATGCCTCCATTCCTGCTTCTGTCTCCCCTGTTTCAGGACTGAAGAGATTTTTCAGAACTTTTGCTATAGCCCTTTGCACATGCAGATTCCAATATCACTTGAGCTTTCTTTGAATGATGTCCTTTAAATAATAAAAAACAAAGATGGCTGAGAGAGTTTAAAAGTTTCCTCTAACTTCCAAATCCAATACAATCCTTGTTTCAGAAAGAATAAATCAAATGCTTGAGACCAATGGATTAGCCTTCACTATCATCACATATAATATACTAAATTCTAAAGATGGCACACTTAAAAATTTTACTCAACCTAAAATCAAAGATGCAACACCAAAAACTTTCAAATATTAAAAATTCCCCCTACAAGACTCAAAAAAACTTTTAATGCACCTAGAAAACAAAATAAAGATAGTTTGATTGTCTCACCTTCACTAAACATCCTGTTCTGCTGTGTCCACAATCCTTTACGATGCATTTAGCTGTTTACAGAGTAAATGTAAAATGTTAGACACAGAGGGAAAAAAAAAATCACATTCTGTACCCATAGGCAATATCATCAAAACAATGTAGTAGAACAACTCCCACTCCTAATACCATGGTATCATTTATAGATACCCTGTACTGCAAGTTGATTGTTTGCTTTAAGTACTCATCACAGGTTCTGGCAATTATAGAGACTATTAACCTCTGTCTTCTTTAAATTGCTCAGATACCTTGATCTGCATATTTTTATCCTCAGGAAAAATAGACCATATTTTGAATCTGTCATTCATTATTAAACAATCTTCTAGAATCAACATATAACTACTGCTAAAAAAACCCCATTTCTAGTACTAATAATGGCTCTGTAACTCAGATTCATTAATATGGCATTATACATTTTCTTACAGGACCACTTACAAAAATCTTTTTCTTATAGATTTTCTGTTATAATAATTTATACCAGACCTTAACATTTATGATTTGAGTTTGATTGCATCTCTCTATCCAATATATTATCTTTATTTCATCACAAAGCACCATATATATTGTTCAATATGAGCAAATTAATTGATTAGTAATGACACATTCTCAAAGTCACACTATTCATCCCTAAAGCAACAGACAGAGCTTTACAGACCTTGCAGATTTTGCTTATTTTAGGGAAGGACCAGAACATTCATGGCAGTACTTATCTTTTAACTAATTCATCATTAACTTGTGCATTTTTTATGAATAAGATCCTTAAAAGAAGTAAAAGCTTAGAGTTCTAACTTCAAAATCCATAATTTAACATTCATGGAAATGTGGAGTTTTTTTTCAAACTTGGCTTATTTTCAATAGCAACATCTACAGAGAAAGCAAAGTTTGAAAACTTTTCCTTTCAAATGCTTAAATTTATCTGAGTAGAAACACCTTTAACAGACTATATGAAGGAGAAAGGAAAATTTTTTCATGTTCTTGCATCTGGGGAAAAGGAAGAAAAGACAAAAATACAGTGAGGATAAAAATTTGAGCTGAGATCAAGAAAGAAAAATTGTGAAAATTATGAACACTGGAAAAGGCTCTCAGATGTATGTAAGAAACTAAATTATATGTCTACGAATGAGAAAATACACTTATAAATGAACTCTTTAGTACATGGAAGTTGTTAAGATAGAGGATTTCATGGCTGCCTCAAAATGAGGGCTCACAGATGATGATTTTTCTATCAAATGTAACTATAATATATGAAAAGATGTCAAGAAGCCAATAAGCGAATAAATAGCTGGATTAAAGGGTTGAGCATATACAGCAGGAAAAACAAAATTGAATATCAGAGTAGGTGGTTTAACACATTGCCAGGGTGCTTTCAGTATATTATTTAATAATACTTTCCCCAAAAAAAAAATCATGTTAAACAGATAAATGAGATTAAGCAGACTCTTTATGAAGGTGCACTTTTCCCAGTGTACTAGGGCAAGTAAAACTGACCACACAGTTTACAATTCTGTGTATCTGATACTTTGCCAGGAAATCAAGTCTTTAAAGAGAAAATGGAAAACATAATCCAGTCTCTACCCAGCTATCCTGGAGTGCTTTAGGAGCTCTGTAAATGGCAGAATATTTTCCTATTGGTATATGAGAAATCAGTATGCTTTCCATCTACTTTGATAAATATGTTTATCAGCGATGTTTTTCTTCTCAAGTATGATTGGGTTACTTTTGGTACTTTCTCTCTCATTACTGGAATGTTTTCCAATATTTCATGAATACTGAACCAAAATTCTCCATGTGGAATAGGGGAATCATTCCACACTTTTGTTTGTTAGGACTGGAGATGCCATTTTAGTATCTGCTGTAACATTTACAGCACAATCAAGATTTATTAAAACTACTCCACAGAGCATCATTGTAAAGAATTTATGAACTATAAAACTCCAATAAAGGTCACTTGAGATGCAAAAGTTTAATTTGGAGTATCATGTTATGGTGTAGTACTGCTAAACTTAATGCTTGTTTAAACAAACGGCTTGAGGATATTTGTCTCAGAATGTGGGGTTTATTAACTTCAGTAAAACAACTTAATATTATCTTTTTTTCTGCCTAGCTTTCATTTTTAAAGGCTTGCTCACCTTTTTATGTCCACTGATCTATTGCTTTACTTCAGTGAACACAAACATCAAGCACAAGAAGAAGATATTTTTTAAAAAAGTATTGTTTAATACAACTGTGCATACTTTTATTGTCATCATTATTTTGAGGTTTAATAGTCTATTTCATAAAATTTATTTGCTTTAATTGCCAGCTACAAAGGTTTAGCCAACATTAACTGTCATCTGTGAAATGAAAAAAAGAGGAAAAATTTAATACTGTTTATAAGTTTTGAAGGCAAAATTTCTCTTTCTTCCACCAATTTCTATAGTTTTTTTTCATTTTCCTATATCTCAAATACTTGGAGAAACCCCTTGCTCATCTAGTTAAAAGCAGGCAGAGAATGCCTTTAACTTCTTGGAGGCTGCAAGAGCCAAAGAAATGTAAATTTGTTAATGTGAAACATTTATGAATTGTCAACAAAAATTGTTTCCTGTTAAAATTAGCAGGGGTGATTAATTGGTTTCTCTTAGTATGCTATTGAGGATTTAGGAAGTTTATAGAGGGAAGCTGAAATTGGTAATCCCATCTACCCTAACATACAGCCAGAGCTGGTCCCAACAGAAACAGTTATGAGAGGAAGTGATTTCATGTGGGGTTATATAAAAGCATACAATTGTTTGGATGTCAATAGCATCAGACAATGCTTTAAAGATCTTTGAGGTGGTTTGTCCTTCAGCATATGGCTGTACAATATAGAGACCAATATATTTAGGATCAAAATCACAGCAAAATGATCAACAACCAGAAATAACATACCATATAAGGTTTACATATTTTAGGAAACTGAAGAAATCTTGACCCTTTGAGCTCATTTTTTAACAAAATTTGCACAGACTCTACCGTGACCTTTTTCCACTGGATAAATGAAGATTTGAGTTCTAGTTTTCTTTTACACAAAAATATTTTTGTTATGTTATGACTCAAACATACAGGAAAAAAAAACCTCCAGATTTAAGAGTGTTAAGGAGCACACTAATAAGATAAATAATAATAAAATAATACAATTTGGGGAGAAAGGATGTGACAAAAAGGGATGCTGTGATAGACACACATAACCACTGCCTGACAGAACGGATCTAAGCCTTTGGCAAGATTTTTTCATCAATGTTTAATTACAAGAGATCTAATAATCAAAAATGCACATGTGGAAGGTATATTACAATATCTATTCAAGAAAAAGGAAGGGGTCATTAATTTTAAAGATAGGAAAGACAACAGGTTGTGTAATCTATTGTTGATTCTCTACCAACATGAAGCTCTGAAGTTAGACATGCTCCCTCTTACTTTCAGTACAACAAACTGCCTGTGGTCTTCGATGTGTTTCTTCAAGTGTTAAATTAACAAACCAGCTCCCAAAGCTGTCAGTGAGGAATGCCCCTGCATGTTCATTTTCAGCATGAGACAATTCACCCTGCAGACTCAGCAGTCTGCCTGGGTCAGGTCTTCTGGTTTTGACAGGGACCATATTCAAAATAAGTGTATTTACTACAATAAGAGAAGCTTGTTTGTTTGATATTTTTTTTATCTTGACATAGCAAGTACAAATAAATAAGCATGTACTGCCATGAAATATTTAATCAGAGCCATAAGAAAAAGTAATTTCCTGAGGTCTCTGAGAAGATATTTTTAAATATATTCTGCCAACCCTTTGATAAAACTTCTATTTAAATTTCAAGTTACCCAAGGAAGCTATTTAAGTTTTTTAAGGCTATTTTATATTTCAAGGGGAAAAATAAGTTTGTGCTTACTTATGAGCTGCATACTAAATTCTGCACACTACAATGATATTTTTTATTACTAGAAGACCTCATTCATACATTCCCCTCTGTATCTAGTTCTACTGAAAAGTATTATTTTACCCATAGCACATTGACAAACATGACTTCATGATACACATGAATTTTGTGCTGCTTTCATGTTCTACTGAACTGCCTATAAGTATCTGTTAGATTCACTACAAAAGCAATCTAGAAGTAAATATTAACATTTAAAGTATCAGCCAAAGAAAAACATGCACTTCTGCAAATAAAGAATAAGTGCTTAAGTTAAATTACTGAGACAACTCATGCATTACACATTTTTAATAGTACTGTGCTTGTAGCATATCATTGGGTTTTCTCACATAGTTTCACAGAAATGTGAAGAGGTCATGTGAAAAGCAGTTCACACTGAGACTGTGGATTGGGCCAAGCACATGCCTATAAAGTGTTTTGAGGTGAAAACGGACAGGGCCAAATACAGCAGATGATTCAGGGGAAATTTTATGGACAGAACCCAAGGAGATAATATTCTTTATTTAAGATCCTCTTCTATACGAGGCTACAGGATCTTGTGTTAGGTAAGGGAAAATCTTAGAATTTAGTGCCCATTGATAAGATTAGAATAAGTTTGAAGGCAGAGACAGAAATTCACAGAATGCTAAGAGAGTAAGTGAGTAAGATGGTAAAGAAACATGAACTGAAGAAGTATGACAGCATTATTTCATGAAAATAGGTTGCCAGTAGGAGGCTATGATCAAGTAAGGGCATTAGATTGAGAAGCATGAGAATTCAGAGGAGGCTAGAGACCTTTGAGGAAGCAGAGATTTTTAATACCAGTAAGAGTGTTTGTAGGCACTGCAGGAAACACAAAGGGAAATCAGTGGTGAAGAGGCTAAGGATACAGAACCAATTACATTCAAAAAAGTAGTTGGTGAGGATAGAAAGAAGAGAGGACTCTGGATTCAAGACAGAGATCTTGAATGATTCATTGAAAGTGTCTGCCTAATATGATGTTATGGTGAAGAGGAAAGAGATGCTGGTAAAAGCTAAAAAGGAGCAATGAGCAAAGAGAAGCACTATTACTCCTTTAAATCTACTGTACTTTTTAATCTTCAATTATGGTGCTGGACAGAAATCAACTAAATTAACAACCATATGAGAAGCTTAAGGGGAATAATTATTCATAATTTTTTAAATTTTATATAAATAAATTATTGACACTAGTTTAAAACAAACAGAAGATACCTTTCATGCAGAAAATAAGGTGTTACTGAACTCTCTGATCTCTGTGGGAAATTATGGAGGCCTGAACCACAAGTAGACTCAGAAAATATTTGGAGACATTCACAGAATAAAGGTTTTGATGGTCTGTTACATATAATAAGACAAGTTACAACTCAAGGAGGAAGTTCTATCAGGCTTCTATTTTGTCATATGTTCTCCAGTATCTGCTTACAGTCACTATGACACACTTGGACACTGGGTAATTGACTTATGCATTCCCTCAATCTCTCTTGCTTACAAGCAAAGAGAGAGAGAGGGACACACACACATACACAAAGCATGAAAAATTACTTCTATCAAGCATTGTCTTCACATTGTAAAAAAAAAAAGGATATTTTTAATTTTAAGGATGCAATCATTGCCAAAGATTTCTGAAGTGCAGAATCTCAGATGCTGAGCCCTGTTGAACCTATCATGGGCACTTGTGGAAAGACCCAGTCTAAGAAATGTGAGAATGATGATGCTCTGTGGCAGAAAAAGTAAAGATATGTTGCCTCACATGTGAAGGATGTGAAGTCAGGCCAAGGAAATAAGGAGAGTTAAGCAGAAGAGATGATGAGTTGGGGACCAGTAGGCAAAATCCAAGGAGCTGAAGCTAGCTAGAATCTCTGTCTACAGATATCTGTGGGGTAAAATTCTATGCATAGATATTCTCTCACCAGTGAAGTGAAAAATAATTTATATTTTAGTGCAAAAAACAGTCTTTTGAATCATCATGGATCCAAGTGCATTTAAACTGAGCTGAGACTGAGGTGTATGTATAAATATATGCATACACACACACACAGACACACACGTGTATATAAACACAAAGGGGTAGGTGGTGACCGTTTGTGTATAAATGGATAGATATGTAGATAGGATAGAGAGCTATACAGTGATTAGTCTCTGTCCAAAAAGAAACATTTTCCAGTTCAAAGCCCTACACTCAACACTTCTTTTTTCCTTCTTTTCTTGAAATCCACTGGAATGTAAAGATAAGCCCTGTAAAACATATCTAAGAGGTATCAGCTAAACACTTACAAAAGAAAGCTTTGAATCAAAGAATGGGAAGATGGAGGAAATCCATGGTCCATAGAAAAACTCAGTAATTTAAATAACTATATGTAGAGGAAAGGCAAACTTCTGTCAAAATTATTGCAGCTTTTCTTTTTTTTTAGCACAGAAATGTGTTGAGCTTCTACAAATAGCAAGCCATTCATAATATTTTGTTTAAACTGCTACTATAGCTGTGCCTAATAGGTGTGAAAAAACATATTATTCTGTCTTGATTTTTATTTTTTGAGTGACAGTATTTTTTATTACTGCTAACTATGTTTGACCAGTATTGTTATAATAGTTGATGCATGATATTGATCAACTCAGCAAAAGCCTCCTTTGCTTTAGGGAATGGGTTTAACTACAACAAAACCAGCTAACTGTCCTTTATTCAAGATCAGAGGATGTATACTGCTATTAGTCACTGTTATGGCCCACTACTTCAAACTCATTCCATGCCTCACGCCCCAGAGCAAAGCCAAGAGCAAGTACAACAAATTTACAACTTACAAAAAGTATATGTGATTCACACTAGCAACAGAACAGGGGAACTACTGTAATAAATACCTCGTAGACACAAAAAAAAGCCATTTTTGTTTTAAATTTGGCATCAGAATCCTAGAACCAAATATCGATGAAAGATTTTCAGGCAAACACGCAATCAGCCTCAAGTTGGTCATTTAGGAAATATGCAACTTGTCCCATATGTCTTTGGCTAAACGATACAATTTTTATTTTGTCACATAATAGTACTTGTTCCTTACATTATTCCATAGGAGTGCTGTACAAGTATTTTATATGCATACAAGTCACAATCTTTGGTTATACATATTTCATTATATCTGAAGAATATTCTCATATATTCCATCCTCTGTGGTGTTGCAAATGAGTGTTTTAACGTCACTTAAAGAATCACCTCAAAGGTATCAGCAAAAACAGGTTTAATACAAAAGTGAAAGTATGCAAAAGTTCATTGAAAAGGTTCTCTCTACTACTTAAGAGATACTTAAAGTACACAAAGAAAACACAGCCTAAAATCTAAAATCAGTCAATCTAAACCAAAAGTCAACCTTTGTGGAGGCTGGGGGATGGGGGAAGGAGAAGGGGATGGGGAAGGTAAGGATGAAAAGGAATAAGAAAGACCCTCCCCTTGCTAAACTGAGCTCCAGACTTGACAAACTGGGCCTAAAGTTTCAACAGTACTAAATAACACTTAATCAATACCTTAAGTTACACAGTTTAACAAAATATTCATATAGAATTTACTATAGCACAACAGTATCTCACGGCCTAACTTACTAATAAATCTAAAATACTTAGAAATCTAGGAGAGCAGCACTCCTTTGCTATAGAGTAATCAAACTTGCATGCACACAGATGTAAAGAATATGTACAAAATAATACCTGTGAAAAATTCCCCTCAAATTCAGTGAGTTACTCACTACTCACATTGGATGCTTCTGCATCTTCTCAACAGCAAAGAATTGAGCCTTGAGGAGTGGGGGTATCAGCCCAGGCTCCATCAGAGGTGTTTGATGCCCTCCAAGTACACCAAACTTAAGGGTTTGCTGGCTCTGAGAGGTGCCCATTGAGAGTGAGATTGCTGTTTGCATCCTGGCCGGTCCAGGAGGGCTCAAAGGGTCTCACCTTGGACTGCTTTTTATTGCATCATAAGGGAGTGGGCTTTAGTCACAATAATTTTTCATCCTGGCTGCAATTTGGGTAGGTAACTTCCTTTAAAAGTTTGATGAGATAAAAATGTTTTTCCACTTGGGCTGTTATTTAGGCAAGAAAAATAAGTTTCCAAGGCTCTTCATTAAAAACAGGAGCTCATTAGACAGCATTAGTTCCTTGGAGCAGACAGTTCCTGGTAAGCTCAAGAGGAGCCCAGCCCAGGTGTTGCTCATCAAGGTCAAAGCCTAACAAGCATTTCTCTGCTCATCGTGTGGCCTGGGGGATGCTACTCATGGTCACAAATACCTAGGCAGTGGAAAGAAAGTGGCTACATACAGAAATCAAAGCAGGCTGCTCTGCTCTGCCTGTACCCACACTGAAGAATGGAGCACTCCTGTATTGTATGCTGCTGTATTATACAAAGTAAGGGTTTAGAGAACTAAATGTGAGTTGTCTTTTAATAAAAAAATTACTTCCTTTTTGTGTAAGACCTGTGTAAATTCCAGAACTGATCTTTTTTCATTAATTTTCTGGTGAAGGTCCACAAGAAAGTGCATTGCCTTTACCTAATCATCTTTTAAAACATCCTCACACATATTGTGTGTAATATACATTTTTATTTCTAAAGGTTTTCCTATTTCAGTGAATTCATATGGCTTATTATTTGAAAGCGATGAATGTGAAGAAATATTCTCAAGAAAGTGTAAAGAAAGGCAAAAGGTTGTTAGTTTGCAAAACTTTTGTTCAACATCACATAGTTTTAAATTGCAGCCTTGAAAAAGTAATTGAAAAATAGGAGAACTAAAATGGAATAGCATTTTAATCATCAGTGCATACATATGTTGTATCAGAACTCGCACTCTAATGACAGAAGCATTGTTATTTGTAAACCACAGTAAATCTCTGTATGGAAAATGGCTGGAAGGGGAATTAATATCCATGTACAAAAGTGCATGTTAGCAGGGCCTCTGGCTGTTTTAAAGCAGCTGAATAAGCACCTTAGCTGCTAGGGCTTTTTAATCCATTTTGTCTTCAATATAAGAATAAAGCAGGAGTTGATTTCTCTGCCTGTGTCTGTGGGTTTATGTGTGCCTGTGTGTGTCTGAGTACACTGGTAGTAGGAGCAAAGAAATTAAGATATGCCTTTTTGAGCATCCCTCATCTATTTCATAAAACTTTGTATTTACTTTAATTTTTAATAATTATTGACAATAATGCTGTAACTACAGTATATGTCTTTAATCCACCATTTGCTGACTCTTTTCTATCCCTGATGTAAATTGCTTTATTTTAAAATTGATTTTCTTTCATAGTCTATTTCTTTCTACCTTCTAATTTTCTATCCTTCTTATTTGTGACAGAAATAAAGAACTTGATAAATAAATGTTAGTCTGATGAATTGAATAAAACAAAAATATTTTTCCTTGACCTTTGCTGTAATTTCAGGTTTTTCATTGTTTCTTTA
Source organism: Peucedramus taeniatus (assembly GCA_013400575.1). Lineage (NCBI taxonomy): Eukaryota > Metazoa > Chordata > Aves > Passeriformes > Fringillidae > Peucedramus > Peucedramus taeniatus. The sequence continues at coordinate 22,687 of WBNO01018686.1, forward strand.
AGATGGAATATCCAATAACAGTAACTAAATCTACATAAGATGCTTGTTTCCACTTCATGTCCCACAACATGAATATCATTCCCTCATTGGTCTTTAGTTTATTCAGTAATTCTAGGACATTGTAAGACTCTTCCATGAGTTAACCTCATAGAAAAGAGCCAAACCAGCCAGTTTTCACTCAAACATCTAAACATCTATTTAATATTTACAATTTAATGATGTCAAATCAAGAATGCAACCATATGTAAATAAATTGCCTGTGTAAGGAGGGCAAAATAACAAGTCCAAAGTCAACAGATTCATGCAGAATCTCTGAGCCAAAATATTGTACCAAAGAATGTAGGAAGAAAAGGGATCCTGACCCAAGGAATAGAATCCCAATGTCTTAGTTTTTGTTCTTTTTTAAAATTTTAAATATAATCCAAATTTGTTCTTGAGCAGATCACTGTAGATCTCAGCCACACTCTGATCCTTTACCTAACCATGCACAGAGAGAGATAAAAACTATGGGGAAGGGTCTATTCTATGTGTGAAGCTGTGCAAATAATGTAGACTGAGATTATATCATAGTTGTTTTATAAACTGTAAAGTAAATAAAGAAAATTCACAAAATTCTACATATTGATCATAAGCAGAATGAGGAGCCAATATCTCCTTTTTGGTTGTTTTGGGGTTTTGTCTTGTTTTCCTGGTGAGAGTTTTCATAAACTAAAAATTTTATAGTTTTAATCTTATGCCTAGGGACACCCTAACATTTTTTATTCTAAGAACAACAAATTTGAACCATCAGAAATATTAGTATACATTTTGGCTAGCTGGGCATGGGTGAGATAAAGATGGAAGGCAAGAATCCTAAAATTTGTCCAGCTGTGTTGAAATGAGCAACAGGAGGCAGGAAAAATGCAGAAAGCTGGTGTGTCAGTGCAGACATCTCGCATCTTCCTCTGAAATTGCCATGACTGAGACCATGCAGAGGGAGGCAGCAGGGCCTCCAGTACAGTGCAATGAAGAGGAGTGTTTATTTTATTTATTTATTTATTCTCCCCTTGAATTTCCCATTCCAGAATTTGTTTAGCTGAAGACTGTAAAAATCTGTTGTTTTCTTATAACAGCAAGTGCAAAAAGACAGATTTTCTGAAGTCACCTTTTCCAACAAATATAGGCACAGAGCTGCTCTGAAATCTGTACGAATCTTAAGTATTAACATTTCTAGATCCAGAATACCATAGAATTTTACCATATAGTGAAGAATCAGATATTGCAGTTCTTAGAGAAATAAGACTCCCGTTGGCATCAACAGGGTCTTGCTTGAGGTCAGAATGCAGGATCAGACACTAAATCACAGAGCTGCTGTCAGACCAAGCCAGAAACCCTTTCAGTAGATCATTTCTTGCTCACTATATTTCAAAAACAGTGGGTCTCACCCATCTGCTGTTTCAAATTTTTTTAATGAAGAAATGCAGACATAACTGATTGAGACATCTGTGTCCTTCTATCCCCACAATTAAGTAACATGGGATATGAATATGACATAATGTTCAGTGAGCTTCCTTAATGACTTTTTATTTCTTTGTAGACAGCTTTGGTAGTCTCTCTAGCTAAAATATTACGAGAAGCTCAGTATTTCAAAATTAATCTCTTGGTGATGTTTTTAAGTATCTCAAAGATTTTAAATGATAAAAAACTCCCCAAGTATTAATTCTGCTTTATTCTCTTCATATTTTGGATCTTTTTTGGTACACCTCTTTTCTTGCGAGTATAATTAAAGAAGGAAGTAAAAGTACAAGTTAATCATTTATTAGAAAACCAAAGTACTGGGAATAATTGTGAAAATAAGAGAAGATCACATCAAACAATACTCATGATGACATATTGATTGATACAGCACAAGCATTTACAAGGCAGTATGTTATGATCCTATAATGGCGTTCTGGGCCACACATAATTTGCAGAGACTGTGAGTTTTAAGCTAAATAGAGAGAGAAGTTAACAAGCAGAGGCTTCAAGAGCAGAAATGTCTATCAGAGAGGTGAAAAAGAGAGCAGTATAAGAGAGTGGATGCACAGATGAGAGACCAGTTCTGAGAGAACTAAGGTGGGAAGACAGAGAACTCAACTCTGCCACACAGGCTGTGAAAGGGCAGGGAGAATAAGTGTTGGTGAAAAATGCTAACGAGGAGCAAATAAATTTGGGACTTTCTGAAAAGGAAAGTGTAAAGAGATTATAATTTGGTTTTTTTATGCACACTGCCATCCTGAAGCAGCAGTTAATTGCTTATGAGAAGAGTTTTTGCATGCCTATGACAACCAGACAAAAATATAATGATAAAAAATAGAGCTGGACGCTTTTTTAAAATTCACCATGAGTATCAGTGATCATCTGTAAAATAACTCTCAGCTATTTTCTGCACATGTGTTTAGCAATGGAAATGGCATAGAAGGAAAAAATCTAAAAAGAACAGTTGGCCACACACAATAAAGTAGATACACTGAAATATTTATGATTTTTTCTATTGTATATTATATACAAATTACTTAAAAGTGTTTGCAACTCTCCTTAGTGTATGTAAATGATTTAATCAGAATAGTTAACAAGATTTTAATTCAAATGTCAAGATTGCAAACAGGAAAATTTGATATTTTTGTAAATTAATATTTTTTTAATTTATTATGCATGTGAATCAGACTATTTGGATTTTTAAGATAATTTCCTTTATAAGCTACATGAAAGTCTCCTTACACATTTTTAACAGCCTAACCTAGTTATAAATAATTGCTGTTGACACAGGATTCACTGTGTCATTTTTTCAGATGCAAACAAGATACCGGATGAGTATTAGCTTCAGGAAGCATGTCAGATATAAATCACTGACTAAATATCCCTACCATTCATATGCAACTTAATTCATCTTTAAGACAGTCTTTCTAGGATCTTCCCCTTTTTTAATTTTCTGTTAAAAAAACCACTGCTGTGTCTCAATTTAATTTGAAGATAAAATGTAGGTAATAAACACCCTGCATGCTGTGACTTTAGGCCCTGAGAATGCTTCATTAGGGTTTAGGCAGAACACAGAACTGGTTGAATTCACTTTGTAAGTAAAGCTTTTCAAAGAGTTTTTATTGTTTTCTATTTTATTTCTTTCTCAAGCAAATATATTAATTAGGAATAACCTGCATTGGTACAGCCCACACAATATCCCTGATTGGAGCTCAACTCCTCAAAAAAAAAAAAAAATCACATTGAATTTAAAGATACAATTACTGAAACAAAGTCCTCTAGGGATTTGAAATTCAAGAGCTTCAGGCATGTCTGCCATTGTTACATATTAAAAATACAAATAATGTAGAGAGGTCAGAAGTGATATTTCAACTTTGACACTATTGCTTAACAAACATGCCAGGATTTTCTCCTGTATCCTTTGCTACTTTTTGCTTTCTTCTGCTTTAGATGAAGTGTTGAGCATGTGCACTGTAATTCTCACTCTGACTGTCACTCACAACTAATTGTGCTGAAACACAGAAGATGTGAGGTTGAGCTGGTTGCTCATATCTCCAAAGATAACCCCTACAGACATTAATCTGAAAGTTCCTATGTGGATATACGTGAATTAACTAAAGACGGTGGGATAAGCTTACCACAGACCAAATATCCTGCTTTGCAGAAGTTATGTTTTACAAATATAATCTGCCAGCTTTAAGGGTTTAATCCTACACATCAGAGGTGCTGAGTATTGCTTGTATAAGCACAAGATAAAAAAGGATGAGCTGCAAAGGGGGCGCAGCAAAGCTTGCAGCTGCATTAGCAGGAAAGCACTGCTGCATAAATGTCAGCTTGTTCCTGTCTAGTGACAGATGTTAAGGCTAAAGATGAGAAAGAAGAGTTTAGTCCTTGCTGACAGTTCAAAATGATACTTGAGACCACCTCTCTCCAGGCACGCCAATCACCCTCATCTCTACTGTGTTAACCAGAAGTGAGCCCAGAAGTCGGAACAATTTGCTGTGACTATTCAATATTTTGGTCCTTGTCCTGATACACACCTGTGAAAACATGCTCCACCTCCTTCTCTCCCTATTGCATACAGCACAAGAACAAAAATGAATATTTATCTTCTTATAATTTATTATTTCTTTTATGCAGAGGCATTTATACTGTGCAATTCCTGTTTTTTTGGCATTCTCACTACTGTTGGCATGTGGAGTGTCTGTTTAGCATTAAGCAAGAATGCCTTCCTTTGAAAGGAACCTCTCTTTAATTTTTATGCCTTCTTTAAAAGTGTTCTCAAAAGCTCTAAGCCAAGCAGCTATTTGTAATTTTCATGAATAAGGTATCTCAAATAAGGTGATCTCAAGGCCCACTGGTTACTTTTGAATTCTGCATAAATGATAGAAGAATTTGAACTCTACTCACGAAACACAACGTCCAGTAGATGTTTTTTGGGGGGGAGAATCCTGCAAATGCCATAAGGGAAACATTTCTGCAAAATTTCTAGATTGTGGTGTATGGATGTGCAGCTGTACATATATTCATTTCACTTAATTCACAATGCAAAATCTTGCTATTTTCCTGCCATTTTAATCTTATTCCAATGGTCATTATGAAAAAATTTCTGTCAGAAGAATCAGCACAAATTGAGTATGTCAGAAACATTGAAACCCATTAGAATGTGAGTTAAATATTAAAATCTCAATTGTTTAGAACCTTACATTGGCAGTTGTTACTGTCTTTTTTATTCCAGGTTCAGAAAGAGAAAAAAAAAGTATGAAATGGAAAGAGCCTGAAGAAGTAGGCCTGAAGCAACTTGTTATCACAAAATATTCACAATTCAAGTATAGTAAAAACCAGCCTTACTTCTGCTAAGATATAAAAAGAAAGCAAACCACAATTTTCATGCCAAGGGTCAATAAGCATGTTTGTTTCTGCCTCTGAAAATGGTTGTTCCTCACAAAGTTCTTCAGTGTGACTTTCAGCCTGTAATAACTGCTGAAACTTTTGGCACTAGTATGTAATGATCATGTCCTCACCAGCCTCTGTTTTCTCCACCTGCCACCTGCCTAAAACACATCCTCAAAACAGTGTTCTTCCTGCTTTAATTCCATCATATGCCATGGGTTTTTTCCACATTTACTGTATAAGACCTCTGACTAAAATATAAAATCCATCCATTTCTCTACTGAAAGTATTTTCCCAATGCCATGTTTGATTCACCCCTAGGGAAATACACACTATTATCTGCATCGCTATTTTATATTTCACAAATAAAAAGATAACAAAACTACTCTCCTCTTCTTTGGACACTGCTGACAATCACCTTAAAAAGACTAGAAAGATAAATCTTGTATAAGTAAAGAAGTTTGAGATCAGAGAGAAATTTTTTTTCTCAATCCACAGTGCTCCTTATCATTCTTTTGTCTTAAATTTTCTCAGGGTCTTTTGAGCTGCAAAGAAAGGCTTACGCAGTAAAGAACCATGAACCCAGCCTAAGCTCAGAGGGTATAGAAAATCCATGATAAAGTCATGTTGTCTAAAATTGTTGCTGTAAGGTTAAAGTTTGTGTCTTGCACAATACAGGTGATATTGTAGTTTAACCCTAGCAAGAAATTAGGCACCAGACATCCTGTCACTCCCTCCCCTCTAATGAGATGGGGGAGAGAATTGGAAGGGTAAAAGAGAGATAATTCATGAACTAAAATGAATTAGCTTAGTATATACAGTAAAAGCTGCATGCACAAGCAAAACAAAATATTCATCCACGGTCAGGCAGATGTTCACCATCCCCAGTAGCACAGGGCTCCATCACACTTAACAGTGACTTGGGAAGATAGAACAGCATCACTCTGAATGTGCCCCCTCCCTTCCTTCTTCTTCCTCCAGCTTTATATGCTGAGCATGATACCATATGGTATAGAATATTGCTTGAGTCCATTGGGATCAGCTGTCTCTGCTGCATTCCCTCTCAATTTCTTGTGTACTCCCAGCCTCCTTGCTGGCAAGTGCAAGAAGCAGAAAAGGCCCTGACTCTGTGTACAGGCTGCTCAGCAGTAATGAAAACATCCCTGTGTTATTTACTCTGTTTTCANAACATACACCCACCCTAGATACTGTAAAGAAAATTAACTCTACCCCAGCCAAAACCAGCACTGGTGAATACCAAGACTGTTCTTGTACTCTCGTACTCTCAATTCTTTTCTCATACCCTGCTCACATTCCCTTTTCTGCGATGAGATGAACTGTCCTTTCCACCTCAGAGTTAAGAAAAAATGTTTGTAGTAACTTTGTTGAAACTTACATGTTCCTTAAAAATACATAAACTATGATTATATTTTAACTGTTAGAATCATTTGTAACTATTAAACTATTACAGTTTTAGGACAAGAACAATAAAATTGTCAAATGAAGCAGACAGGCAGGCATACTCAAGGTTCTAACCACATTACAGAAGGAAACCATCTAGGTTTATGTTTTAACCATAAAACTTCCTTTGCAGAAAGTGTGCAATTTTATCTCAGTGTCTTTTAACAGGCTAAGTTATTGTCTAAATTTTGAATGCAATGATTACTCAAAAATTTCCTAAACTAAGAAAAAAAGGAGAGCAAGGAAATGTGCCAGTGAGGAACTACTCGTTGAATAGTTCAGATCTGATGATTTGAAATTAGTATTGTTGAAGTTTTTGACAAAGTAGTTTTTATTCTTTATTGTCTTTATTATATTTTCAGTTTCCTGACTGAAGAGAAAATTCTTACCTTCCCCAATTAAAATGCAGCAGAAATGCAGTGGATGTAGTATCAGAACTAGCTAAAACTCTTGAGGTCTTAAACCATGTTTGCATATATTTTTGGCGGTGTAAATAGAAGAAGAGTGGAGACAGAAATAGTAAAGAATTTAGATAACAAAAATGCAACAACTACATTATTATACCATAAAAGTGGTAAAAAAAAATGGTACAGTGCAGAGTAAAAGCTAAGGTGCAAGAAGGACAGAGAACCTCTGTTTTATCCTGTGCAAGGAAATTCTTCTAATTTCTCTGAACATAGAACTAAACGCTAAGGCTATGAACAAGCCACCTTTTACTTTTAGACTGAATATAAAGTGAGAGTTGCATACTGAATGCAAATGCTAACTTGCTATAGATCATGCTGCCAGAGAAATCTGAAGTTAGTTAGCGGAGTGCATCCACCAGTGGACGGTATTCCTGCAGCAGGGAATCATTAATCATCTGCACAACTGCCTTCTTGCCTTTGATGAAAATCAGGTCTGCCATTCCTGGCATCACAGAAGGCTCTGAAGGCATGCATTCCTGAAGGAGTGAAACAGGATCATTTGTTCAATAGAATCACAAGAAATCAAAATAATGCTTTTTGCTTACATTACACTGAAAACAGGGGTCAGCTAGTCAAACTCTCTAGACTGAGTGAGGAACTCATCACCTATTAACATAAGGGAAACAGAAGGATACATCCATATGACATCAAATAAGAATCAATACGAAATAGGAATCTAACATAGATTAATCAATAAAATCACAATCATGCAACCTACTTTCTTTTTTTTTTTCTTTTTTTCCCTCTGTTCCAAGATTCAACAGTACAAGAAGGAAGAGGAAATGACAAAAACCTGAGCTCACATTAATACATGTTTTAACATGAGAATCTTGTCTGAAGAATTGCTAGCACTTTGTTTCTATGTATGCCATGAAGGAAAGAGGGAGACTAGTTTTAGAGAAGTTTGGAATTTAGAGATGTCTATTTGGACTACATATATTTGAAAAAGAGTTGGTTTAAACATATTAATTTCACTAGAGTGAGGGTCTTTGAATACCCTCTGTGGTTGGAAGACTTGCTTGTTCAGTGTTCATGTTGTAATATATGTGGTGATTCCGAGTTTGTTAACTACTTTTTTTTTTTCCTTATGGGCCTTGCTCATTCTTATTATTAAGGGTTTCTTTGGTAAATTATTAAATAAAATATTAAAATATTTGAAACGAATGACATGTGAAATACCTAATTCATATTTTGAATAATACATGGAAAATCTCAGGCTATCAGTTGGAAGTATGCTAAATTTAATCTGGCAACAGATCTGTGAGTGATGGAAGGAGTAAAGTTGAAAATTGAAAAAAGAAACAGACACCCTGAGTGGACATTTTGGGTGTTGCCAGAGTTTTGATAAGCTCATGCCCAGAAGACTCATTGAAGGATTGCCCACCCACACAACCTCTCAGTCACAGGAAGACAATTCCACACCGAGTCTGAGTTTCCAGGTAGGAAACTCAAGAAAATGTCTCATCCCAACACCCTGCAGCAACCCCACTGTGCCTGAAATTTGCTATGACACATTTATTTCTGCTTCAACACAGCATTCAGTCTGAAACAGCAAGTGTCTTGTTAATTTGAGTCCCCAAGTTAAAGATCGATCAGCAGCATGCTTTTCATGAGTAAATCACATACAGAATCACTAGGTTTGGGAGAGACCTTCAAGATCATCAAGAGCAACCCATGCCCGAACACCTCAACTAAACCATGGACAGACTCTGAATCAGATGATAAAGGAATAATTTGACAGAAGGCTTAGGGCAGTACTGAAGTGTCTTCTCTGCTACTTAGAAGAGTAGTTTTGTACAATCGTTTTTGCATAAGCTCTTCTAGGATCAGATCTACACTGTATAGCAACACAGTGTTCCATTGCTGTGATGACTAAGCAAAAAAACCCTCTTTAATTTTGTCCGTGGCAATCTCAGCAGAGGAGTCATTATTTCTGGTTTTGAACTACAGGAAATGCCATTTCCACCTGAATAAACTTAATTGCAGCACCCAGTTTTTCCATTCTGCCTTTTCAGATTAGTCTTCACTTTCTTCATAGATGGAATACTTCACACAAAGTCAGTTTTTCTCCCTTTTTCCAAAAATAACCTTCTGGTCTATCTTAAAACAATTAAATGTTCTGTGTAATATTAATTTAATTACTGAAAAATACAGCCTTTTTGGTTTGGACAGTCAGTTTAGTTTTCTTATTATAATAGAAGGATGGTTTGGGGATAAGGGTCTTAACAGGAGCACAGGTAGCTTCATATTGCCTTCGGCTATATCCATGTGAACTTTCATATTTGAAAGCTATTTTCTCTAGAGAAATTTATTTATTTAAAAAACACATAAATTCACAAGAAGGTGTGCTGAACAAAGTTACGAATTTATGGATTTTTAAGATACAGTATGCCACAGCCAATTTTCAGAAAATTATTCATAATTCAAATTTCTGAAACATTTTCACATAACACTCTTCCAACGCTGGCCCATCTCAAAGGAGTGTTTTATATTCTCTGTTGCTGGTCCTTCCTGTAGGCAATGTTTATATAATTCTCATTCCATTGTTGTAGAAAAATAATTTTCTAAAAGCAATTTTAAACTGCTGTCTTAAAAAAAAAAATTCTATATTGCTTTTAAAAATTCAATCTGTTTGTAAATAGGGAGGAGGTAGAAAATAAATGCTTCTAAGTTTTGATTTCTTTGAGAAATTTTCAGTAATTGTAAAGTGAAATGACTGTTCAAGTCTCAGGTTCTGATAGTAATGAGAAAAGGCAGAAAAAGGAGGTAGATTTCTGTGCAGTATATGTATGCTGTACCCTTGTTTATTTTTTATGTTCTGAAAAACATACACAATCCATCTCCCCAAAGCTATTTTTTAGCAGCCTGCTTAAATATGTTCAGCAAATACAGATAAGAAGTACCATGGGGCTTTATGATTGGAATGGTTTCAGCTCTGACACATCCTGAGCAATGTGTGCTGTAGTTTAAAGATTTATATTCTGAAATACATTTGCTGCAACAAATTTTTTATTCACAGATAAGTAAGCATCACATGACAGCGAGCGCTTGATGGATAGAAAAATGCACTTCAGGTACACAAAGTGCACGACTTTTTCAGCACATCACCTGTCAAAAGGATAACCAGCTAAATTCACCTTATGATTGCTTGTTTTACTTTGCTTTTTTTCAGAGGTAAAAGAAACAGTAGTTTAAATTAGTCAATACTCATGAAAGTACTCAACTGACAAGTGAGAGGAGTAAAATCTTTTGTTTACTTCTGTGATATTCTCACTGCATTTTTCAGAGAATCTTGATATCACTTATTGACACAACTAATTATACTCTTCACATCCATTTTAAATGGAGTGTCTAGTTTATGAATTGCTTGAGTTAAAAGCTTCTACTACTCAATTAAATTTCTTGATAGCTAAATTTTGAAAGAAATGCAATCTACTCTGTTTCTAAAGCCAAAAGACAGAAAAAATGAGGCAAATGAATGCAAATGAAAATGAAAATGTTGTCAATTAAAGCATTTTATTAAGGCATTTAAAATTATCAACTAGAAACACCCAGTCACTGTAACATGACATCTTTCTGAAAGCTGAGATCTTTCCAGACATTTGTGGAATCATTTTTTTCACCTTTTCATTAGAAGAAAATGATTTCAATTATCTTCATGGAAACAGTTAATGGAGTTCATGGAAAATACAACAATTATACTTATATAGTTTGCAGTTTTCATTAGCCATTGTAAATTTCAATATTGGAATGTTATTTTATTTTTGCACTGGAATCTAATGTCAATAAATTTTCACCCTGTCAGCTTGAATGTCACAGTATTTGTAATAGTTTTTTTGCAATAGCTTTATTGCCTAAAAATTATTGTTTCTACACATTTTATGGAAATAGTAATAAATACATGAAAACCCCGAGCTCAGTTTTATTACTTTACCCGCAAGAAAGAGGCATACAGACCCCAGCATTAGGAAAAAAATCCAGTAATTCAATCATCCCCAAACACAGACTCTTCCGAGAACACTCCATAACCAGAAAATATCGCCTTCATCCTTACCTAATTTTTTCAACAAACTCTTCAACCAAGTGATGCAAAACTGAGAGACAAATTGAGACAAAGTGAGACAAATTGTATACCCCTGATTCTTTTAAGGATATCTGAATTGGTAGCATCTTTATAATGCAATGAGTGAGTGAGACCTTTGCACCTGCAATACCTTTCTACAGAACACTCTAAAGCTCAGTCCAAGGCAAAGGCTAAATGCTTCAGACACATTCATCGGATGGCACTGGGGAACAGAAAACAGCTTTTGTCTCAGAAAACAGCAGCATTATGAATTTTTTGGTTTTTTTCATTTTCAGTGAGAAACAGGATAATGAATATCAGCTCCTCCAAAATGGAGAAATAGACAAGGTAGAGGGAAAAAAAATCCAGATACATCCCTATGCCATGCAACAATCCAACAACAACAACGACAAAAGGGTAGACTTATGAATGTATATATAACTTCTATTTTAAGAACAGGATAGTACAATTGAAATTAATGTTACTTAAATAATTTCAGATTTTTTTAGTTCCATTCTGCATGGAATTTATTTCTTCTGACTGTTGCTATAAGAAGCCATCCACCCCTCCCCTACTCAGGCCAGGATTAACAATCTTTTATTCTTCGCCCTGATGCCCTAAACAGAGCTTTTAATTTAAAATCCTATTTTGGCAAAACATTTAAATGTAAGAAGATTCCATGGCAATCAATTTAAGTGGTTTGTGTACATATGGGGTCTGCATATAGCAAGATAGAGAGAGAAGTAGAAGAAAAGAAGAAAGGAAGGAAAATAAGTAGGTCTAAAACTGACACCATGTTTCTTGAGTCTATTGAATACAAAACTAGAGGACAGATGTAATTCTCCTCACTTCATTCACATAGAAAAGTGAAGCTCTCTTACCCACTCTCTCTCACATATATTCTTTCTCTTTTCCTACTGCACTCAGATACTCCTTGTGTGTGTGTGTGTGTGTGTGTGTGTGCCTTGCAGTCACATGCAAAACCTCTACATGAAATGTCAAAAAAAGCCCTGTGTTTCTGCTGTAACATCACAACTTGGAAGCCTTAGAGACCAGCAAATAATTGTAGAACCGAGCTGTAAGACCATGATTCTAAGAAGAAAACTTCATCTTCTTAAAAGAGATAGGTGAAGCTGACTGCTTAGTTCTAAAATTAGTTATTCAAAAAGCATTCAATTACCTTTTACATCACATGAAAAGTAAAAAAGGACTTCAGAGACAAAATATCAAAATACACTAATCAACTTCTCCTTCAAAAAAATGTTGATACTGTATCTCTCAAAATCTCATAGTTAATCATTGCCAAGGAAAACTAATCAAAAAATGTTCGAACTCATGAGTTTGGACTCACTTTACCATGTCAACTCCCAGTTATTTGAATCCCTTAACTTCTGAGTTAATTTTATGGCTACAAATATTGCGAAAAAATACTGTATACAATTTTGAATTACCAACTGATATGATCATTAACAGAGTACATTTCATCTCACTAGTTATGTATCTGGCAGTCTAATTGTTTGTAAACCTCAAAGCACATGTATTGCTCATTTAAAGTTCAACAAACTCTGTTTAGAAGTTCAGCTGGGGTGAGATAGCCTTTAAAATCTAATTAACATTTTTTTTTTGTCTCTTTCAACTTAGATTACCTACTTCACATGCAGTTAGCTGACTTACGGATAAAAATAAATTAACCTATTTGTTCTGCTTGTGAATGTAATCCCATCCAATAAATCTGTCTGAGGCAGAGTCTATTTTCAGTGTATCCTTTTTCTTCAGGTATTTCCTTTCTCCTTGGAGGCATACATATATCCAGTTTATGGGAACAAGGAAGCACAATTTCCAAGAGACACAATTTTAGTATCCCTTTAAAGATTTCTGAATAATTGTACGTGTTACCATTATTGTGCCTCCATGTCCATCTACTAAAGTGAAAAAGTCGCCAAGAAAGTAGACAACCTCTCAAGTATGTAGAAGTCCAGGTAAGGCTTACACTGAGCAAAGAAGGAATTCACATGAAACATCTTCTATGATACATCATTCTGTTCCCTATATGAGAATCTATTTTTCTCAGACTGACAAACTTACAGAGTGAATGAAAGTCTGCAGCATTGGTCCCAAAAATAAAATTTCAGTGGGTTGCACCATCTGAACTTTTTCTAGAACTCAATACTCTTGTGCCTTGGAAATTCCCATTTGGCACAGTTGAATAAATTTAGAACTTTGTTCATGAGATAAAAAAAAAAATCAGAAAGCAAAGAGACTGGTACAATCTTATTTACTACAAATTTTGTTTGAATTACCTTGCAACCTATCTTTGACCACAACGATCTCAGTGCAGCAATGATTTCTAGGCCCATTTACCCAAACAGCAACATGCGATGCAAATCTACCACACAATTAAAATTACAATTGCAGTAAAGGTAGCCCAGCTGGACAATGAATCAATGCACTTTTTTTGGGCATAAATCTAGGCCATGAGCAAGTGATATCTCAATATTGTATAACATATTGTTACTGCACAGGATCTATTCTACCTCTGTAAGCAACATAGTCTGAATGCGTTTATAGAACAGAGCAGGTTGTTGTTGGGGACCTCTCATCCAAATATGCATTTTGAGGAAGCTTTACTTGGGAGTAGAGTTAATCTGACTGAATAGTCACAGGTGGAGTTCATCTGAGGTCCTGGAGCAATCAAAAAGGAATACAACTCAAATGCCCTAAGACATGAACTAAAGCAGAGGTAAGTGAGGGCAATCCCTAATGCAGATACAACTTCTGATGTATTTTAGGTTTCAAATTAGCTTTCTATGATTTTTTAAAGGGTATTGATCTATTACAATCCTAGAAGAGATTCTGCAGCACTGCAGTATGTACATTATTTCCTTCATCTGCAAGTCTCTGCCACTTCATCAAACTAGAGAAAAACACATCAGAGTTTTGGACATAAATAAAGCAAATACTGTATTATCAAAAGTCATCTAGTAAGACAATTGCAAACTGATTGCATTTACCTATAGATTCACTTTAGACTCTTCTTTCCTGACTTTGCAGACAGAAGTGTAGAAAATTACTAATGAACAAGCCATTGGATTTCTGACTTTCCACGTGTAATTGGTTCCTCCATCAATAAACCATTTTCATTAAAGGTTAACAGAGCCATAGAGTTTTGTTGCTATTATGTTTGCCCCTTCTGGCAATTAGTCATTGAAGGATATTTAAGTAAGCCACTAAGTAAGGAATGCTTTTATGACAAGAGGTTTTAAGGTGGGAACAAGGATAGCTAGGGGGAAATCATTCTCTGAAGAAACAGAATTGTGATCCTTTGGAAGTGTAAAAATTGCAGAAAAGTATAAGGCAAGAAAAGGTTTTTTAAAAATATATTCAGTTTTCTATTGCCCGTGATTTTTTCCTGTTAAAGGGGACTTTATACAAACACACTTACTGCCTGTATAACTTCTATGGCTCTGTATTTCACAGCTGCATCCAGCTGTTAGTGCTGAAACTTCCTCAGTAAAAATCACTTGTGCCCATCTGGATATCTGACCTCCATTGGCATCAAGAACAGCATGATTAAAGGGAAACTGGCTTGTACTGTGTCTTAAATCCCATTCATGGGTACTCATAATTACAAACCCTATCAGTCTACTGACAGGCATGCCAATGAGCATTAGATTATTATTTTATTTGAATATTTTAGCTTTGGCATTTCTCCATATAATGAATATATAAATGTATTATAAAATTATATAGTCTTGATACTAAAAGCTCATATAACTAACAAAATTCTCAGGACATTTTAATTCCCTATGATAAAATTTGAAAAAATATGCAGGTGGTTTTGCCAGAAAAGGAGTCAATTTTCAAGTGATTCTGTAAAATTTGTATGAACCCGAAGAATTTTTTCATATGATTAAGGTGCGGGTTTTTTGCAGTATTGCTGACCTTAGAAGCAAGTTTAAAGTTCTGCATGTGTTCCTTGCTAAATTCACCAGTTAAACATCTTGATGGAAGAATAAATAATTTTAAATGAAAATGATTTGCTTAAGGTCAATGAAAGTTCTGATATTGATATAAAGAGCCATGGGTTTCCTTCCCANTTCCAAACACAAAATGTATGTGGCAACTTGTTAAAATTCTAGGCCATCTATTCTTTAAAGCAAACTAATGGTTTTCAGGTTTGTCTCCTTGCTATTTGTGGGATTTTAGAAAGACCTGCTGTTTAGTAAGCTCTTGCCTTCACTCTCACCTGCATGCTTGTGTAGCAAGCTTCTTGTAGGGAGGGTTTTCAGCCCAATCAGCTCCCTGAAGTAGTTTTTTATTTTTGCGTGTCATTCCAGTGTCAACACAAGCAACACAGGA
>WBNO01018688.1:0-29530 GCA_013400575.1 Peucedramus taeniatus
ATCTGGGAGGATGGGACTTCAAAACATCTGGCTGTAATTGGACAATTAACCCCAACATGCAAATGGACCAAAACTTTAAAAAGTGTGAAAACTTGTGACTCAGAGTCCATCTTGGGTCCATCTTGGGTAGAGCCACAGCCAGGCTCTTGTACTGCCCAAGGTGTATCCTTTAAAGGTCTTTTGTTAAATACCTACTTTATTCCTTTAACACTGTCTAGCCTCTGTTCCAGGTAGCCTCTCAAGGCATCAGTAGCACATTGGCCTTACAGCACTCACTGGTTGATGGCCCTTTCTCTCCATGAAGTTTAACAAGCAAATTTTTGGGAAAGCATGTTATTGTTACCAATGCTGAAAAGCGCATTAATGTTGACAATTTCTAGAGTCACAACATAAATAAACTAAGTTGCTGATGCTATTTAATGAGCCATATTGCATAGTTTTCTGGGTATATATTTAGCTGACACCACAAAATTATGCCAAGACTTGGAACAGCTCAGAACACAGCTAAGTCTAAAAGAAACTCAGTAACTTGCTGTTGAAAAAAAAAAAAAATCATGACATGTGGTGCAAACCTGAATGCAAATCCACTGTGGGACTCCACCCAGGTACACAGGTTCCTGCCACAGGACACTTACCTCTCCCAGCAGCCAATCTGTAATGTGCTGTAACCCCCACAAGCTTACAGGGTTGTTAGGAAGACTCTCCCCACCAATATTACTTAATTTTCCACTGCAAGCACTCAGATATCCCAAGTGTGTTATATTAACATAACTTAAAAATCTAGAAGTTATTACTCTTTAGAATCAATGTATTACTTGGAGATCAAGGGATCTTGAAACTCTTCCTTCTCAATTGCAATAAAATATATTCCTTATTTCAAGCTTGATTTCCATATCCATCTAAAACTCTAATTGTTAAAAAATTTGAGATCCCGTAGAATTCATTAAGACCATATGTAGCACATCTGGGCTACAGAAGCAATGAGAAAAAGAATTGAGAAAAAATATGTTAAACCTCCAGCACTAATTTAAGTATCTCAAAATGTGAAGGGATGATAGCTCACCAAAAGTAAGAGAGACAACATAGAAGAAATAGGAAGTTATCACACTAAGTACTAATCAACATAATCCATTAGCCTTTGTTGTACCTCTGTTGTTGGTTCTTCTATACCAGTCATCTGGTACTTCTGCATTCTTTCAAATACTGAATGATCTGCACAACCTCCTTGTGGTCCATATTTATGTGGATATTCTAAAAAGAGGAAGGCCAGGTTGAGTTTTCAAATTCCAAGTACAAGTCCAAAATATGGCTGCATCAGTGCAACTTACTCAGTTGGTTTCCAGTACTGTGCATGTGGTTTGAGGGAAGCATTAGAAGATGCAAGGTTTATGCAGCTTTTTTTCATTAAACATTTCTACTAAGACATTCTTAGCTTTACAAACAGAACAAAACTGACATTTGCTTCTTAACACCATTTTCTCAGGAAGTGCAAGAACATATGATGAGCAGTGCCTAACAAGAACAAGAGCTTTTATTTACACATCTGTACCCACTTGCTTCAACTAAAAGCAGCCTTCAAAATATGACATCACAATGGAAAATTATTAGATATCAAGTACACTACAGACTGCTTGGGTAAGAGAAATGGTTTTTATGCTACTTGGTAAACAAACTAAGAAACCTTGCTAACATTCTTAGAGGATTTTAGTATTTTATTCATGTTCCGCTGATTTTTTGGAAGTTTTCACATTATGCTACTTAACTACCAAGACATAAGAAGGGAAATGCTAATGGATAGAACCATGGTTTAGTTAACCAAATTAAACATGCTGGAGATCCAAACTAGTGAGAATATCCCACAGTCACCTGTTTAACAAAGCCAACTCTTGCAGTAGTTGCCAGTG
This sequence comes from Peucedramus taeniatus, assembly GCA_013400575.1. Taxonomy (NCBI): domain Eukaryota; kingdom Metazoa; phylum Chordata; class Aves; order Passeriformes; family Fringillidae; genus Peucedramus; species Peucedramus taeniatus. The sequence continues at coordinate 1,905 of WBNO01018688.1, forward strand.
CAGACCTCGCTGCACAAGGGAATGTGTTTCAGACACACGAGCTTAGCTTTTACTGTCAGTACCTATTGCAGATTTGTAACCTGTATTTCCAGAAGCTTCCTCTGGAGATGAGAAATACTGAATACTTTCCCCTTTGACTTCTTTGCAGACTGAATTCCATCATAAATTGGTGCCCAAGTAAGAAATAATGGAATAGAGACTTGAATACTTTAACAAGTCCGTTTCTGTAGGGCAAACCACAGTTTTAGCACCATCTCAACAGAGTGCCACTTTTGTCAGAAATCTACAAACTTTACCAAGGTTTGTTGTGTTTTGGGATTTTTTGGTTGATCCATTTGTCTTTTTATTTCTGTTTGGTGAGGGGGTGTTTATTTCTTTAAGAGTGGAGATCCAAATTCACATAGTATATAGAACAGGTATGTAAGAGTAGAATTGTAAAGTCTAGGCACCAAGGACCTGATGCCCAGATTCTATGATTTCAGATGATTTTGCCCTGGACTAGCTCTAGTCTGGGCTGTGGAGTCAAGGCTTGGCAGTAGCTGGAGCACAGCAGATGTGCTCCCTTGGAGTACAGGCTCTGTATGGTTTCATCTGACAGCTGCCTTTAATTATCTTTGACTCTTATGGCTGTTTCTTACAGTCATACTGCATGATACTGCTAAACTATTCCAATATACAGCTTACCTTGTAAGTTTATTTCATGACTTTCTACATATTGGTTTCCCTCATTTCAATTTCCACCACCACACAAATACCATTTTTGAACTGCTATCTCATCACATTCCTTCCAGCACAATTAGCCCTAGCACAGTGCCAGAAGAATGCAGAGAAAAAGAGAAAAATATGATCTTACTGCAAGTCACCTCACACAATTTGCTATAGCATGGTAGTGGAACACTGACTTGGCTACAACCAATATTAAACAAAAAGCACCACTCTGTTGGAGTCACCTTCTGCTTTTTGGGGATTCTGTTTAATATCACTAGATTAGAGTTACAAGCAAAGGACTGTAGCTATGATCCTTCCCTTCTCCATCTCCACCACCCTTTTTTCCTCCCACTATAGTATAAAAAATTCTACTGTATTTAGTCTAATGCAAATTTTCATTACCTATGACCTGACTTCACACCACCAACAGTTTAGCTCTGCAGCAAGAGCAGGTTACCCAGGGGCAGGAGCAATGGCCCATCCTGTTTGTCCCCCATACACTGCCCCTGCAGAAAACCATTGTACCCTGAAAGAAACTCCTGCAGGAGCCCCACTCTGAAACATTACGACAACTGACAGAACAGTACTGGAAATAAATGCTCTCAGTTTATTACACAAAATGATCTGTCTTTTCTTTCTATCTTGTTTCCCAAAGATGTTAGGAAATCCCTTAACACATTTTTTATACTGACTGCCTGCAATTCAAATATTTCTCACTTCAAAAGTAATAAGCTAGTAAGAAACACTTTAAAGCCATGACAGTTAAAATTAAAAAAAAAAAAAAAAAAGAACACACAACAGTCTGCAACAGCAATTGCCAAGATTTTGCACGTGCTGGAAAAGATAAATCCTCCAGAGACAGATTTGAAACCACGCTGCTAACCACAGAGACAGGTAATACAGGATAGTTCACTTTGGAACCATTTCTAACTTCCAGGGAAAGTTGCATATGCAATTTTTATTTGCTAAATGCTGAATTGCTCCCAAACTGTGGAGGCATCATTCCCTTGTCATCTTTTCAGATTTCCTATTTCCATCATCCCCTCCAGCAGTTCCATTTTTAAGTATCTGAAGCTAAGCAAGAACTACATGGTGCCAGATGTCTTGGCCAGTTTTGACCCACAAGACAGAAGTGTGGCCCATGCTCTTGTGAAGCTTTTCAATGCTCTGAGATGTGCCAGCTTTCTATGCAGCCTTCTGCCAGCTCTTTGGGATCAAGAGCTTCTTAGCCTATCCCTACCACAACCCTGAGAAGTAAAAAGAAAAAAATCTGCTTTCACCATGAAATGATTGCTTACAGTGAATGCAGTTGAGAAAACAGAAGACTTTTCCAACAGAGCTACTGTAGAAGAGGTTAATAACAGGTTCAATCTTCTAACTAAAAAAAATCATTAGGCAAAAAAAAAAACCCCAACTTTTTCTTTTCCAATACTGTCCACTTTCAGGTTTTGTACATCCTGGCAGAATGTTAAAAAATAATAAAGAGTAGAATAAAATAACAATGAATCTAAAAACCACACGCAAAATCTTGTAATTTCACCTTCTGACTACAATGTCTTATTCTAACTAGATAGCAGATGATTTTTAATGATATATACAACTCCAGATGCTCAAAATAAGACTTTCTGCTTTCAAGAGGATGTACTACTACCTTCCACAAAGACATTCCTGAACATTTGGTTTTTCTTCTTCTAATTATCAGTTAATAGTATGATCTGTCAAGCACTTAGATTAGCCACTTAATCATTACTGGATTTAGGCATCATGGGCAAGGATGACATCAAACTTCCATTACAAATGATAAAAACTCAATTATTTAACAGCCATAGAAATTTGCTCAATACTAGCAAAACCAATAATGTCAGAATAAAACTCAAATGTAAGGATATACAAAAAATATTTCCTTATTACAGATTTCATTTGCAGTGCTCTGTGATGCTGTGCTCCCATGACAACTGTCATCACAATGTGATGAAAAAGAAACCAGGTTCTCATTAATAACACAGTTTGCAATTGTCAGCCTATTGAGCAGATAGGGCTCTGCAAAATTACAAACCACTTCAGTTTCTGCTTTTAGTTTTATGCCCTTTCCAAGATCATAAAGACAATTAAATGACCATGTTAATTTTCTGGAAGGTCTGAACAGGATTGTCCTGTATACTGTTGATGTGAAGAAATACTGATTTTGTATTTTACAGTGTGAACTCAGGGATACATTTGAAACAAACATGATTTAAATCAAGTAAATATATCCTCATCCTTCAAGAAATGTTTCCTAAATATCTTAATGTAAACAGCAATTTGCATGTTTCTAACCGTAAATTATAAAACAGTTTGATCAAGACTGGTTTAGAAACTAAAATCATTCAACTTGTGTTTCAAGTCATGAATAGAAGGCTGCCTTCCACTGGTCACCAGATCCACTGTAACAGACAAAAGCTGCCTTATAAAGTTGACAATATAATCCCCATTTACAAAACAACTTTTGTTTAACTACTGAAAAAGAACTCATTGAGATGCTAATCATATGTTGCATTGTGGTTTCTGAAAAGCACTAAAAAGCATATTGTTTCAAAAGGTTGAAACATGAGTGACCAAAAAATACCCAAATTAAAGCAAAGATGACTTTTTAGCTCAGTCTCTCCCGAGTCAGAAATGTGATCATTTCTGTTGCTTTTGTCCTACATAAGATAGTAGTGGTTTGACTTTATTTCACAAGAGCCAGGTTTAGATTAGAGCAGTAACAACAAATCAACAACAAAACTACTACAAAGCTTAGCTTTTTTGAGTTGTTGGGGTTTTTTGGAGCTGCAGTTCAATGCAAAAATAGGTCTCATGAAAGACAAAAATAATTTTGCTTCAAAAGCACTCTTCAGAAAAAGACAGAAGCAGTTGTATACTCCAGATATTTCAGACAACAAAAATCCTAGAGGCATCTATGATCCTAATGACTGAAGTGATACTATACAATCAGAACACAGGCACACCAGACTGCACTGGCAGCAACCAAGGGGAGTGATGTGTTTTTAAATAGTGCTGCTTAGACTTTGCTCCAGGATGGGCTATTTTCAACCCTGCTGAGCAAGCAGCAATGTTCACTCACTTGGCAATTTGGAAGCCATACTGTACTGCTGCTTTAATGAGGCTCACCAGAATAGATTTAGACCATCTCCTCTGATAATCTGATTTTCTTTCTAACTGATGGTTTTGATGCACTAGATTCAAGAGGAAATATGATGTAAGCCATACCAATACCACATACCAACACCTGAATAATTAAAAACACCCCAACATACCCTGCTCTCATTCACTTTATAAGACATTAGTAAGAACCAATTTCAACATTACTTTTTCCAGTTCCCAAAACAATCCATTTACTCTTCCAACAGAGATCACTCCTACAAAACAGCAATAGTAACTTTCATAAAATCAATTTATCTGCTTCTTTAAGGCACAGTTCTATTTCTGTCAGTGTTCAATAACAGTGAAGAGTATTTTTAGTCCCTCACTATTTACAGCATAAGGAACTGGGACATGAGACAATCTTCTTGCTTGTCTCAACCTTTGAAAACTGGGCACATCACTGCCTTATGTCTCTTACTTTCCTCCTCCCCCTCTTTTCAGCAACAGGGTTAGTTAATAAAACCCTTTATGAAGCTGACACTGACTTATTTACACAAAGTCCTACATAAGTGGAAGTCCAACATTCCCACTATCAAGCAATGAACTGAACTGTTCAGTGAGACCTAGAAGATGCAGTACAAAACTTAGTAGTATGTGTGAATTATTCACAGAAATGTTATGGAAGATGTATCTTACAGTTCCATGCCAGACTTTTGTAACTTTTTTACTACTTTTCCCCCTGCTACAGCAGCAAAGCCAGTAATACTCCAACTGCAGCTAACAGGGAAAACTGCCTTCTCCCCTTTGAACTGACTTCCCCCCAGCTGAACTGACCAGCAATGCCCTGTAGAGATGGAAATGTAGCTCATGTTGCAGCTTCTCTTTGAGAATCAAAAATATGGAATGTTATCCCATAAAATTATTCTTAAGCATGAGTCTAGTAAACACCAGGAAAATATACACTTAGTCAGAAAGCAAATACAGTTCACAAATCCAGTAAATGCTTTCATTCACAAGCTCTTTAAAATTATGGAAATTCTATTTGCTTTTGGGTTAGTAATCATATTTACAGAATGAGATAACAGGAACGACAAACATATTTGCTAGCTCACAGCAATTTTAATATACTCAGAGACAACACACATACTGCCATTAAACGTAAAATACAAAAAACCTACCCATATTTGCTGAGTTTTTAGTGGAGAAAGATCACTTCTCTTCACTGCATTCACACAAGAGAAGTAATCAAGAAGAGCAATATGCAATAACCTTGTTTTTTTCACTGGCTTACAGCACCGAGAAAATTTTAATATACAAAGCCAAATCACAGTCAGAAATTTTCCTCATATAACTTCCTGGTTTTTGACACTTCTTTTCAATGTAGTCTCATTATGACATACTTTGAAAACGATTTATACATATATCATTATCAAAGTGGTTTGAGTAATTTCTAGTGATCTAATCCAAGCCTTCTCATCCAATTACAAACAAAATTTCGAACTCGAGACTTCTAGGGTTTGCACAGTGGCCTGATGGGACATGTTTTTAAATGAAGTTATGGTTTAAATTTAATTTTTAAGCAAGACTGACATCCTGAAGTTAGCTGGAAAGACACTTTGTTAGCTTCAATAACCAAAAGTTGGTCTTAAACTGACACTACTAACATTTACCTTTGATACCTCCTTGATCCTTGAAGGATTCAGACTTGGAATCACAACTTTACTGCAGTACTTTGGAGGTTCAACATAACTTAAGTATCAAACAAAACTGATTTGTATTACATCTGAAGACTGGCCACACATAAATAGGCAGGTAAAGTGCAGGAGAACTCTGGTGCATCAGTTCTGAAGACATAGAAGTATTTCATGGTACTTTTTCATCCTTCTGAGCATTTGCAACTGAAGCTAGATTTCTGGGCCTGTACTTGTCAAATTTAAGTACTATTCTCTGTACACTTCCATCAGCTGTTGTGTAAAATGGGACATACTGGGTGCCACCACCTCTTCTTAAGAGCTCTCTGAAGACACATGAGAGAGACACATGCAGGGGAAGCTTTTATTTCACACAAATGTCACCCTCATGAGATATACGTAATCACTGAGTGACTTGAACTTTAATCATCTTTTATTTTCCAGATCACATGGAAGAGCAAACAGCATAGAAAATTTTAAGAATGTATTTTTCAAAGAAACATCTATCCATTGGGTAGGAAATGTACTGCTTGCATACTTAAGCCTGACTGCTAAGGATTTCTTAAAATGGCAGAATAAAGACTGACTTTGGTTTGCCATAAATCTCCCTCACACCTTAACTGTATATGAATCACTTGAGGACAGCACGATTTACAGTGTCATACACAAGCCAAAGTCTCATTTGATGCTTACAAATGGCAGACAGGTTTTGACATTTAATAAAAATAATATTTCATCTGTAGCACAAAATGGAAGTACTCACTGATATCATCTTCATGATAAATGACAGAGTGGAATGGTAGGTTTCTGTCCTTTATGTATCTCTCTGCTGGCTCAATATAAAAGGTCCCACTGTGAGTTTGGATGAATCCTTCAAATTTTCCATCAATAACAGACCCATGAGTAAAACTTCCCTGCTCACCTGTTAAGGGACAAAGTGTATTAGCATTTTTATAACCTTCAAAAAATCCTTTTTAAGACTAAATTATCCATCAGTAAGACAAACAATTGCAGCAAAATCACAGTCACTAAATTCAGCAGCTTCCCAATCAGGCGCATAAATGAAATGTTTAAAAACCATATAATGAAGAATTCAACTCTATATTTTAAAGCTGGTACATACACAACATGTAATTCCATAGTCATAATCCCATCCTTATACATCCCTTCATACAACTAGAAATAATGAACAATAAAATCAGAGATATACAGAACTTTGAAACCTTTCAAAGAAGGACCTTCCTATATTCAAGACATCCATTTTTCTCTTCAAGCATAATCCTCTTAAAACTGTAGCTAGGTTTAAACCTGCACAGAATGAATTTGTATTTGAAACAGTCACAATCAGGAAATGTACAACTGTCAAAATTTAATCACTGACTGCTACAACATGCAGCATCCCAAGAGCCTTTCCCATATAAAGGATGAAAGATTATGCTGCTAAAACATTATTTATATACTCCTCCATTGAGGAAAGTTCAGAATCACACTATCAAAAGACCTACTCAAAGTAACTGGTAAATTGGTCTGCCTAGATGCATATGAAGCCCTATGTTTATTACTTTTCAAAGCTGAAAATGCTCACTTCAAGACTGCAGAAAATGGCTTAGAAAGACCTTCAGGAAGACCAAACAGTACAAAGAAGGCCAGAGTAAATCTTAATCCATTTCTTCTTTCCATCTGCTTTTAATTCTGTAACTCTTCATTTTTAATCAATTTTATCTTTTGTATTTACTAAAATCAGATCTATTACCCTTAACAATGGTAACTCTATATTCCTTTTACTCCTTTACACTAAAAATGGCACCTAATTTCTTTTTTCTTCAATGTATACAACTTTTCTCTCTTTGTATTAAATGCACCGGACTTCTATGAAGAGTATGTTTATAAACAGATTTGAAATTCAAGTTTTATGGGCATGAAAATTATTAGATAAAATACTCATTTAAGAGTGACTCAAAAGCAGATGGGAGTTCAAACATGCTAGATGCATTATTAAAGTTTCATAATCTAATGATACTGATATTAATTTTCTCCACATACTATTAGAAAATTTCTGTTTAAAATTGCTGCCCTTTCATCCATTTTAAAGTTTTATACTTACCATAAATGTGTCCAGTGTAAATATGGGAGGTATCATAATCAATTACTTGGTTCGATATTTCTACTTTAAAGTCATCACTAAAAAGAGATGTATCTCTCTTCATTCGAAGGTTGAATTGTCTAAAATGAATAAAACAAGATAGTAAATTGCCTTTGAGCACCAGCTACAAGAGCACTAAGTAAAGTACTTCAAAACGACATTTTTGTGCAAACAATTTGCAGATCTTGTAAAATTTAGCTGTAGAGAATGTTTTTACTGTCCTAGAATTAGACCAGAGCCCAGAAGGATTTTTAAAGCAAGATTCTTTAGATGCTTTTTATATAAGTAGCTAAGTTTACAAGATTTAAGCCAGAAAACACATTAGACTTAAACACATCATTCTAAAGTGCTGACTTGGACTATACACTTGTTCCCAGTCCTTCAGAAGACACTCAAGGAGCTTAGGAAAAATGCAACTATTTTACTTTACAGCACTGTGAAGCAGAACAGATAAAAACAGCTTTCACTTATTTTTCTTTTAATGATGACACTTGAGATTTAAATAAATGAAATGTAGGTGAGTTAATCAGTGTTTCAACTGAATTTCAAAAAATAAGATGGGCAACAACATCTAATAAAAATACTCAAACTGGCAGAGTTACATGAACAACTATGTAAACAGCTCTGTTCATTAAAAAATTGGGTTCAGTTGCAACACTACATACTTCAATGCAAATCCTACTGCCAATCTTTATAGGAAACAGCTTGCTTGTATGACAACAGGAGTTTCATTCAAGCAAGCAACATAAGTGTTTTAAAATACCTGACATTATATAAATTCATACCTGTGACAACCATTAGCTTGCTTCAGAATTTCATTTGGTATTCTCTTAAATTTTGTATAAACATTTGTGCAAATACAGGTCATGAAGTTGTTGAAACTTCAGCCATTCCACTTTTAGTCTTGATTTTCTTCCTGTATTTTTCCTTCTCCGCACAATGATGAAATTGAAGCAATATTATAGTTATGTCACCAATTTGTTACACAAAAAGTAATTCTGATAAGTCGAGTACTTTTAGGTTTAAGTCTTCATCTAAAAACCATGACCAGCAGAGCTGATCTTCACAGTGAAAGTTAGTATCCAAGTATGCTACCAACAAAATAACCAGGCAATTAAGAGCCATAGAGTAAAGTTGATTAAATCTAGTTACTTTTTCTAATGAGCTAAGCATATACAAAGTGTATCTTCAGTTTCCACCTGCACATTAAATATGACACCACAGTTATAAGCATTTTGAAACATTAAGATGCAAATTTCAAGATCAAAAAAAAAGTCATGCCTACACTTAAAACCTGGGAAGGGCTGTAGTGACTCATGTTGACTATTCTGTAATACAAACAGCATTTCACAATCAAACTATATTTATTATTACTGCCACACTGTTAATAAAGCTTCAAAGCAAGTACTCTCCTTTGGCAATGTGTCACAGGTATCTACTACAAGGTTATGAAACTCTGAGATGTGGCTGGGGGAAGTTGAAACTTCTGCAATTCCCTGAGACTCAGGCTTTGTGCCAAGCCCAGCAGTGCTCCTACCACAGTTCAGTAGAGATGTATTTTATGAGGAAGAGCCTCCTTTTACAAAGGAAGGAACAGTTCACTGTGCATCTGGATACTGGCATCACTGAGAGACAAGAAATAAAAATTATTGTTCTTCAAGTTCATCTCTTTACTACCTCTGCCACAACAGTCCTTTGGCAACCCAGAGTTCATGAGGAAGAGGAAATAACATGAACAAGCAACCCAGAGACACATGGTAAGACTGAATGCCACAAGATTTTTGAGGGGGGGGTGGTGGGCAGTGCGGACACTTGAAGCCGCTTTACGTAGCTCTCCTGGGCAGAAGTTAGAAATGAACAGGTGGAAAGAAATTAAGACCAACACTGATGAGAATATGACAAACTTCATTTAAGTACTTGAAAAAGTTATATTCACTTAGGATGTAATACACTGCTCAGGGTGTTACACAGATTTGAGCTCCATTTTAGTTTGAGCTTTCCCTGTGACTGAGTTGTCTCACTCAAGGATGGATCAAACTTCCAGTGCATTTGAACTGAAGTTAAATGGCAAGAGATCCTGGACCCATTGGTATCTCTCCTCCCTTCTCTAGTATTTGATAGAAGATTTCTTACCTTTACTCATGACAGAAAATTTGTGGGGAAAAAACTTCACCCTACATAGCACTTTTCTTTCAGAAGTGTATACACCATTTCTTTAAAATTACGTTTTTCTGGTTGTATTCATGTATGTTGCAAATAAAACTGAGGAGAAGTTGTCTCTAACATTCAACTGCATCAGCAATTCTGTATGGCTTTGAAGTACACAGTGCAAGGGAATGGAGGACTTCTGATGTATTAACTCCCATCTATACAGGCAAAGTGGGGGGGAAAAAACCCAGGACCTGACCTCAGCCTGAAAGCTGGTAATTTACCAAGCTTAGCTTAGTGTAAGGCCAAGACCACAGATGGATGAGCCCTAGGTCATCCAGAGTATCCTCAGTTGCTGCTCTCACCCTCACAAATCAGCAGGACAATCGTGGTGCAGCCATGGGCTACCCTTGGTGGCCATCTAACCACGTTTTAGGGCCAGCCTTGAGTTTTGCCTGCACACATCCAGCACTCCAGGACTCACTTCTGGGGGGAAAAGAGGGGCTCGGTGGAGTTTAATGAAGCTGGGAATGGTTGTTCCTTCTGTGGGATATCCTTCCATCAACATTACCTGTAGGTCACTTCAAAATGGACTGTTAGAAGTTATATGCAGCAAATTAAAAGTTTCACTGGTTTAAAATTTAGGAAGCCTCTATTTATTCTCCTTTAATTTTCACCCTCTCCTTGCTTTCCACATTGCTACATAATAAACACTAGAGATTCTAAACTGTGTTGCTGATTATCTATCTTTTAATAAAATTAGCTCTATTTGCAGGATTATAAAACTATTTCAAATACAAAAAAACTCAGCTGTGCTTCACACTAACAATTCTCTATTTGATTTCTTAACTTAGTTAAACTATTAGATAACCTGATCATCTCTCAGCTATTTTTAAACTGATCTTTTCTTAGTCATTCAAACATGCTTGATGAGAACAAGATAAGCTGTATAAACTGCTCACCTTCTTAATAACGAAAAATTGATAAATATTCCTTTACTTCTCCCCCACCAAAGGAGGGAAGAGACAACTTAGGATTGTGGGAGGAAAAGGGTTGGGGAGGGTGGAGGAGTAAACAAGCATCTATTCATCTCTACTTCCAATAATTAACAACTTTAGCACATCACCAAACTTGAAACACCAATTCTACCCGGGCTTAAAACCAGTAACTTCATGATTCTTCTGAGGACAGGAGACTCTAGGGAAGTTAAACAAATCTGTCTATACAATTACTGAATATGGTTTCTAAATAAGCCACAATGGAAGAAACAAGAAGCTTCAAATAAGTCTATTGACAATTACAATTTCTACAGCATGCACCAAACTCTTAGTGCAAGCTAAGCTATTCCTTAGCCTAGCTATACACCAGGCAGAAAATTAACTAATTTCAGAAAAATAATGCCTCTTTTATTTACACACTTTCTACCTCACAGAAGACATTTCCCAGCAATAGCGATCTCTAGAACAGAATTAAATCAATTAAGACCAAGTTTTGACCTTGTTTATTTGTTACTGCTTCAGCTTTCCACAGGTCTGAAAACTGATATGGTAACAGAACACTACTTAGTTACTATATGGTTGCCCACTTGGTTGCAGACAGAATTTTGGTAAATTTTTTACATCTATACACACATATAAAACTACATAATCTGGTTTGATTGTAAACTACATCTTATATATCAATGGCAGTACCCAAAAGACTATCAAGAGGTACATTTTTATTTCTCTTTAGCTTACCTGAGGGAGACTACGTCCAATTTGCAAGTAACACAGCAACTCAGTCATAATTAAAGAAAAATTATAGTTGAGAGCATCACACTTAGCTAAGACCCAGTACTTTCCCATGGGGTCAAGTTATGTTATCCTAAGCTCTAATCAGAGCAAGTACTTGGAAAAAAAAAAAAAAAAGCCATGTTTTTATACTGACAAAATTTGGTAAAGGGTATATAAAGGCTTACATGCAAGAGTTAATGCCTAATCTATTATTCCACTTCTTTTTAATATTAGTTACCTTTTAAGATCAGCGTAATGCAGTGTCCAATATACTGGGTAACTGGTACCAAATCTGCAGACTTGCACACAACTGGCAGAAAAAGCTGTTATCTGGCATACAAAAAGGGCACTTGGTGATCTCCCTTTTCTGCCCTTCCTCAGTCAAACTGCTGTAACCAGTGACAGGCCCACAGAATCATTAAATGACCAGAGGAGGTTGTGGAGAAAAGATAAAGCGAAAAAAGGAGATGGGAGAGTTACTCCACAGCTGAAAGAAGTGGCTGGGGAAAGGAAAGTGAAGGGGATGAGTTGTCAGCAGTATGTAACATGACTTTAGTACAAGGAGGGTCCATTTTTAGGTTCACAGTCTTTTCTTCCCAGTAGGAACCAGAAAAATCCTCACAGCCATGGCTCCATCAGCCTCCTCACAAGTCAGCATCTAGAATATACTGCTCTGCTTGAGGTGCAAGTCTTTTATCCTTACTTTTCCTACCTAAGAACTCAAAGACTCTCTTCTTAACTGAAGGTGGGATGGGGGGGGGCAGGGTCTATAAATGGGCAGGGATAATAACTTGAGCTCTTCTAACTGCTTCCATGAGGCATCCCACAATCCACTCAGTTCCCACAAGACTGTCAGACTCATTCCAGCTATGAACTATAGTAAATAGAAGGCAGCTTAACAACCTAATACTGGATTTATACTACCCACAATTCTACAGAATATCACACTTGAAGATTTTTTTTCATTGTTGTAATTTACAATTAAACCCACACAACATACTTTAGCACTTAATTGATAATTCCCACAGTCCTGCCACTTAAACTAGAGAAAACTTATCTTTGAAGCAGCACATGATAGGGTCTCCAGGTTTATCACTCTTTCTTTGATCCACCTAGATGCACACAGAATCATCCCCTAGTAAGTATTTATGTAAATCCCAATCTCTACAGTATTTCAACACTCAGCCAACCCAGCTAGAATGCTTGCAACTTATGTTTGTTTTCCATTAACACCTCTAGGATGACACTTGTGGTTATTCAGATGTCTTTCACAACCTTCAGAAGTCAGACTTGCTAAACTTGGTATTCTGGAACACTACAATGAGGATGCAGCCTTCACTCCAAAGCATTTGCCACTGATTACTCTTGATATGCATAGCTACAAACACAAGCTAGCTCAGATAACAGAAACCATCCAGGCAGGATTACAAGAAACTACATGTTGGCTAATTTACACTCTCAGAAAGTATATCTCTCTCCTGAAGAGGACAGTGTGCGCATTTTAAAGACAGAACGGCCTTTATCCAAGGTTGACTTTTTTTCCTCTTTCAGTAAAACTTCACTGGGAAGTTCAGTACAGAGTGGACTACCTGGTTTCCTGCTTAGTGAAAATAACTTTCCCATTTGTATTTACATGAAGGTGACTATTTATATGCAATGCCACATTCTAACAAAAAACAAGATACCAAAAATCAGAAAACGGGTGATGTATAGAATAAAAGCACAACCAAAGTTACTACATGAATTCAAACTATGAAAGTAGCTAGGAAAGAAGCTTTCTTAGTTAAACAAGTAAAGACACAGAAGATAAATCCACTGGCTGATAATATGAGCACATAGTTTAGGTACATTCCTTTAAATACACTGCTTTCCATTTTAAGAACATGAGTTTCTCAGAGCATGGCTATGTCCACTAAAGTGTGCTGGCCAGGGAGTAGAGCTGTAAACCATTAATACCAATTTAAGCAGTACAGTGGAAATGCTGCACCTTGGCTGGGCTGTCCAACCAGTCCAACACCATTGGACCAGGTGTCTCCCAGACAAACCCAAGTCAAACATCAAATGCCTTTTTTTTCCTGAGGGCTACACATAAACCAGCTCCCTGAATTTAAACTCATAAAATGCAAGACATTTAACCCACAGTTTCAGCCTCTAGAATTTTTTAACTTCATTTCAGTTAAAAAATATGTAGGAACTTACGCCCCTGCTTCCCAATTAAAGATAAAATTGCTTTACCTACAAGTACCAGCATAGGGTGGGTTTGGTTTTGGGTTTTTTTTTTTGACAAAACGGGTGTAGGAAGTGACACCTGACTGTCTTGTCTGACAAGTTCTCTGTCATGGTATATAGCTTAAAAGGTCCAATAGATAGGTAATGATTGAAGAATTGCCACAGAACAGGGAATAATACTAAAAAGATTACAGTAAGAACTAAAGACACCATTTTTTTTTCCTTTTCAAATTCAGGACAGCCTAAAATGAGTTGTAGTAAGTGAATCTTGCAAAAAATTCACTTAGTAAAATTAATGAAAATAATTCTCCGAAGTCTCACAAAGCCAGCCAGAAGGTTCTATTTGATGACTGCTGAACCAGCCTACTTACGAAGTTGAGCTGTTTAGGGGTGTGTTTAATGCACACGGAATTGAAGGAGACACAGCATACAATTTCAGATTAGTCCAGTAATACTGAATCTGCTTTTTGTTCTGACAGACTCATAGAACATAGGAGACAGACCCATTTAATGAGTTGAGCACTGTGCTGTATGGACAATTTAAAAAGTACTCAAATTAAATGCTATAAAAAGAACATCTAGTGTAATAAAAACCTTAAGCTGACAATATAAAATCCTCTTTAATGCAAGAGTAACTAGCTCAGTTACTTCAGTCCATCTCAGTATGGCAGCATGGTCAGAACACCACTTTAAAAACTCAGCTCATCAAGTATTATTTCTCTGCAGGTATCCTCCTTTGTTTTCATAATCTACTCAAATATGGCAAACAATTATGCTGTTTAAACACATTTACCAGTTCTGAGTAATGAGGGCAATATGAAGGATTACAGATTACTACAGAATCGAGAATTAAAAAAAAACCCTCAGACTTAATTAAGAACTGAAATTTCGTGGTCCACAGTTTTTCTATAAGATCCATGTACAGACCATACATTCCTACAAACATGTCTGAACAACTTATACTATTTCTCAAAATCCAGAATTTTAGGTAAAATCTACAAAAAAAAACACAGCTAAATTGTAAAACATCTTAAAGAAATTATTGACATATCCTTAATTTACTAATAAGCAGGTGTTATCATGTGTTCAAGCACCACTTGAAAATTCAACTGTTCACTCAAGTTGTGTGGGCACCTTTCCCAAGCAAGAGTCATCAACTAATCTAAGAGTGTTGAAAGTGGGTGTGGATAGACAATTAACAGGATCCAGCAAATAATTAGAAAGCGTAAGTTATTAGCAATGCAGTAAATAAAAAGCTGACTGAAAGAGTTAAACAATACATAGACATAATTTTTCCCTTCTGAATGCACTAGCATCTCAGGAATTTCCAGTTCTGTCACTAGGTAAAGAAGTACAGTTAGAATATCAGGCATCACCCAAGTTTTTTAAGCTCTGTCCTCAAAATCACTATGAAGTATTCAGCATATTTCTGACATTCTACAATGGATAAGAATTCAGGTCAAGATATTCTATGTTTAATATATTGCAAATATTTATACTGAGAAAGGGAAGAAAACTTTCCAGTTTCTCTGCAGGGGAAGAGTTGAGTCCAGTAAGTGAACAAGTGCAAGTGCACATTTTGTGATCAGGTGAAAACTGTATAAAATCCAACATCAGTTTAAGTGATGTCCCAACTTCCTTTTTGAAACTACTGACATTACCTTGACATGCAAAAGGAAGTTCCTCTATTTAAAATGCTTCACTGTAACTCAAGCCAGTGCCAAAGGCATTGTTCTTCTTTGAATCAATCTATGTATTTTGGGGAGTATGCCTGTGCTATGTTTTGCTTTTTGGGGGGAAGGGCTGTGGGGTGGGTTCAAAAACTGTTTTATATTAACCAAATTCCTGGTATTAATACTGTGCATTCATGAACTTTGTGTGAGCCTTCCCTGGACTCAAAGGGCACCTTAAATTAACTCATACTAGAACACTCAGTATGAACTGGCAGGTGGAAGAGCTGTGATACACAACCAGGATTGTTTCAAACCTTCATATTCCTTCCAAGTTGAAGCATCATAGAAATAAGCACATTTTGCACCACTGGAAAAGCAATAATGCCAATTAATCTAATACACGGTTTATTATTAAAAAGAATTAATAAGGATTTTTAGCTTAGTTTCAGCAATTTCAATTGTCCTACTAAGTGAGTATTTCAGCATTGAATAGTGTGGCTGATTCAGTCTAGTTCATTGCATTTACCATAACAAGTTGGATTTTATATTACCAAACAACATTTTGAAAAATTTCTATTCTGAGCAGTATATTATGTGGCATCTAACTTTCAGATGAAAGTTAAACACAGAAGGTTTCTCAGTGATGATATATTATACATTTATTTGTGGAGTTACTGAGTCTGGTATGGAAAAAGGTAGCTTTGGGTTTAATTCCATCATTTCGGTATCTATTTCATTATTAAACTATTAGCCCATAGTTAAGTGGCCCCTTTAACTTGGTATAAATATGTAATATTTAAATTGTGGTTTTATTTTTTCCTTTTTCAACAGAAGGGTACTATGAAATACAATTCTTAAATCCAAACAGCCTACTACTGAAAAGAACAGATGCTACTTACACAATCCTAAAATACTGGTAGCTGCCAGCCATTTCCTGGACAATGAAACTGTAAGTCTGATGAATGCTTATCTGGCATATGTCAGCACTGCCACTGAAAAGGCCGGTATTGCATCCTCCCTCTCACCACTGCTGCTTAGTTCTGCACTCCTTCTTAAAGCAAATTTGCCTCTACACTGAACAGAAGAACCAATTAACCTTACTGAAAAATAAGCAGCCAAGTCTCTTTCCCATCTTGACTGGCCACGTGAGCAGCAGGTGCTTCCTTTGGCACACACCAAAAGATGAAGTTTAGAAGTTCCAACTGGTCACAGAGATACAGCCTGAGAACCACTGTGGCTCAGCTTCACCTGCTGCTGCCAGCAGAGAACAGCAGTAAATATTAGGACAGCTTTTCCATTGTTTCCTGGCTACAAAACACAGCCATTTCATCACAATCCAAATCAAAATACAAGACTGTCATTTCAGTCCTCATAAGTAGAAGCTGTTTATTATATTTATTAGGTTAAGGGGATGCAAGCTGGACAGCTGTGTGCCAATAAAGCACTACACCTGGACAAACCCTAACAGACCATTTGGTAAAAGGCCATTCAAAAAAGATCAGGCATAAGTTTTCAGAACCTCAACTCTCATGTTGACTGAATGCCTTTAAGTTTCACCACCTGTTTTTAATTGCCACAGCACTTTAAAAGTCCACAGCCTATACCTACATAGTTCAAGTGTTTTGTAAAAGTTTTATTTCCTACCTTCATACAAAGTGAACTCAAATACTTGATAGAAAGGTTTTACTTTTGTCCTTCTCAGTGATGACACAAATCATTTAGTTATTCACAATAAACTAGCTGCAACTGCAAAAATCCAATCCTATTTATACAGCTTCTCAAACTGCTACACACCTTCAAAGCAAATAAACAGACTCTGTGAAGTAAAACCAATTCACTTGATCCTTCCTAATTCATATTTAAAGCAAAATGAAAATATTTTGTAAGAACACATCCAAATTGTTTAACAGGAACTTTGGACTAAATTTATATCCTGTCAGCTACCCTCTCTTTGGCAGGAGGTGTTAGATGTGCCACAGGGAACTACCCAAATCCTAGATTATGGACTGGTTTGACCTTACAGTCAGTTTCCAATCAGCCTCCTCAGTTAATGATGGATTTGTGCCTCAAACCATAGGGATTTATGATCAATTCCACATATAAACACCAACATTTTCCTTCCTAACAGTAGCTGTTATCAAAATATTTATAAACCTGTGACTAAAGTCTAGTCTTCCCCTGTGAACTAAGAGAGGAAAATTTTTTTAGACATTATCCTAGGTGCAACCACCATTTCTATAGGATAAGGATTTTCAACCCACCCTCACACCACAAAGAGAACTCAGAGGCTAAGCTAGCAGCTCTATCTTACAGAAGATTATTATGGGATCTTTACCAATGACAAGATGAGCCTGCTCAAGTGGCCTGAAATGTGGCCTGGTTGCAGAAAGAGTGGTCTCATCCTTCTTCTATCACTCCTCCAAGTCGCACTGATTTTTTTTTTCCAAATAATTTTTAGACAGATTAATTCCCAGATTCTATTCCTTGCATGGCTTTAACACTAGCAGTGTTAGCACAAGGATGATGCTGGAAATGTGGTTAGGCCTGTTTCTCTCTGCAGCAGTACACACTTCAGTGAGCTTAAATTATCCACCAGCCTGCAGCTTAGAAGTGGCAACATTAGGCTCAAACTGAACTTCACTGCCTTGCAACCTTGCTGGAGATTTAAAAGTAGCAAGGTTTACACTGTGAGGAGCCTCTGAAGCATTCTACTCTGCAGTCTTGTTTATTAGAACAATAGGAAAAACTAGAGACTGCCAGTGAACTTACAGCAGAGGCAGCAGCACTATGACTCTCCTTTAAACATTAAAATTCCTTGGAC
The DNA here is from genome assembly GCA_013400575.1 of Peucedramus taeniatus. Taxonomy (NCBI): domain Eukaryota; kingdom Metazoa; phylum Chordata; class Aves; order Passeriformes; family Fringillidae; genus Peucedramus; species Peucedramus taeniatus. The sequence goes on from WBNO01018688.1 coordinate 20,213, forward strand.
TAAAAATCACACTTGAAAACATGGTTTTAAGGACAGGACTTTAAATTCAGGATTTGGGTCGTAGTTCTACAGTTGTATTTAGAAATACAACCCTAATGCTGACCTTCTGGGAATGTGTACTGAAATTAAGCATTACATCAGAAACCTCCAGGAACAACACTTCATTCCCTGAAAAAATGAAAGCTGGCACAAAACCAAAACATTTACTCAAAAAACCATATCCCAAACAGATTCAGCAGATCCAGGTTTACATTTTCTCTGTTAAAATTTTGTGCTACATATGGCTAACATTATTTTTCAAGTTCTAAGTACTTAAATTGCAACTGAGATAACAAGAAAAACAAGGGCATCACAGATTTCTGAAATATATTGAGAGTGGTGCTGCAAAGGAAGAAGTCATAGAAACTAAGATATTGACACAAATATTTTAACTTTCTTCCTATTTCTCCTAGGTTATACAAAAAGCAGGCAATTCCAAATTGCAACGAGATCTTCCTAAGTGAAACCTACAAATTATACTTCAGTTGGTCACACTGAATATCTAACTTTAGAACTGGATCTTACATGTTAAATGCAAGGCAAAGCATGTCTTGTAACAGTAACCATCTTTCCTCATGTCAAATAATTTCTAAATTTCACAATAGCACAAAAAATCAGATAATGCCAGTACACACAAAACAGAACATTTTTTGGCCTATTTTGTAGCTTCAAATGCAATTTGAAACATTACTTTTTCTCAAATTTCCTCAGGCAGTTTGGCACAATTCTTGGGGAAAAAAAAAACCAAACAAACAAAAAAACAAACTATGAAGAAAAAACCAATTATATATGCAACACAAAGCTGCATTATAAACTCAGAATCAACTACCAGTCTGTTCTGAAGCTTAAATAATGAAATCTTCAAAGTGTATTAATAGTTACCATCAGATGTCTGAAGAAGTGCTTGCAAATAACAATTTCATACCTAAACTGGACATGAGAGAAAATACTTCATAGAAGCTGTAAACAGTGCAATGTAGTGTATCCTAGCTAATGTTATTTTGGTGGTTGTATTTAATCCTTTACATTTCACTATAATTAAAACACATGAATTAAGTATTTAAAGCAAACACCTATTAAAACATCACTAACCTTCCATGAGCATGAAAATCTAGGCGCAAGAACTGCTCTTCATGTGATACTGCTCTTTTGGCACGCTGGTGTTTTTGGTGTAACAAATCCACGTCGTAGGACAGTCCTTCATAGTGTCTAATGTACTTATTCAGAGGATTTCCATACTGGCCTGAAAAACAGACACAAGCAAAGTTATAACCATACTACCAGGCATGGCAGACCTGTGGTGCAAAGCAGTTGGTAACAAGGACCCAAATTCCACATTATATCCATTTTAATTTATTTTTCTCCTTTGTACACATCAGATTCATTCTACTCTGGTCCCACAGACAGGACACACAATCTGCAGCTACTAGTGCATCAGATGGACCTTGGAAAGCATCTTCCACTTGAATTTCAAGCAAAACAAGTATAGTTCTTTTACTCCAAAACTACCGCACAATGCAAACCACATCACTGTCAAAAGGAATGGTTGAGAGATGTTTCCTGATTCAAAATAAGAAGTGCAACAGCTGAGTATCTTTTTTCAGGTTCCCTGAAACTGTGCTTCCAACTTCATTCTGTAGTCATGAAACCACACTATCTGCTCGGAATGTTTGTATTCCACATGTGAAATATCCAGGGAAATTAAAAGCAAATCATGCCACCTAGCAACACATTCTGTGTCACATGGAATGTTCTACCACATGGAAAAGTTTTATTAAAATGTATCTCCAGAGATGTAAATTCAGTTCAGTCTATTTTGTACAATTCCTTCTAGGGTAATATTTATGACTTATGTTAATATGAGTTCATGGCAGAAAATGGCGAAGATTTTTACCCTCCTATCCTGATGGAGGAAGAGACACTAATCACCAAAAAAACCCCAAAATACAACTTGTGGAGAAAACCAGAAGAACTCTGAATTATGCAAGAAGAAACAATACTATCTCATAATCAATTTAACTTCAAACCAACCTAAATGTTAGTTCTCAGGGACTACATGTGGTATTTTTCTTCAGATATCTAAGAAGATGACTAAGTAAATTAATACTTTCAAATGCATTGCTTGCATTTAGCAGCCATGTGCACAAGATGATATTGCTGTATCTGTTTAAAATTCAATTAGTGCTATACTGCAGAGAAATCCCATTCAAATTTCCTCACAGTACTGTAGGCTTCTGCAAATGTTGACTCTTCATTGTTAACTGCAAATACAGTCCAATAACAAAACCTCATTCTAATTTCCTCTCATTCTTAGTCTCAAAATACACACCCATTCTTATTCAGCTTTCCAGAAGGGAAAGTGTCTTAGGTGTCTTAAAATGTTTAAAATGTGTGGTTCAAGAGAGTCTACATTAATTCTAATCCCAGTAAGACACAGGACTATTACAAAGTTTCAGTAACTAGCAGGCGTTTTGAGGATGCAGGATGTTGTCTGTGTCTGTTGTTTCTCTCATCACTTTAACATAATCCCTCCAAAATCAACCATAACACCTATTATAACTCAAGAACTTCTATGAACCAAACCGGTCTGAGATCATGCACAATACACACGTGCCTGACTACAGATACATTATTTCCAATTCCAGGTGTAAGACCCAGAAGTGTCAACATTTAAGAAGACAAGCTTTAAAATTAACTGATATAGGCTAAAACTTAAAAAGTTTGAATTGCTAAATGAATCTGCATCTATAATATTATATTAATAGCTCGCTTTAAGAACTTGATCAAAACTAGAGAGTAAGTACACAGCAGAATGTGTAAACTTCTGTGCTTCAGAATAATCTTTAAATTTTCTGTGGTAGGAAGCATTCCTTAAATTGTTACAGACCATTTTTCTTCTCAGTATTGCAAGATATGCTTTGAACAGCTTCAGGCACTCAGGAAAAAAAAGATTTGAAGTGTGACAACTTACTGAAGACCCAATAACACTTGGCACTCGATCCAGGTCTCATGACCACGTGAAAAGATGAGAGACAGAATTTAACTGAGTCACAAAGAATAGTTTTTAAGTGCTAACTACTGTGACAAGACAGCAAAAGACTACTGACATTAGAAGTTTCATAACTGTTCTCCCTGCTAAGGAAAAGCAGGGGGTTTTAAGCAAAGATCTTTCTTCTTAACAAAAAAAAATTAATACACTTGGTATGATCACACAGGGAAACAACACTTTCTTTTCCCTTTCTCCAAAACTTAAAGGACTCCTTATGTTTTAAGTACTCTCATTGCAAACACTTAACACAAACACTCCTGCTGCTCTCTTCTTGCTTAAGCAGAGCAGCTGCACATCACCTAGAGCATTATGGCTTCTCCAAAAAGGGACTTAAGGCTTAGAAATGAACAGTTTCACTTCCAGAAGCCACTATAACATCAACATTGCTACAGCATTCAACTGATCACACTCTCCTTGTAATCAAACCAGCTACCTATCAAAAGGGAATATCTTCTTCACACAGGTAGCTTAATAAGTAGCTCAACCTTGGTAACACAAGAATCTATAGAGGATTCTGAGTCAAAAGTTCATTAAACTGGAAAGAAAACTTCACTGAGGTACATGAGGCAGGTAGAACTGCTGGCTCTAGTTTCTGTAATTAGAAGACTGCATTAGAAAGGAAGAAGTCTTTCGCAGAATCTGGAAGTGGCACACCCCAAGATAACATTATGCTAGCACATACCAGATCCCAACCTCTGTTAGAAACTACTGCCGTTATTTTCTGTAAATGAAAAACTAGGGGTTTGGTTTTTTTAAAGAAAGATTGCATTACAAAGATCTTTTCAATTAAGGATACAATCAGGAAGCCTGCAGTAAGAAACACCAAACAATGAACACCTAAATGTAGTTTATGGGAACGGCCCTGCAAATTCCATGTGTCATGTTGCCATCAACAAAACAGAGTGCTGCCTTTCCAGGCAATCTGGTGGAATGAAACAACATTACACTTCACCTAAACACTAAGCTAGGAGACAGAAACCCTTTAGGATACAGACATCAGACAGTGACAAGGGGATGGCTTTTGAACTTGACAGTATAGTCTTCCACAGACTTGCTAAACTAGATGTGGCATTTCCTATGACAAATTCCCTGCAGGAATTAAGCTTTACTCTCACGGGCTTAGAACCAAACACAGGGAAGGACTTAAAACAGAATCCAGCAGAGCATTTAGGCAAATGTCTCAGTGTGCCAATTCCTGTGAAAGATGTTTTGTGTGTGAGGATATACAACTCTTCAGGATCCCTAGAGAGCTGTGAAATATCTACAGTTGTTGTTGTGAACAAACAAATCCCACTGGACAGGTATGGAGTCTGAGGCATGTACTCTCACCTTCTAACCAGCCTTATGCAAAGGCTCAATTGGATCATCCATGTGATTTTAGCTGTAAGCTTCCTGGCACAAGGTGAGCATACACATCTAACAGTTGTTTGGTGATATGTGCTAAACGATTCCCCGGTCAGTTATTTCCTCAGAGAAAACCATGAAGAGCTTCTCCGCCCCAGACAAACCTTTCCCAGTCTGCAGGAGAGAAGCAGCACCTGCAGCAGATGACATCAGCAAGGGAACACTTCAGCCACCTGGATATACAGAAGTCCAGAGGATCAGACGGGATGCATCCAGGAGTGCTGAAGAGGCTGGCTGGCACCACTTCAAGGCTTCTATCACCTTTCTGAAAAGTTACTGTTATAGAGGGGAGTTCCTGACAAATGTCATCCCCATCTTCAAGGAGAAGGGCCTGGAGAATTACAGGCTGGTCAGACTAATCTCAGTGTCTGTGAAGATTCTGGAGGACATTTTTATGGAAGCTAGCTCCATGCACAAAAAAATGACTAGTAATAAACAGTACTGAAAGTTTACCCATGTAAATATAAATATCTATTCATTTTATACACATCATTGTAAAAGAGAATAACATTTAACTTCCCATAAGAGGATAAATCAAGCATGCACTGTTCTAAAAGATGAAGTTTGCATGAAACCACTCAGATTAAGACTTGCATGACAAATGCAAATAGCTCAAGCACAACTCAAGTTCATTAGTGGAGTGGAAAAAAACACAGAATACAACTTGAGAGAGTATCAGAAATTGTTCAGAAGCCAAGCTAACTCACCAGACAAGTCTTATTACTGCAAGCATGATCACTAATTTGCAGATTTAAAATGCCAGCATGTGATAAACATCTTGTAGAGAATTATTATTATAATTTCAATTAAGATAATCAAAGCAACTTTTGCTTCAAGTTGTTTTCAGCATAGAAAAAAGCTCCATTTACATGGGACATCGAAGAATGCACAATGCATTCAGATTTAGCAAGCCAGAAATTCTATCATATACCTCATGACTTGGACTTCTCAGAAGAATTTATTCAGGTTGTTGTTTCAAAACTGCCAGCAGAAGGGCAGGCCCCGCTGTCCTTTTACATCTACTCTGTTTCCATTCTTCCCTTGTACTGGCACTAGGTTCAGCTGAAAAAAATATTCTCTCTCTTCTGGTCAAGTGAGTTTTTGGTGAAAGAAAAACATGTAATCAAGAAGTCAAGTCAGGATCATTTCCCTTCACCGAGGCCTCAATTTAGGGCACGGTCAGACAGTATGGCAACACCAGTGCAAGCAGATGTCTGCTTTTTATTGACCCTCTTCCTCTCCACCCTGTGAAAGTCCCAGTTCTTCTTCCCCATCAGGCCTGGGTTCGCTCAATAAAGCAACTCTAGTTACACGTCTGGCAGGAACGGATTAATTTTTTTCTTTGGATTGACTTCTCATGCCAGGAGGAGAGGTGGAAGTGCACAGCCAGGGCAGGACCACCAGACAGCAGTAACTCAGTACAGTGGCTCTGCCATACTGCAAAATCAAACCTTTGGATCTTCCAAAAGTATAAACAAACTGCAGTCTGAGGCTTTTGGACAAGAGTATTTCAAAGCAACCTCCTAAACACCTGATTTTATTTATTTTTAATTACCATACACATTTCTGAAACAACCATCTGACAGCTGTCTTGACTAGGCACTGTCTCAGCCATAATGTTTTTATTTTAAACTCCAAATAAATGCTGGAGGCTGGGTGCTGCCATATTTATGAAGGCTACTGTTCTTCTCAATTTATAGTAAGAACACAACTAAATCACTCAGATGCTGATAGCTCATAAATGCCTTCCCACAACTCCCCCATGTGTCCAGAAAAAAAGCAGAATTTCTCCCAGGCTCACTGGGAAATAGGCAGTTCAACATCCAGCAGCACAAGACACTAAGATACAACTTGGATGCTCTAGCAATATAAAAAGAGCATGTCATACCAGTTACAACAAACTATTTATCATAGATTTACAATGATATTCAGCATTTCACCAGCCTAGCCAAAACATGGTCACCCTCGTTAAATCCAAGCTCGTCAGAGGCCTCAACAGTTCTCTTTTGTGTTTGCTATTGCCCTTTCCCTTTTTTCTTTTTTTAATGACCCTTAGGTAGAAGGAGAGGTTAAATTAGTTATTTCCACTCCTCAATGAACATCATTATGTATGGATAATTAAGTACTGATTAATATACCTGCATGCATCTTCATCACGTGCAACAAAGCATGCTGCAATAAGCTGCCGATAATATTACCCAACTTAAGCACCACTTCACACACATCAAAATTCATGACAGCACCAGTGAGTGAACAGATGCCTTAAGCCAAGCAATTCCAGGGGTGTTGGGAAAACGCTGAGATTCACTTTTAAAAAAAGAATTTTTAAAAGTCAAGGTACATATACCCTATCTCAGGTAGACACCATATACCAGAAGCTAAATTCTAGCCTTCCCTGATTACTAACAGAAACAAAACAAAATAAATGGTGTGGCTTTTACTTCTTATACTATTTAAACAGTATTCAAACTGACCAATGAATAAACCATTGGTTTTATGAAGGTAAACTTTATGCAGTGGAAGCAAAGAAAGCAGAAGAAAACACTAGAAGTGATTTAATACCAGAATCTGATCAAGAATGTTTCTGGGCCTATTAGGCCAAACTTCTGGTAACGTGTCTGCTTTAACCACACAGACATAACCAACAAAAGCTATGAAGCAGCCCAAGGCAGACACTGCAGTACATTTCACCAGTGCAACAGCACTACTGATTGCTTTTGATTGCATTCCCCTCACATAATTTTAAGAACAATATAAACTACAACAGAAAATAATTTTTTAAACAAAACTGAGAGATTTCACTAAACCTTCTCAAATAAACCATCCAAATTATGCTGCGCCATTTTTTAGAAGTTGATTTTATGATTCATACTTAGCTGTGAGCTAATGTTACAGTTGGTTCTGTTAATCTATACCGTTATATCTAAAGACTATTACAATATAGTATGTAGAGTGCCTGCACAGTACACAGGCACAAGGCCTTGTGTAATTCTGAAAGAGTTCAAACTCGGTTATCCCATAAATATACTCCAATCTTAGACCAAACATACAAACCCCTAATTATTTTTAAAGTGCAGATTAATGAAATTTCCAAAATTATTACTATTTAATACTATGCGGCTTAAAACCAGACAACTTTACAGATAAATGTAACTTAGCTTCAAGATCTGTGTAAAATTAATGAGACCAGATGCACTGTACATAAATGAAATGTAAATTGTTGGGTTCTTTTCAATGCTTTCCAGTTTGCACTGCTCTCACAGTAACTTCTTGAAGAATCATGAACTTGCCCTTTCCACACAGATATTAATGCCTACGTAGAAGGAAAAATACACAAATGAAGAACCCTTTTTTCAATAAATAAAAACATTTGCAGTATATAAGAAACTCTAGAAATGTGAACACAGGTAAAACAGACCTTCCTCAACTTAAGTCTATTTTTAATTTAACACAGAACTGTGGCAAATCTGTCATAATTACATTCAGACTTTTACCAAAAATGTTCTACTGGATATTTTAGAGATGTGTATTGGCATTATCACTAGATTTCTATCCAGCACTATTAATCTTTTGTTAAAGATTTACCTGCACTGCTACACACCAAAGACATGCACTTCTGCCAGCTGCTAGTGAGGTGTGCTTCCTAGTGCCCAGAAATGCTGAGGGTGCCCATTCTTCTCTCAAAGAAAAAAATTACCAGGAATTTCTGAAATACATTTCATGAACTTTCTTCTATCTATCCAGAGGACTGCACTTCACATTTTTACTACGATTTTTAAGGCACAACTGCCTGCCTGGAATTAAGCAGGGAAAACAACCCTCACAACCGGTTAATGAATTATTTTGAGTAAGTTCTGTGCCAGCACCATTTAGTTCAGAAAACAAAGACACGTTGAAAGCATGCCAACAATTAAGTCTGAAATATCTCGATAGCTTACAAGAATTTACCAAGAAAAACCTAAATTCTTTGGTGCATCCCACTCCTAATCATATAAATAACAGGATGGCTTCTGACCATGCAAATCACCCTGCTTTTTATCTCACGGCTTAGCCACAAGTACAACCTACTGAAGTTTCCTATAGTTTCATGTTACTTTTTGAAAATGTGTGGAAGACCAGCATTTAGCGCTAGCTTCTTTGTTAATAAACCTATATATTGATGCACATAGAGGCAGAGCTCAGATAAATCAGAGAGGTGCCAAACGAAACAGAGGAAGTAAGTCTTTATCAGTTGTTCCACCCACAGTTCTCTAGAAACACCCTTCCAAGTCCACCCTTTCTGAAACTCTTTCTCTGTACAAAGTCGAAACTATTTTCCCTGCCATAATTTGACCAATTAAACATTACCAGGCGCAGTGGAGAAACTGCCCAGTTCCTAATGCCGAGAAAGCTCCTAACGGGAGCCGATACAGTTACACGTCCCCACAAACACAAGCGAGTTTTGCCCCGGCCTGGGAGAGCGGAGACCCTCCTGGCAGTCACGGTCACACTTCGGGAAGAACCCGGGCTCGTCTTTTATTTCCTTATGCTGAAGTTTGCGCCTGTCCGTCCTTCCTGGTTTCGGGGAGAGAGAAGCGGCCGCGAGGGCGAGGGAAGAGAGCCGGGAAGCGGCCAGCAGGACCGGGCGGGAAGTCCTGAGGGACAGAAGCGGAGCCAGGAAGGGAAAACAAACAGCCGAGCGCGGAGAGGAGGACCCGAGGGGGAAGCAGAGCGGAGGGCAACTGACCCGGTCCTCGGCAGGGAAAGTCCCGGGGAAGGCGCGGGGGCGCCAGGCCGACCCCGGGCGGCGGGGGGGAGGCCCGGGCGGGCTGAAGCGGTGGCGGAAC
>WBNO01018688.1:31770-88224 GCA_013400575.1 Peucedramus taeniatus
CGCTCGGGCAGCGCGGGCGGCTCCTGTGGCGCCGGCAGCGTTCGGGGCTCCCGAGCCAGCGCGGCGTGAGGGCACCGCGGGAAGTTTGTGCTGTTTAGGACAAGGACGTTGTCGAGAACGCTGGAGAGGAACTTCTGACACGGGCATGTGACGATAGGACAAGGGGAGATGGCTTTAAACTAGCAGAGGGCAAGTTTGGATACGAGGAAAAAATTCTCCCCCGTGAGGGTGATGAGGCACTGGCACAGGTTGCCCAGGGAACCTGTGGATGCCCCGTCCCTGCCAGTGTCCAAGGCCAGGTTTGTTGGGTCTCTGGGCTAAGTGGTTTAGTAGAAGGTGTCCCTACCCATGGCAGAGGATCTGGAACTTGATGATCTTTCAGGTCTCTTTCAACCCAAACCATTCAGTGATTCTTTCAAGAAATGTTTCAGGCTTATTTCTGCTGTTAAGCACATGTCTCACATATAAAACTTGGAAAATAAGCACTGCCGTGCAGTATGTTGCCAATATACTACTTAGATGCTGCTGTCATATATAGACTTACTTCGTTGTTGTCTTAAAACAGAAATAAAATATCTAGATGATGTTTACTAACCTGAACAATATATAATAATTTACTGGTGTGGACAGGTTTCTAGTAAGTAAAGATTACTATGTATAGCACTGAGCAGATAAGTGATATTTTTGGAAAATAGGTTAGTTTCATATAATAAAGCATATGTAGAGGTGTACAAAATGCAGAATTTGTACAAAATGTGGATTTGTACGTGTAACTGCCTGAGCAATAGGGACGTATTCATACAGTTATGCAGTATAGATTGTATTTTAATTATTTAATAAATCAGGTAGTGATCAAGTACAGCTTGGAGACCTGGAAGTTCTTGTGCTCCACAGCCATTGTGGATGTGGATTACCAGTAGTCTTGAAATAATCTTTTTTCCAATCTTTTAAGTAATTAAAATCTAAGGCATAGTGTAGTTATTTACTTGTCTTTGTGAAAGGAGTATCTGTTGGAGGAGAGCTGTAAGGTTGTGTGCATTGCAAAACAAGCATGAGGGGCACGTCTCAGGAAATGCTGGCAATTCAGCCCCGGAAGACTGAAGAGCTGATAGAATGGAGTCCTGAAATAGGAAAGCTTTACAGGAATAGCTTTTATGTTGTAGTAGCAAGGGGAAGAAATTTGGTATTGAAGGAGTCAGAGGTTGTTTGCAGTGTGACAGGTGACTTAGGAAAGGTCAGAATGGAAATATGTCATGAGAAGAAATTTGTTTAGATGCAGGTAACTGCAGAAGATTCATGCTCTTGGTTGAGTTGCAATTTCTGCTCATTTTTCTGAGCAGAATAGCTGAGACATCAAAAGGAAAACTCTGGGTACAGTGATGTTGGTATTTAAGCATCAGTAAAAGCAGTAGAAGGAAGCTGTGTGTGACTTTAAGGTATTGCCTTAAGTAGCTTCTGCTATCCTCAAGAAGGTGTGAATGTTGTCACAGGCTTCAGTATTGAACACTTGCTTTCTGTGCTCCCTCTTTAGCATCTACGGGTGACTTGAAAAACTTGCCATTCCTTATCATTTTGGGGCATTTTAAAAGAAACTGTTAGTTATGGGATCTTTCTTTTTAATCTTAGATTTAATGAAAGATGTAAATGGGACAGCACTGGTCCTGTTGTTTGAATTCAAGTTTTTGGAGGTTTTGTTCCGTAACATTTTTCCTTTTCCCTCTGCTGCTGCTCTCCAACCAGAATTTTAACTGACATTCTGCTGAGATCAAATATTACATTAGTGTGAATTAAGGTAATACCCGGTTTTATAAATAGATAAAAACCAAAATACTCCTTGGGAGTGCCCTACTGTTTCTTATTGCTCAGATTACAGGAAGTTTTCTATAGTTCTGTCTATGCAAAACCTCGGCAGAATTTACATGAGTTGCAGACAGGCAGCTAAACTGGTGAAACTGTCATCACAAGTTATTATTTATAGACTTGAGGGTTTTCCTGTTATTTGGTTATATATTGTAGTTGCTTGTAATTGATTTTCCTAATTACTGCCTTGACAAATTGGCCTTTCTTTTGCCCAGTTCATAGGCAAGAGCCACGTTCACAGTGGTTGGGGTGGTAGCTAATCTGTACATCACTGACAGTAGCTTGCTGCATGTGAAGGCTGAGGATGGACATCTAGCTTCTCACTCCTCCTGAACCACCATGAACACTAGACTGGGTCAAGTAATTATAATTTAGGAACAAGAAGGCAGACTGAAAGATGAAAATAGGCAAAAGTAGGGTGAGAATACCATAGTAAACACTAGGTGAAAAGAAACTACATGTAATGGGAAAAAAGAGCATAAAAGAGATGAGGAGGAAAAATAGAATCACAACAGGGAATAACAAGTTAAACAGTTGCGCTTTGGGTTCTATTCCCTGTATCAGCCATCATTTTTCCTTTTTAGAATTCTTTCCTGACAGGGTTGAGAGTTCTGGTCATCCTGTGGATAGATCTGGTCTCAGCCAACTTAAGTGCAGTACTGGTTTGGCAGTTGGGGTTTTGGAAATTCTGAAATAGTAGCACCCACTGTGACTGTTCAAATTCTGTTTTGAAAATACCAGGTTTTGGAACTAAGCTTGTGATAAAACTGCTACCTCTCTTTTATCCACTACCTTCAAAGGATACATAAAACTTTGAGGTGGCAGATTGCAGAAGCTGTATTTTAAATATTAAAATTATGAAATTACTTTTCTTTTGAAGTGTTTTTGCAGTCTGCCTGTCTAAGTGTAACTTGCAGTTTAGCCTATAGGAGAGAGAGCCAAGGAGTTCTGTTACTGGAGTGTTAGAGAAATGTTCTAAGAAGAAAAACAAAAGCACTATGATATCAACTTGGAAAAGTAGCTGTTGTGCAGAACAGCTGTTGTGCAAAATAGTGTTGTAACCACTTAGACTTGTGTGATGGAAATGAAGCAGAAGTAGAGATTGAAACAAGCATTTTTAAATGTTTGTACAAGAATGAGTTCTGTCCTCCGATGTAGAATTGTGTAGCACACTGGTTTTCAGCTTATTTAAATCTGGAGATTGCTCAGTTTTAGCTTAAGCCTGTGGCTCACTATGTGGTTAAGCTTAGCAATGCAAAGTTGGCTTTTCTAAGTGCCTTTTGTGATCTTTGTTAGACGTAGTTCATGCAACACTTTCTGATAACTTCTGGCATTTCATTAAAAGTAATTTGGCGTGGGGGGGAATGTGGCAGTCATCAGATGCTGAAAGCTTAGTGAGGGTGCCATGCTCTGTGCTTCTTAGGTAGGATGTGATGGCTTGTAGCTGAAGAGCTCTGTGAGCCTTAACATGTTGCACAGAAATGACACATCTGAAATGTCCAGGGAAGATTTTGAAACATATAATAAGCAAAAGGAAAACATTATATAATTTGAATATAAATAACACTAACATTGTCTTTAGAGATGCGTGCATATGGAATATCTTGTCCTTATGTCCGAGAACAGTGATATTGCATATTTGAAAATGTCTTTGAAAGTTTTTTGTGTCATAATCCTCTCAACAAATGGAAGGAGCTGTATTCCCTATACACCTAGTTCTACTAAAATTTTGGTAACTTTTAGAACTGTATGAATTACCTATTTAGGTATCATAACAATTATGTAAGTAAATGTTATATAACCATTTTCTTGCTTAGATGTATCCAAACTGATGTGCAGAGAAGAGGTAGAGTAAAAAACTCTAGTTAGAAATTCCTAATTTTAGATTTTCATTAAAATGGCCTTTTTGAGAGGAGCTGAGCACAGTGAGCTCCTGCTGATCTCCGCTCCGTTTGTCAGAGGCTGCAGTGGTGGTTCCTGCTCTGGGGGCTGGCACTGGCCCTTCACACGTGATGTGCTGTCCCTGTCCCTGTCGCTGCCTGCCCGTCCTTATGGCCGGGGTTGGCACAGATTGCTCAGCGAGGCCTTGGCAGCCTCCCTTCCTCCAGCACCTGTGGGATGAGCTGAGCCCGCAGGTGCCAGCCTGGAGCCGTGCCCAGGCACTGCAGTGAGCCCACTCCCAGGGGCTGAAGGGTACCTGGCTGAGGGAGAGATGCTGAGGACCTGGAGTGGCAGCACACGCCATCGAGCTGTCTGTGACAGGTTCATGAAGCTGTTCCTGCCAGGCCAGGGACACTCATTTGCAAAGAATATTAATTATTTTTTGTCAAAGCTGCTTGAAGCTACCCGTACCTCTCTGGAACACTGTGTTCAGAGGAGTTGCATGTTTTAGATAAACAAGTTTTGAGACTATAAGTCTTATATAAGACTTATTATATAAGCCATTAGAAATTTTCTTGGACCCTTTTGATATTCATAGTATTTTTGGGAATGTTATCCTCCATGCATGACTATATCACTTAATTTTTTTTAAGCCCTTCTGTAGTGTGGAAGAATACGGTAGAAAAATTAGTGTTATGTAGTTGTGGAGTTTATAGTCTAATTCATAGAAACTCTGTAAGTTTTATTAGACAATCTGTTCCATATGAATATTTGTTTACCACTCTTGTCTTCTAATTAAAATATGCCTCAACTGTGTGTCATGCTGTAGTTATGTGAGAAGGACTAAGTTTCCCTATCCTGAGTGCAGGAAGTAAAATGCAGCTAGAGTTAGAAAGAGCCATCAGGGCGAAGGACCAGGAAACTGCAGTAGAGGGGCACAGGAAATGGGTGGGAGTTGAGGAAATGCATTTTTCCTAAAATGTAGAATTGATATAAAATCTAGCAACTAAACATTGGAACCTATTGCGAAAATGTGTCCCTCAAAATAATAGATTGTTATGGACAACAGCAGCTTCTGCTGCTGTTGCTTACATTGTTTTCTTCTGTTGATTTACCTGCATAATGACTGGCTCTGTATGATGTTTTGCTCTCCCTTAAGTCCTAAGGTATTTTTCTCTCCCATTTCCTCTTCACTATACATTTCCTGTCACTTAAGTGCTTGCAGTGAAGCTCTGAACAGCTGGGAAATGTTTTGTTTGTATCCTTAAGTCAGCTCTGTTCAGAAGTACTTAGAACTGTGTTGGAACCCCATTAGCCTACTTTAAAGGTGTGATCAAGGTCTCAGTACACATGCCGGCCCTAAAATTACGCTATGAAGTAACCAATTAACTTTGCTTAGCATTTAATCAAGCAGTTAATATAGCTTGCTAAAATATCCAGCTTCAAGAGATATGAGTAAAATCACTTTGCTTTTTCTGCAGTAGAAAAATAAGTGGTTAGCTTTACAGTTGTGAGGGAAAGTCCTGTTTGTTAACCAGTGGTATAAATAATATGTTCTGCTATTCGTACATAGAGCTTAAATATAGGTAAGCTATGTAATTGTGCTTTGGAGTTGGTGTTTGTCATGTAAGCATGCTTCTAGAGGTTCCAAATGTGGTGCAGAGTAGAAACCCCCAAGCAATGCTGGCTGAGCTGATAAAAATGGTTTAAATAAATAATAAAAAGAGCTAACTTCAGTCCTGAAAGAATCATCACAGGAGCCCAGTTTAACAGTTGAGGGAGCAGTGCTGATTTTCCTTCATATTGTACTGGCACATCTGTGCTGTAGCTCTTCAGGCAGGGCTGGTGGAGATGATGCTGTTCTGTGCCTTAGGAGCTGTGATGAGCCCTGGCTCAGGGCTGTGCACAGCTAGTGTTAGCTAAGACTGGAATGCTGCCAGTCCCAACTGGGAGTTTTAAGAAACAGCTTTTTGAACTTGTAGTCTTGTTGTTTATATGGCTCAATACACTATATTTACGTGAATATTTAGTATGAATATTGTGAGAAGGTCAGAGAGTAGGAAAGCATTTAGCCTATTGAGCTTTAGTTTTGGGAAGAGTTCTGTAAGTTACAATCAGTTGTCATTCATTTAATATTTTCAAAAAACCATGTACCCATGCGTGCCTGATTTTTCTTCTTTAATTCCTTTCCCAGATCCCAGTACTGCCAGCTTCTTTATAAGCCCACCAGCTCTGGGTTGATCAATGTGTGGCATATGTCAACTCTAACCCAAGTAGGGACATATTTCTTAGAGTATAAATAAGAAAGCCATACTGACTTGGGTCTCTTTCTTCTTCCAAATTTAATGAAATTTCTTGTGAATTCATATATTTAACACATTTACCTTTTGTCAAATATAATTAAAATTGATAAGACAGATGTAGCCCAATCACACCTCATTTCCCCTGCAAAGTTATTAAAATAGCTCAGTTTTCATACTGAAAACCCTCTCCATCACAATATGGACAAAGTTGCGTGTTGCTATACTGTATATTTGAGTTTGGGGTGCAGCATCAAAAGCTTTATGTATATTGCTCTTACATCTCCTGCTTTTCTGCTTCTTCCTTCTCCACAACCAGAAAAGTAGGTGGAACCTATTAAATCTCAAACATGAGTTAACAGTCTCACGTCATGTCTTTCTGTATGTGTCAAGGACAGCAGTGATCAGTATTGAGCAACTTGATTTTAAAATTCCTGATATAATAAATACCTTTTCTAGACTTTGAATGGCAAGATGTTGGAGGGAGATAGGATGAGAAAATTAAAAATTGAAGAGAGCTTAAAAATCAACCTCTGAGACAAAGGAACCCTAAACCCTAGAAAAATAAAATTCACATTTCTGCAGAGAAAAATGGGAGTGCACTGTGTTTAAAGTCTATATCCTCTTGTGGTATTTCTTCAGACTGCCAGAAGCATGTCCTTGTACATGTTTGTGCTTTGACTGTTGCATTTCTTCCTGCATTAAGTGGAAGTGTTCAACCAAAATGTTTACTCAGGATGCTGGAAGAGATGAGAATGCAGGAAGCTTTTAGCTCTGCCAGGGTGGTTGATTTTAGCACGTGATGATGGTGGGAATAGATCAGTGAAGAGGGGAATAGAATATTCACTACAGAGTTCTCTCTCTCTGGCCTGCTCTGTGTGGGGTTAAACCAAATGGTTAAACCTTGGAATGTGAACATGGGATGAGAGGATGGGAAGTCACTTCCTTGTACCTGCACAAGTCTTTGGCTTCCCTGTCCCAGCAGCTACTGACACTGGATCCTTTAAGAGACTTTGTACGCAGGAACTTTTTGAGCTAATACTCAGTTAAGAATTTTAATGAAGGTAGGGAGTCAAAGACTTGAGAGGAAGTTTTCTTAACAGTTCCCAGTCTGTTAATCCTGAGTGCTTGTAGTGGAGCCCCTGCAGCAAGTGGTGTGAGCTCCTGTGGAGGGGGTGCTGGAGAAATGTTTTGGTGGGAGAAGGGAGCACTGTGCAGAGACCTTCAGCTGGGAGAAGGTGCTGTGTGCATGTGGTTTCTCTAAAAACCAAAATGCCTTTTTAATCTCTTCTTGTGAATGCTGTTTAGTAGAGGTCCAGTATGCTAATAGCCTTATAAACTGGTGAGGGAAATGTAATCAGAAGTCTTCTGTCTAGAAATGCCATGCCTTTTAAATTGTAGTGTTTTGGTGTTTTAAAGAGAATATACTTTTACTTTGACAGATTAAACTGCCACCAATGATGGAAATCATAACGGCTGAACAGCTGATGGAATACTTAGGTTAGTAATTGCAATAAATTGCTTTCACTTGTATGTTGTACTTTGTAATGCCTAGTAACATAAACTGTTTTATGTATTTACTATTTTATTCAGCTTTTTATTTGATTCCAGAAAATTACTCGCAGTATTCAGTTACTTATGCTTTTCCTTAACCTTTTATAGAAGTTTTCTGCACTGCTTTCCAAAGTGATTGGTCTAGTTGATGCCTTTGGTATGGTTCAATGCACCAACACATTGACAAATGTAAAATTATTCATGTTTCTTACAGTGTTGTTTTATTATAGTTGTCAGAATGTAGTAAGTCAACTCTTGTCTGTAATTGTCTATAGTAACTCTAATCCTGGGAAGTATGACCCAATTAAAATAACAAGAAAAATTAATGTAGTCGTCACAGTGATTGGGGTCTCATTTGCAAGCACTACTCTGGTATCATATTCAGTGTTCAGCAAAACTGCAGCTCTTTGTATCTGACAGGGCTGGAACTTTAATAGCCCAGTTGATCCAGGTGTTCATAGTGCATGTACCATAAGATAGTACTTAAGCTGCGTGTACCACTTTTCCTTCCCTTGTAGCCTGACAAATATAAAATGTTTGAACTTAATAGACTAGGTTTGATTTTTCTTAAGCAGGAGAAGAAAACCCTTAAGATATTTTTTTTCTTTTTGCTTGTAAAGAATGTAGCTTGTTCTTTTCAGAAGTAAATTGCTGACTCTTCTGGTTGAAGAAAAAAGTTACCTACGTAATTTTCCCAAAAAAAAAAAAAAGAAATCTTGCTCCCTGTGTCTAAACATTTATTATAATTGCACTGATGACACAATACTGTCTTAAGTCTCTACATAATTCCAGTTGGTTAGATGTGTATTCTTTCTTGAAGGCATATTTTAGCTTCTGGAATTATCTTACTAAAGTGAATAATAAAACTGTGTTCAAATTATTTAGGTTCCTATTCACTCGACAGGATTAGCAGTTACAGTTCTTCTACAGCTGAAAAAAAAGCCAAAACCAACAAAACAGCCTTCAACCACTTCGAAGTAAAAGAGTATAAATTAGGAAACCTATAATGATATTTTTCTGAGTTTAGTAATGGAGCAGAGGAATAAGTACAAAAACATTGAAATAAAATCTGGAAAGTGGATACTAATTTCTGAAGATGTTATAAATCTTGAACCTCAGTGTGTTGATTAACTATTAACTAATTTATTACCTTTGTGTTGTAGACAAAGGTGGAATACAAGTGTTGTGGTTTAAGTGCAGGCAGCCTCTTGCTCACTCCCCCACCAGTGAGATCAGGTAGAGAATGGGGAGGGTAAAAGCCAGAAAACCTGTGGGTTGAGTTAAAGACTCAATATAGGGAAAGCAGAGCAAAACAGGGAATCAGTTCACTGCTTCCCACAGGCAGGCAAGTGTTCAGCCATCCCCAGGAGAGCAGTGCCCTGTCACACGTGGTGACTTGGGAAGAAAAACACCATCCATTACTCCGAGTGTTCCCCCTTCCTCCTTCTTCCCCCTACTTTATATCCTGGGCATGATGTCACCTGCTCTGGAACATCCCTGTGCTCAGTGGGGGTCACCTGTCCTGGCTGTGTCTCCTCACAGCCTCCTGTGCCCCCTCAGCCCTCACCAGCGTGGCTCTGTGAAAAGCAGGAAGGGCCTTGGCTCTGAGTGAGCCCTGCTGAGCAATAACAAAAACATCTCTGTGTTATCAGCCCTGTGTTCAGCACAAATCAAAGCACAGCCCTGCACCAGCCACTGAGAAGAAAGTTAACTATGTTCCAGTCAAAACCAGCACAACAAGTTTTATAGACTTACCGGTGTATAAAACATGGCAAAACATTCACAGTATCAGTCAGGATAAGTGGTTGTCTTTTTAAATTGTGTACAGAATTACATACCTTACTGTGAACAGTTTGACCTTTTTTATATTTTTAAGCTGAGGCACAGAGGGAGGTTAGTTTTTGAATAGTGAAGAGATTGGTATGATACCCCAAGAGATTATGAAATGTTGCATTAGTAACAATGTTGGCCATTTGAATTTCATTTCTTAATATGATTTTACTAAGTTTTTTATATTCATATTTTATGCCGTAATTATAATTCAGGTTATAAAACAATGTGATCTCATTAATTTGGTACAAACTTCAGTTGTGGTATTCATTATCAGTCAGCTTCAGTCAGAAATACTCAGAAATGTCAAAGCTTTGATTGTGGAATAAATTTAATTTCATTTTTGCTTTCTTTTAGGAGACTACATTCTTGACGCAAAACCTAAAGAGATATCTGAAATTCAGCGACTTAATTATGAGCAGGTAAGGAGCTGCTCATAAAAGCACGCTTGCTTATGTCTGAGGAAGCTAAAACTACATTTCTCACCTAGGGTTTGTCACCTTGTTAAAAACCAGAAGCATACAGACAATTGTTTGTAGTTTTTCTTGGTTTTTTTTTTTTTCTGGGCTTGATGTTGAGTAATAATTATATATATGTGCTATTAGTGAAAAAAACCTCAGTATCTATTAACAGAAGACACTTCCCCCCCCCCCCCCCCCCCACCATTATGAGCATAATGAAGTAAAATGAGTTTTATTGAGGAAATGTAACACAAAGATGCTAGTAAAAGTATGTAACAGGGTGGTTGCTTTTTGAAGTCTTCTGTTCCATGTCCTTCAGTTGCTCTGTTCAGTGGTGCCTGCCAGAGTTTCTCTGAGAATGTAAACTGAGTAAGAGAGATCTGTGTTCTTAATCATGATGGACAAAACAAGGTTGATCGCACGTTATGAAATATTATTTGCACTGGCCACTATTTATATGTCATCACAGAATTCTTTCTATACTGGAGATAACGCTATTAGTTTTAAAAATTATTGATTTAGTATATATTTTCCAAGCTCTGTCTGTAGTCGTAGCTAGTTTTTTGGTTACTCATGGAAAAATGAATTGGAATTTTTTAATAGGTATAAGGTTTCAAGGTAGTTCTCTTTATTCTTGGGTCATTTTTTCTTGTTCTCATTCAGTGTTGAAAACCAAATCGAGTAACTTGATATTGATTTGTATCAGATTATAGGAATTACTTTTGTAATAACGAAATTGGCTATTTTTTTCCACACAATTCTGTGCTGTAAAAGGTTATAGCTATAATCAGCTTACAGGAGAATGATGTAAACTACTGTGCCTGGTGAAAGTACAACCTCTGTAGCTTTCTTATGCTCAGATATATGGATTTACTTTATAAATGTCACATACCTGAAGTTTTTAACCATGTAATTTCCAAGAAACCTTGTGTTCTAGAAATCTTCTAAGTTGCTTTGGAGGTACAGAAATAGTTAAAGTAGAAGTGATAATGTTGAAATTGTAGTGAGAAACTTCTGTGGTTTTCTGGTCCGTTTGATGTAATCCTGCTTTGTTTGCAAAGTAAACATTAGCAAAATAAATGCAGCTATTGTCTGTAGATGTATGGTCTGAATTTGTGGACGGCTAGTGCTGACGTACTGTGGACTTCTTATTCATTCAGCAGAGTAAGATTATGGCAAAATTTCTTTCAAAACAGAGAGGTTTTTATATTTGATATCTGGTCCTTCCTAATGACATGCTCTTGTTAAGGTGGTTTGGTTTGCTTTTAAAATGATGACTTAAAGTTGAAGCCAGTCTTGAGAATTACTTCAATATCTTGCTAAATTCTAAACCCTGTGACAGCAAAGTTGTCAGTACGATGAAGCAGCATGTAGCAGGGTAGCGGAGCTGTTCCATTCCTGATCATGGAAACTTGACAGAACAGGGCATTTAAAGGGCTACAAGCATTAAAACTCATTTGTTGCAGCCATGCTCAAGTGCAGATTCTGATCAGAAGACAACAGGAACAACTGTCTTTAACCATCAGTAGTTTTAGTCTGTGAATCTTTGCTGTCTCCATCTCCTGTCCAATCTGTCTTTGTCATGCTGTTTTCCCATTGTAGTAAGCCTGAATTCCTCTTAAAAAACCAGAATGTTGCAAAACCCAAAAACCCAAAAACAAACAACAGAGTGCCTCAGTTTCCCCAAATCTTTTGCACAGAATATCTGACTGTACTCTTGTGGACTTCTCTCACTTAGTGGAGAAGTCTTCCTGCATGTTGGGATTTTTTTTTTATCTGTTGGTTTGAGATAACTGTCTCACAAAGCACGTTTTCTTTGGCGCATCTTTCCTTGCTGTGATTGGAACTTCATAACTTGATAATTCTCCTTAGGATTCCATTGGGATCACTACTATAATAAGTGATACTTTCATGACTTGTTTCAACAGTAGAATCTACAGGCCATTTAAAGGTATGCCCAAAATAAAGATAGAAAATGTTGTTTTATTAAACAAAAAAAAATGTGAACAATTAAGACTCTGATTCTCAGTACTGAATCCTGAAATTAGAGTTGGCAAGTGGATCTGTTTAGATCATTCATTATGTAGTGACAAGTACTTCAGCCTGACTTATAAGGGAAGGCTTAAAAGGGGAGAAGAAACCTCACAAAAAGTCCCTTGAAGAATCCCTTACAATTCAGTTTTCTTGCAAACATCTGGCTTGTGGCTTTGGGAAATAGACCTAAAAGCAATCAGAACTGCCCAAAAGTAGTTTATGTGTGTAAGAGAAGAAACAATCAGAGGTGATTGGAGGGAGATTCTTTGATTTCATATATCTTCTGGCACAGTATGTAAAGTGAATGTGCATTGAAACATTTGTTTAGGTAATTTACCCTTTACATTTTTTTTTTAGAAGTGTTGAGTTGATGAGTACTAAATGATGGTTACAGGAGTAACCACCAAGTGTACAAAGCTCTGTAGGTCATCTTTTCTTTTCTTTCTGTTGTCAGAATATGAGTGATGCAATGGCAATTCTGCATAAGTTGCAGACGGGTCTGGATGTCAATGTGAAGTTCACAGGTGTCCGAGTATTTGAATACACACCCGAATGCATAGTGTTTGATCTTCTTGACATCCCCTTGTACCATGGGTGGTTAGTGGACCCTCAGGTAACTTACTCTGTTTTAATTATTAAAAAAAAAGTTATTCTGAATGTTATTGGTGGGAGGGGAGGTATTTCTGAATTTTAACAAGTCAATATAATGCCTTTTTTAATCTAGTCACAAAAATTGAGGAGTGAATACAGACTGCTGTGTGGTTTTTAGTGCAGGAATTTTGTAGAGCCTGGGTCTATAGTCAAACTACTTTAAAAGCCTTCTATGACTCTGTAAAGAAGAATTGTTTTTCTGAGGGAAGTAGCAAGTTGCCCCAGATACAGTGCCCCAGCCATCATTTTTGAAAGCTTATTAGAGAACACTCGGAAGGAATACAAAGTTACTTTCCTCCTTTTTTAAATTCTGATTTATTAGTCACTGCTATTGAGAAACGAGGATGGTGGAACTGGTTGGAGAGAACTGCATCTTTAGCAAACATGTAATTTATTTTTAATTATATTATTTAATAAACAATAAAGTGGTATTGTTTGCTTAGGGAGAAACTTGTGAGTTTGGCTGGAATAATAATGTCTAAGAGTTTTTCTTTTCATGCCTCGTTGGTGAGAGTTGCTGTTCTCTTACCCTGGCCCAGCTAATCCAACTCATGCCTTGTTCTCCATCTGCCTTAGCTTTTGATGCTGAGGGTTAACTGAAGGATTTAAAATAGTATCTGAAATAGAAAAATGTGTAACACTCTGGGCTAAAATGTTTTGGCCTAGATTTTTTTTGGGGATAACATCCTCTCTTTATTGAACTCTTATTGTCTTATTAATAATTGCCACTGGCTTGCAGTTGTGTTCTGTTCTTCTCAAAGGTAAATTCTCCATGTTGTTCCTTCCTGCTGCAGGTTGCTGACATAGTAAAAGCAGTTGGTAACTGCAGTTACAATCAGCTGGTGGAGAAGATCATTTCTTGTAAACAGTCAGAAAACAGTGAACTGGTTAGTGAAGGTAAGTCAAGTTTTTCTGTATTTTATCAAAGTATGTGCCCTGTCAAATCTATGTTACATATTTTCCATGTGGGTGATGCTGAGTAGAGATACAAGTGGTAAGAGCTGCATTCTGTGTGCTGAGCTGCTTTCCCTGGGCAGGCACACAGCACTGTGCTTGTCTTCTCAACTTCTCTGATGCATGCTCTTGATCTATTCAATACACTTTTTCAAAAGCTGGCAAGAACTTCCCCTATTGTGGCAGCATTCAGATTTCAACTTAGCTATGTGTTATCTCCTATAATTAGGATATCAATTATATACTCCATTACAGCAAAGGAAAATATGAGTAATATTACAAGTGGATATAGCATTTCTGAACATGGGAAGGTTTGTTTACAATGCTGTGGTTTTAAAACTTTGAAACTTGTTGTCACCTCTTTTTATGTGTTCCCTAAGGCTTGTGGCAATATGGGGACGTAGGAGGAAGATAGGAGAAATACTGCTATTGTTACCAGGTCTTATAATAGCAAGTGTGTAACAGACACACATAACAGTATGTTTTGCTTTTGTAGGGTTTGTAGCTGAGCAGTTCCTAAATAACACAGCTACACAATTGACATACCATGGACTGTGTGAGTTGACTTCAGCTGTCCAGGAGGGAGAGCTTTGTGTGTTCTTCAGGAACAACCATTTTAGCACCATGACCAAATACAAGGTACATCCAGCATTTTTGTCTTTATTGTTGTGTTTTGTGTTTTGAAGCAAGTCATGGTTTTTCGCTGTCTTGAAATAGAATTAAATTCCAGGTTGCTATATATAAACATGGCTTACAGTGAATGTAAAGTCTGTAGCAAATGTTACTTAGGAACTATTGATTACAGTGGTTTAGTCACTGGGATCCATTACTACTTTAAATCTTCTTGTAGCCTTTCCTTTTATGTTCAGTTTACTCCCTCTGTTAACTCTTTGTGGTTATGTATAGTTACATACACTTCTTACATGGCTTGGATTTTCTTGCAGTTTGTGGTTGGCATGATAAGGTTACTTTAATTAATTTTTGGTTTCTGAGGATCCTAAAAGTTTGTGTTACATTTGGGCCAGTAGATGAATAGATCTATATGCAAAATCCCAAACGCTTGAAGAAGTTGAAATGAGCTACAATATTGGTTCCCTTTGTTAGGGAAGAGAATTTCTTTTAATTATTTTTTATCTATATCTGGGGAAGCAAAATGGCAGCAGTTGTGAAAGGAATATTGCAGGATACAGAAAGCAAGTGTCAGTTTGGTTAGTGCTTCTGGGACTCCTTCCTCCATGGAATGGAGAATCTGGTTTGGCAAGTTTACATTAATTTATGGAGCATCTTCTTGCTAAAACAACTTTACTTTTGCTAGGATGGTAGTGTATGAATTTTTACCCTTGTATAGAAACCTTAAAATTATGTTTTGGTTATCTGTTATTTAATAAGACTTTAATTTCATGTACACTTGTGCTTATGAATAATGGTAATAAAAGCAAAAAAAGAAAAGGTGTGTAACATGCAAAAAAATTAAGAAACCACTGGTTTTGCCATTATATGATAATGTCATATACCTCATGTGAAAGACATTTTCATTTGTTACTACTAGTCCTTTTTTCCTGTCTCTGTTAATCTTGACTGTCAATGCCAGTCTTTGGCATTTTGAGTAACTGCTCATAAGCTGGGCTAAAGGTCTGAACAGTCCTGATAAATTATGATTAACTCTACAAGCAGGTAACACATTTGGTTTTCTGATTAGAGTACATCTGAAATAAATCTGTGTATACAATGCCACTCGCTTAAAGCACTGTAGGGCAAGTAAAAGGATCTTTCTCCTCCCTTCTTTCATTTAAATAACCCAGAGCTATGAAATATATCTCTGTGTGGTCAAATGTTACACTTCCTGATGCAGTTCATTTAAATCACAATTTTGAGTATAGTTTTTCCCCTCTCTGCTTTTCTAAATTTAGTTCTTGGATTAGCTGGTGGCAGCTTGTGAAGCAAGCCTGTACACAGTTTTACACTTTCATTATGGAGTGGGGAGGGAAGAATAAACCCCAACTTCAACATAGTTTGGTTTAAAAAAGAAAATAGTAAAAGTACAGCTGTACTTTCTGGATACAAATGGTATCTAGAGGTGCAGGTGCTCTTTTACTTTGTTTAAAGGCCATTCCAGATAAAATACATAAATCCTCCTGGAAATGAAGCATTTTTATGCTATTATTAAATCCTTTATGATATTATTTGTATTAAATACAGTCAATGACTATCACTTTGACCTGTGGATCATAAACACAGATCAGTTTTGTAAAACATAGCCTCTTTGTTGTCTTTTGCAGCCCAGTATTACATTAAATGGCAGAACCTGGTGTGTGTCTCTGCTTTATCAGCTTCATGCTTGTAAACATTTACTTCTTAGTTGAGATCCTTTTTCCTTATAGAAATAAAATGCAACACTTCAATGAGTTAAATATCCTCAGCCAATACTAATAATACAGAACAGGTTAAGGCAGTGAGTAAAATCTGTGTCTTGAGCTTTATCTCTAAGAGCTAAATACAAGTCCTGAGAAATATAAATTTAAAATATTTGAAAAAGAGTGTGGTTTGTATATTTAAGGTTTGTTGCTACTAAGTCACAGTGGTTTTAATCTTGTGCTTTTTGGGAATTCTTAGAATTCTGAAATGCTAAATTTTGAAATAGAAGCCATTATTCTTGTTTTTCACAGGCATTATGGGGAATGGCCTTGTAGTTAGTATTTCATTTCCATGTTATTTACATGTTTTAGTTCCTGAGGTTATTGGTTGTAAACAATATTCATTTTGATTTGGATTTCTGCTGAGTGGTACATGGCAGAATTTGAGATATCAAGAAACTTTCTAATAAAGACAGAAGATAATTTTTTAATGGATGTTTAAAGGCCAGCTGTAACTCTTTTGCCTGCTACCTACCCAGCTGTTTGCAGTAGCTATACATCTGGGGGGTCTTTGGTGTCAAGTCAGAAATAGACTTAACTTGGGCTTTTAGCCAAGATCAGCTCTCCAGAAGTTTTTGGCCCTCCAGGATACTCATGTGAGTGCCAAATGCATTGTTGCTAAAGAGCTGAGATTTTTGCAACTGCTCCACTCCTTCCGTCTCCTGGGTTTAATGCTCGCTCTGCAGATGGAGTTTCCTCACAGTTTGAGCAGTAGTCAGCAGTAGCTGGACTATGGAGAAGAGTCCATCCATTGGGAAAACGGGAGACACAGCATATGCCAGGGGAAATGGAGATACAGAACTTCTAGGGCAAGAACGATGCAATTATTTTTTCTCTAATACTGCCTTTCTCTCTTTCCCCTCCAAACCAATACATGGAAACATACAAATAAAGCAGCTATAAAATTAGTCAAAAGGGAATTACACATTGAATAAGTTATGTCCATGTAATAAAATCAGTGTATTTTTAGAAACAAAGCTTATGTAATTAGCAGTTATTATTCTAATTAAGCTAATGCTTAAACTTTTATTTGGCAGCTTTAATGTACAGCTGATACAAGGACCTGTACACTGGGGATATTTTTTAAGTGCAGTGTGGGTTTTTAAGGCTGATATTTTAGTGAAAGGACTTGGATTTCTATACCTTGTCCATTTGCCCAAGTAATAATTTTTTCTACTTCTTGTCCCTTTAATTGCATACTAATAGTCTTGGCTCATATGATTATACAGTCATAATTTTCAGCAGTTAAAAATGTGATTTTATTTTTTTGCCTTTGCTTTTTATTATGCAGATAATAAATACATCAAATGATAATTCCCTAGATCAAGGAAAAACAGGACTGTAAAGAGGGGATCAGTTTGGTAAGATCTTAGTTCAGTTGGAATGTTTTTCCCACAGACTTGTTTGTAATAGAACCTGTGTTCTTTACTGAAAAGTATCAAGACACCTGTTTGGATTTTTAAGTATGTGTGTTTTCTACTTTATAAGTGTTGTGTTTCTGCTTCAGAACTCAACAGATACTTTGATTCCAATACAAAGTGTATTTCATAACAGTAATTGCACTTTTTCCTGGGGCATTTAAGATTGGCACAGTAGAGGCAATGAATATAACTGCTTAAAAATGTTTATTTTTCAGTTTCTTAGTAAGTATACAGTTCTTACGCTGAGGGTTACTCTGAATTCAATAGTACATATTTTCTTTTTAAAAATCTTTTTAATATTAGTATATCTGAATGTTTTAACTGTTAGAGAAAATTAAAACAACACTCATTCATCCACTTAAAACATCTTCACAAAAACGAAGGGATCTGATCCAGAAGTCCAAGAGAATATTTACATACTATTCAAAACATAAGGCTTAAAATGTTTGTCTTTACTGTATGAAGCTATTGGATGGGTGTTTGGTTTTCTTTTTCAGTTTTCTGAATTGCTGGAAAATTGGTAATTGGCATTAGAACAACTAGTTTAAAAACATTAATTATTTAATCTGATTATGAAATTATCGTAGGAAAGGAGGTCTAGTAACATCCCCTGTAGCCTGTATTTGTGCATCTCAGAGAGGGGGTTTTTTGTGCAGACCGGGAGACTGAGAGATCCCTGTTCGGGGGAATAATCTTACTTTATCCTCAGCTTTATCTCAAGGTTTTTATATGTGAAACTATAAAATCTGGGCATTGGTCTACAATATCTAAATATTGATTCTTAGGATAAATAATTAGTCATAACTTTGTTAAAGTAAACTGTGTCTACAGTAGTTATGCACTTGAGACTTGATTGTTTCACTCCCTATTGACTGTAGTTAGCAGTAGATACTTTGCAGTCTATTATCGCTGCTATTTTGGGGGGCAGTGTTAACCCATGAGACTGGGTGTTTCTTAAGAAAACCCCACATTTAAAAACAAATCTACAAGATACTGGTAGTGCTCTAGAACTGGCCAGTTAAGATTTTTCTGAGGGTAGCAACATTTTGTAAAGCGTGACGGCTGTTCTCGGTGAGGGGCGTTTGAGAGCCGTGTTTGTGTGCGTTGGTTACCGGAGCGGCCCGAGCTCGGCGCGCTGCTCGGCCTGCTCAGCTGCGAGTCCCTGTCCCCTCAGCCAGCCCCGGCCCGGGATGTGGAAGTGCCCGGGAGCACGGCCTGGCTCGGTGCAGCCCCGGCTCCGGGGCAGCGCGGAGGTCGGGGGCTGAAAGCCTTTCTCGGGTCACAGGCTCTCCTTGCCGGGGCCTGGGTGTGCAGCTGAATGTGGCCTGTGCCTTTAGCGTTGAGAAGAGAACGTGCCTGGCATTAAAACCGTGCCTACAGAGCCAGTCTGTAGATAGGGCCTCTGTTTTCTTGTTGCAAGTGGAAGGAACAACCCCATGATGAGAGGTTACATTACAGCTCATTGCAAAAGAGCCAACTCCTCTTACCTCATATGAAATTATTGGCAAAGGTTCCATGAATATTAGCAATATCATGAGGGTCCTGGTTGGGGTCTTTTGTGGAATCCAATTTAATTATACTAATACCATGTAAAGATCAGAGAAGTTGGTTAGAAAAAAGGGAAAGGTGACTTTGGATCTCTGATCTGTGATTTCCCATTTTCCTTTCATTCCAATAATGTGACCAGGAACTCTGTCCCTTATCAGGTAGTAGGGAGCCTGTGTTTGTTGGTTTGCTAAGCTTTGTTCAAGTGAAGCAGAATGTTTGAAGGTACACAGTTAGTATTGGAATTGCAGTCGTGGTGTTCAGGTAATGTGGTGATATATAATGCAGTTTATTGCCTTTCATTGGGGAGCTGTGTTACATTTATTTTTTATTATTTACTCTAACGTGACAGTTTTACAATCAGTGTTCAACTGAGAAGTTCTTAAAAAGTAAGAATATGAATTGTATTTAAGATTTGAAACAGGTCTCTCTTTCAAACAAGTGTTCGCTTTAATCCATCCTTAGATGCTAGATTCTAATTCCATGAAGGCAGTGATGACCTTAATATTTGTGCGTGGAAAAATTAAGCTTTATAATAGTTTGGAGATAGGAAAATCAGTATTTTCACGATTTCAGTATTACTAAGCTACACAGTTTATGGGCTGTAATTAAAATGTATGGCATAATAGAGGAAAACCTAAGAGATACACACACCACCCCCTTTTTTAGGTTTTGTTTGAATCAATGAACTGTTCAAAATAAAACTTAAAAGTTCAAATACATTTTATCTTAAAATTCTGGGATTTTTAAAAAAATCTTTTCAAAGACTTCTTACATACAAACAAAATGTTGTGAAATAGGTATTTTGTGCAAACTGGAAACGTTGCGAAATTACTTCCTTTTATTTTCTTCAGGTAATTTTAAGTGTCAGGAGTATCAGTCAGTTCTTATGCAAGTTTCCAAGGGACAGATGATTTCCTTAGATCATGTTATGTTATCAGACTTGTTGCTGACACTTGTCTTTTTGTCTGTGAAGCCCCCTTGTGCTGGTTAACTCCCATTCCAAAGCTTGAACATACAGTAGTGTTACCTGTTTGGTTTTGGTTTGGGATTTTTATCCACTCCATTTGGCCTTGTGTATAAGTGTATATGTTATGGTATTAGGTAATATTGGAATAATTACTGCATGTGAGTCTTCAAATAATATTTTTGTTACATCAAGTGACCTCCCAGCCCCAGGAGGGGCAGCTGTAAACAGAGTGGGATTGACGAGACGTGAGTGGAATTTCAACATCTCCTTAGAGAGTTACTTAATGACTTCAGAGAAGTCAGGGAGCTTGTTCTGTATGTCTTGAGTATGGACAGAGTTTCCATTTCTTGCCTGTTTAGCCTTAGAAATTACTAGAACAGGATCTGCCTCTTGCTTTGGTACAACTTCAGCACAGCGATCTTTGAGAATCCTTTGTGTGTTGCTGGAATACAAATACCAAATTTTTGTGGATGTCACGATAAACTGCCTTGATTTTTACAGCTAAACCACTGCTACAAGTTTTGTATTGAGTGTCTTGATCTGGTACATTCAGTAATGCTAAGGAGAGCTTCAGTCTTACTATGTTCTATGGTCAGTAACAACATTCTTGATTTGTAGTATAATCCTAAAAACATGATAAAAAAGGTAGGATGAAATAAATTGATTGATTTAAATGGAAATTTAAACAGGTATTTTGTGCTGCTTTGCTGTCCCTCAGACATGCAGCACCATCTCCTTTTAGTTGGTGCCTACTTCAGTTATTTCCCTTTGATTTCAGCTCCTCTCCCACTCCTTCAGCCTAAGCTTAAATTTCATCCTTCCAGTGCCTTGATATCTGCACTTGTTAGCATTGTCTCCTTCACTCCAGACCAGCCCATTTTATAATTTCAGACTTTGAAATCAAGAAATTTGGCCTTATGGAACTGTAAAATGCCAACAAAAGCACTTATTGATAACAAGTGATAGCAAGAATCTTAAATTTAGACCTTTCAATTGACACAGACCTCAAATTCTATCAAAACTCATTATGAAACACGAAGTCTGAGATGTGGCCATTTTGAGGTAATGCCTCTTGGATTGTTTGGAAAGATCACCTTTGTCTCCATATCTTGCCTCTGGAATTTAATGTGAATACTCCTAGGATTTAAAGTTTTTTATTTTTGTTGCCAGTTTTTAAGTCTACTTCTTAGGTGTGTTTCTAAAGAGCTGTCAAGGTATCTAGCTTGATATATATTAATATATTCATTCATGTATATATATTAATGGTTTATATTAATTTTTAGTCATATGAACTTCCATTAAGAATGAAGAGTTGCAAGATGGAATTTAGCAGTGAATACTAGTATCTGGTGGTTTAATGCTGTATGCTGATTTATTTAATTACTAAACGTGCTAAAAACTCTAAATGAATGTTTTCGTGGAATGCAACATTTGTATCATTTCTGCTACTTGGGTTGTAAAAAGGTTGTTTTTTTTTTTTTTTAGTTTTACAAGTTTTCCTTGTTCTTCTGTACAGGGTCAGCTTTATCTGCTGGTGACAGACCAGGGCTTTCTTACAGAAGAGAAAGTTGTGTGGGAAAGTTTACACAATGTGGATGGTGATGGGAACTTCTGTGACTCTGAATTCCACCTGCGCCCTCCATCAGACCCTGAAACTGTCTACAGAGGGCAGCAGGATCAAATAGATCAGGTACTGGATTTCTGCCTTTCCATTGGAAGTTAGTACTGATTTTTAGTCATATTCATGTGTAATTCCACAGATGTGTATGTGTGTATGTACTCATGCATATCTGGGACTGTAAACTCCTTTAGGTAATTAGACTGGGGCTCCCAAAAGTGCCACTTGAATGTATTAATATGGTTGTGAGGGAGGAAAGTAAGACCAACTGAGTAGTTTGGAAAATGGGATTTTAATCTCTCAGAATCCACTTCTGCCAAGTCCTCACTCAGATGAAATGTCACCTCTGCTTTGTATATGGAAACAGAAGCAGACTGTGGAATTTCTTCCTACATCTATCTTACTGAGCTGAAGGAACAAACTCCCTTCAGCTCAGTAAGATTGCCATAGCTGAACTTTGCCTTCTGCTGCCCACTTGGCTGAATGTAGGACAGACCCCCACAGCAGATTGTGCATCATGGTGGGTGTTTGGCATTCTTGCTGAGACACAAGAGTTTGCAGAAGTCATGTCTGAGGTGGGGCTGAGTTAATGCACAAGTGCAGAGCAAGACGAACTTCCTTGAAAATCTTACATTCTGAACAAGTTTATATTGATCACCATTAATGTTTTTTTAAATACTGCGGGAAAATTAATAAGATGCTTCTTAATAAATTGAAGCACTGCATCTCTCTCTCAAAATAAAAATCTGACAGATAATTTGCTGCTGCCTAGGTAATATAATTTAAACCTGAAAGCAAAATTTTTAAATTAGTTTTTGTGTCTTCTGTGCAGCAGTTTAGGCATTGTGAAAGCAGACATGTAAAGTAGCTGTTCTCAGCCTTTCTACAGTTGAGGTTGTGGATAGGTTCTGAAACAAATTCCTGATCTCCATTTGAAGATAAGGCTGGGAGAAAAGTGATGGTACTGTGTAGCTGGACATGGTGAAAAATTCACTTGGTATGACTTGACTCTTTTCTCAGTGAAAGAGCATTAATTCACAGGTTTACTCTTTAGGATTACCTGATGGCACTGTCTCTACAACAAGAGCAGCAGAATCAAGAGATTAACTGGGAACAGATCCCAGAAGGAATCAGTGATCTAGAGCTAGCAAAGAAGCTGCAGGAAGAGGAGGACAGGAGAGCTTCTCAGTACTATCAGGAACAAGAACAAGCAGCTGCTCAGGTCCAGGTAAGAAAACAGTACTACAGAATATAATCATCAATTTTAGAAAGTATTAATAATTGTATCGATACATCTGTGCTTGTACATATTTCAGCCTGAGGTGAATATAGGAATCTTTAGGAATACACTACATTGTTGGAGTACACATGTAGATTTGACAACTACAAACATTTAAATACTTTAAAGCAGGCTTAACCTTCTAAATTAGGGTTTCATTTATACTTAATTCATATCATCATTCCAAATTAATACCAATTAATATGTCAGGTTACAAAGATGGTATTAGCTATTATTTTACATTACTTGCAGAAGAGCGTTCAACAAAACTTTTTGATAGTAGTTGAAGCTTTGTCTTCCAGAAGTTTACTGCTGTACATTTTTAGGTGATTCAGACTGTGATCTCATGTTAATCTATTCTGTTGATCCAAATGAGACAATTCACAGTTTCTCCCAGTACACCTTTCTATCCCATACCCATGAGCAGCTGATATCAAAATCTTCTGAAAATGTGATTCATGCACGTCTATCAAAAAATGCAATTTAACTGAATGTTCTGTGCTAGAGACAATACTTAAGTTTGTGTGTTTGATTCAGAGAGTTCTTAACCACTGAGGGCTTTCAGAACTGCTTTTAGTTACAAATATGTAAGAAATAATCTATATAATGCCTGCATATTTGGCCTGAAGTAATTCAGAACCATTAACCAATAAGTTTGTTAAGCATGAAACAAGAATTTTGACAGGTAGAAGTTGTGTTATTTGCACTCTTTGTTGTTTTAATAGAACCAGCAGTACCTAGCTAAGACACAGATTCATACCTGCCAAAGGTAGAAGGAACTGAAGAACCTGCTGAACAGGATTAAGAGCTTGCTCATTTGCAGCTATGAATGGGTAACAGAGGGAATAGATGATGAATTAACAAAACTTATGTTGCCTTTGTATACCAACCCCCTTGCCAAGTTATTAAAGAGTTTCTAGCCACAAAAAGCTGCTGCCTGACCATTATCTTGCTGTCCACACCAGCACTTTGACTCTGTAAATAGTGAAATGTGGATTATGTACTTATAAGAGAAACTAAGAAAAAATTCCAGTACAATAATACAGACGTGCCAGAAAATGCTTGAAACTGTATTTTATTGAAACTACTGATCTGTATATGTGGACACAACAGAAGGGACATGTGAAACTTGAAAATTAAGTCAGCTGAAAATATATTTCAAGAAATATACAACTTTGTGGAGGTCCTGGGATAGGTATACCAAAAACCCTACCTGAATTCTGCTGGTTTGCACAATACTTAAACTTTTTGTTTGTGAACTTGAACACACAGTAAGAGTTCAGGCTGTATTTGCAATGGTGCTGGGTTTATTTCCCATGTTATTTTCCCTACACAGCAGGTACAAGGTGCTGCCTCTCCAGCCAGCACGAGACAATCCGGGAGTAACGAACGCAAACGCAAAGAGCCTCGAGAGAAGGAGAGGGAGAAAGAGAAGAACAGCTGTGTTCTCTTGTAACAGAACATGGATTCCGTCTGGAGCCAAGTGCATGTCCTCAGAAGCAAAAACAAGGAGTAAAAAGGAAGACAAACCTGTTACATGCCGCCTGTGCCTGATTACCCCATGGATTTTGTTCACGTTCCAAGAGAGGATGGATGACTTTGTAACAATCAGACAGACTTCCTTCAAAGTCATAGCGCGTGCTGCTCAAGAGGGAATTCCAAATCACAGTTGGATGCGGCTGTGCTTTGAGTTAGTCATAAGAAATATTGCACCTTGTAGCTGAACACACAACTCATGGCAAGTCCTGTGTCATAGTGACATCCATTACTCATTACATCAGTTAGTAAGCTATTTTATCTTCTACTCTAAACAAAGGTAATCCATTTTGTGTAAGGCTTTTTCCTGAAGTCTGTACACAAGCACAACGGAGTTCTGTGTTACTTCCTTAGTATGAAACTATATCTTAGGCTGGTATAGTCTCCACGACACAAGAGCCCAAATAACAGCTGGGCACTGCCTCCTCAGTGTGTCCAGATTTCTTTGCTTCTGGATCTGGTATGTTCTTTTTTTGAACCCAGATTTATACTTGTTACTCCTATCACTGCATCTCCTGGCCAGCTTTCTTGCCCCAAGAATATGTGACTTGATAGGCAGCATACAAAAATTGTCATGAAGAAAATGGGGCATTTATTAAAAAGCAAGATGAATATTGTTTGCTTTTCTTGCAACTACAAACTGGGTATGGCAACTCAGATGTTATCAGGGTTAAACAAGTAATTTTATAGGTAACTTCTTTTTCTTTTATTATTTTTTTTCTCTTGTAGGTAAACTGGACCAGATAAGCTTTTATTTATTGACCTCTCCATATGATAGATAAATGATGAGAGGAAACTAAAGTCTATAATAATCATTATTCTATATAAGAATGCAGAGTTAAAATAACTAACTATCTGCCTTTTATCCAGAAGTACCTTGAACTTCAACATGACGTTAACATGTCCACTTGTATATTTAAGCAAGTGTACTGTAGTTAAAAACACACTTTTTTGTTTGTTTTATAAATCATGTATTCTTAAAAAAGCACACTTCTGAAGGGGTGAGAGAGGAGTGAAGCTGCCTCTCTGAGATGGTTTGAAAGGTGGTCAGGTGTAATATTTTGTTTTTTAAATCACTAATTTAGAATTTTTGGAAACCAGATTTTTCTAATTTATGGGAACCAAATAAACATGTTGCATCTTGTAGTATTTATAGAATGCAGAAACAGAACACTTGATGAATTTTGAGGGAACCACAAATATTCCTCCACTTCCATTAAATCAGTAACAATTAATTCTTGCTGAACCTTTTGATAAAAATTTCTATTTAGAGATTTGTAGATACTTTTGAAAAAGGCTGCTTCTCCTGGACAAGTTCTGTATCCATGCTCTAAGCCTTAGTGTTCACACAGAATAACCTGGGCAAGCTAAGGTGGGATATGACATTCCTGCTTCCAGGTGTTTGGAGAATGTCTATAACAGTGGGTGTCTAACACAAGTCCACCGGTAAAAAACCACTTCACAATTATTCCAAGCAGACTTGCTGCACTGATGGCAACCAGTCATCACACACATCTGCTACCAACCTAGAATGAAAATGAGATAAAGGAAGAATGTCTTACCAACTAAAGGGCCAATTTGTATCACTTTTCTTCCATGCCTTTTCCTCTTTTGTTTTTCTTCCACTTTTGTTACGATTTCCCTTTTATAATGATGAAGTAATGAACAGTAGGAGGTCTCTAATATGTAAACTGTAAATTTAAAAATATCTTCTCTAGAAAAGTCATGCCCAGAGAAGTAATTTTAATACTTAATGTATGCAGTTCAGATAATTTTCTATGTCAAAGCAAAGGTTGATGTCTTTTTTTCCTTTGCAGCAGCCTAACTTCTTCAAACAAATTAATGTGATGGAGGATCACTAACATAATGACTTAGCTACTTTAAGCAGATGAGAAACTATTCCAGTAGTGTCAATAACAGAGACTTTAAGCCAGAATGTTGTTTAAAAACATTCTGTTACTAAGATTTTTCCAAATTTGTGTATTTACATTTATTTATTGACCTTGAAAAATAAATATGTCAAGCTAAGTGTTTGTTATTATTTTCAGTGACAGTATTGCCACTTTAACTCCTTTTGGAAGGAATCTAGCTGTTGTGGCTATGGAGCTTATCTCTTTGCCTAAGATACTTGTTCATATTAGAAGAATTCATGTAACATTTCCAGATTCAGACAGATGTGCCTGAAACTTAAAATACTGTAGTTAGAGAAATTATGGTCATTTGGTCACAGAG
Source organism: Peucedramus taeniatus (assembly GCA_013400575.1). NCBI lineage: Eukaryota > Metazoa > Chordata > Aves > Passeriformes > Fringillidae > Peucedramus > Peucedramus taeniatus. The sequence continues at coordinate 58,311 of WBNO01018688.1, forward strand.
GAAGAAGAGTTAAATGCAGTGCTCCATCATGAAGTTTCAACTCCCAGATAATTCAGTTTCTTTCAATAGAGGAGTAAAGGTTTCAGAGTATTTGACATGGAAGGCATGCTATGAAAACAGTCCTCTGTTAATATCCTTTTTTATTTACAGGTCTTGAAGCTTTGGAAAAAAGGTAAAGAATTCCTGAAATCTAGGGCCGCATGAGTTGAACTTGTTAGTGGTAAAAGTTATAAGCAGTTGAGCTTCCTAATACCCAAAATGAAATTCACCTGGAAGCTTAATTTATGCCCTACTGGGAGTAACCATTCCAAAAGCACCTGTCACAGTTGGTATCTCTGACAGTATCTGATGATCAAAAAACTTTTTGATTTTTTGCAACCAGAATTGCTTTTATCTATATGAAGTGAGCTTGGAAAGCAGTATTGTACAATATAGTCTTGGAGTACCAGAAAGACAATATCTACTTCTGTTTACTTCATTTGCCTTTTTTTTTTTTCTTCAGCTCATGTTCTGGCAGAAGGGTATAGATTTATACTTTAAATCTGTTTATACAATTTAGCATGCACATGCTCCAAATACCTACATAATATATATGAAAGTGTCCAGAAAAGTAGAGTAGAACTTGTTTTCCACTATATAAATGCTAGCACAGAAAACAGAATCATAGAGTTTTTGTTGTTGCATTATAGTTGTGACATAAGAAAAGCTACATACAGGTATTCTTAAGATTAGCAAAAAACTGAGCACTGCCGTAGAGATAAATGTTTTTCTATAAGGCACTTTGTAAAGGCTCAAATCCACCAGTTTTCTTGTGACACTCATGGAATCTGCAACCCAACAAAGCAGATCCAGCAGAGGGTTGTAACACCAGAGAATGAAATAAGCATTCCTGAAAACTCACTTAAACACAATGCAAAAACTACATTTTGTTAGCTGTCCTTGTCATTCATGTAAGAAATAAAGTGTTCAGAGTTTCTCTGCAGAGCTGCTTTTGTGGCTCCCAGGAGTTCACATGAGCTCCAAGGGCAGCACAGGCTCTGCTGGGATAGCCAGGCAGGCTCTGACTCACTTGGTATGTCACATTATTGTCATGTTTCTTCAAAGTTGTATACACAAGCTCTTGAAAAAATTTCCTAGTATGTAATAAAAGGCAGTTTTGAGTTCTTGAAATGAATTTTGTGCATTCAGCAGGAAATACTAAAGTGAAAGGTAAAGCTGATGTATTTTTAACTGAACCATTCTTCATTCCTGCTCCACTGGTTCTGTAACAAAGTCAGCTCATTGCTTGGATCAGCTCTTTGCATTAGAATGCTTATTAGAGAACCTATACAAGCTACATCTTTCAATACAACATATGGAATTAAGAGCTTATTTTATATAAAAGTAGATTTTTAAAGGTTGCAGGATTGAACAGGTGACCTAGGAAATGCACATGAATTGATGGAGAACCCTCATTAGAAAGCATATTACAGAAAAGCAAAAATAACAAGCTGTAGTTTGGTTGCAGTAGAATGCTCCCATTTTTTCCATCTGTGCTATGATGAACACTTAAGGAGTGAGGAAAGTCCAGCTCTCAGAAATGTTCATTCAGTCCTGGGATAGCAAATGTCATGTGCAAGGCCTTAAAATGGCATTTCATCTTGACAAGTGCTCATCCTTTTTCATGAAGCCTAACTAGCCAGAGACTGTTAGTGTTGAGTGGGAAAAGGGGAAGAGGTGAGTGACACCTTCTCACACATCATGTACAGAGTCTGTCTGATGTTCACAGTGCTCCTGTACAGCTCCCTCATGTTCACAGCTTGGCCAGTAGGAGAGCAGTGGATTTAAGCTCAGCTGTGATCTGCTTTGATGTGGAAGAAGTGCCACAGGGGAATGATAAGGAGGAAAGAGAGGCTGGAACATAAAAAGTCCCTATGCTACCTCTTGAGATTGTTTAAGGCTTTGCCCTTCATTTTGCTGTTATTTTGGACACAAATAGCTGTGGCACAGCGTGCAGTGGCCGCATTTTCTCACCTAGGTAATGCCCAGCAGGTTCATTTCCTGGCAGGTTGGCAGTGTCTGTCTGTGGACACACTGCTCTTCACTCTCACTGTGCTTTAAAGTCAGGACTAGCTGTGCTGATCCTGTAATAGCTCCAAATATTTTTATTAAATGTCAGTTGCCTACTGTTCAGTTTTGGACAATGTCAGATCCTGTCACTCTGAGCTCTTTGCTGGAGAGTTCTCTCTAGAGAACTTGCTGAAATCTGCCTTCCTCATTACTTTCCTGGTTTGTAGGATTACTTGTGTTCATGGAGAAGCTTTATGTGCTGAAATGGGCAATTCCTTGTTTTTCAAGGTTAAAACCTTTAAATACTCAGTTATCATTAGACAGTCAAGATCCCATGTTTGCCTCAACAGCACAGAAAAATGTGCAACAAAATAGTGTTCTTTTTGGGAAATGCTAGGGAATGATTCAGATGAAGTTTTAGCACTCAAAGTAACTGAAAAGTTTGCTAGCTCAGTCTACACAGTGCTTACAAATAGTGTAACATTGCTGAAATCAAAGGCAGCTGCTGCTCTGATCGGAGCTAAGGCACTGCCTGTGCTGCCCTCCCAGCAGTGAATGAAATGGGGGTTGTTTGATACAGTCAAACACTCAGCCAAATGTACAGAGACTTTGGGGGTGGACAGGGACACAAACTCAGCTAAGTTTTGTTATTTTTTAAATTAGAGCTTCCTTTAGTGCTGACCCAATTTCAGTTTAGGTCCCATCCACCACAAGTGATACCTGTTGTGAAACATATGGGGATTGATCTAATAGCGTCTCGTGAGCCAAAGCCTTTAGCTGAGATAAACTGAGGTTTCCATCACAGAGCTGGATGAAAGAATGGGATACTTGGTCTGTCTTTAAGTTCATGTTCTCTTGTTGAAGCCTTTAGGAAAATTTGGATGAGCTTTTTGAGTTAAAACTTCAGCTTTAACTTTGAAAAGTTAAATTTATGCTAAGCAGTTTTGAAAATTTCACCTTAGTTTAATATTTTTAGATTTCTTATGAATGTGTTTCCAAAAAAGCTTGGATAACTTGTATTTTTGTCAGAAACCTTGTGATTGCTTTTGTTCCTGCTCCCTGCCACGTGCCAAGGAAAAGGTCAAAGTTGCAATTAGAAGAAACACCAGTGTGTCTTAAATCACTTAAACTTAAATCAGCTGAGTAATGGAAACACCCTTGGGTTTGCTCATCTCTTGTTTTGGGGAGCTCCAAAATATCTACGAAAACAGACAATTTTCTCTCTAGTCTTTTGGTATCAGGCCAGCAATAGGTCTATTAGTTTTAGGGCTTTTGTTACTGCAGGTTAGCCAGAGCCAGAAACTGGTTTATCTTAGTTACTGTTTTGTTCACAGTTGAGTTTTAGTGAAGCCCTTCACATTAGAAGTTTGAAACCAGGTTCTCTTTGAGCTAACAGCGTGGGGATTTTGGCCAATTTCATGGGTATATATTACCTCTGATTCTGTTAACTACAGAAAAAAAGTATTGCTGTGGAAATAAAATCCTTCTTTTGCTTGGAAAAGCCTAGTAGTGGGTGGTGTCTTCAAGACACTGCAGATAAATACAGTGAACCAAGGAACCTGCTTGTGGACTTTAAACTATTTGTAATTCAGCTTTTGCATTTTTTATCATGAATAGTTGCAATAATGAATGTTTGCATTCCATATACTTGGGTTACAGCAGGTATGCTTGCATTTCTGGATTTCTTAGATGCTTTCTCTTAAGGATTGGCAAGCAAAAATAATTTTAGAAAACCCCTTTGAAAAGTGACCATAGGTACAATGATTTTTCAAGAGACAAACCTATTGTAGCAAGGGTTTCTTCACTTGTATTTTGATAACTCTTGAAATTACCAGTGCTCTAACATTCTGCTGAAAAGTGTGACTGGTCAGGGAGTTACAGTGCAAACATTGATGAAATAAGCAGGGTTCTGGTTTGGATAGGCTTTGTACTTCAAAAACATCCCCAATTAATGCAGGTTGCCATTAGATTGTACTGGACAGATCATAGCACCTGTGAATGTTTTTTCCCTGTGTTTCGGCAGTGTGTAGTCTCTGTTTACAGGTTGAGCCTCACAACTTCGACAGCAGTTCTTAGAACTATAAAAGTATTATCAAGTACTTGTCCTGTGCCACAGAAATCTATTCTAAATCTGTTACATCTTGCTCAGTATTATGTTAACTCCTTACAGCAATTTCTTTATAAGGGAGTGAGAAATACTGTCAGCAGTTTCCCCACAATAACGTGATAGAGCTTTAATGTTAAGTGACAGAGTTTTGGTTTATATTACAGCTTTCAGCAAAACAAGTTCTTATCAAAGTTTTTTTTTTTTTTTAATAATTTTCAGTTATCCTTTTATCTGGTCATAGATAAAAGCTGCATAGCCCTTATTTGTACAACTTGTGATAATCACCTTTTACACACACATGTAAGCTTAATGAAGAAACGACTGATGGAACATACAAAAATGAATCCTACAGAAGTCAGCCCTAGTTCTCCAGTGCTAAGTCAAATATTTGTTGTCTTAACTGCCTTGACTGGGTCTTTTTACAATGAAATGTTTTTAAAAAAGGCTCCCCCCACAAAAACTGACATATTTTAGAAAAGTTCCAAAATTCTTCCAGATTAATCATGTCTTCAAGGTGCCACCAGAATTGTGCAATTCCTGTGTTAAATCAGCAGTGTAGCTGTGGGTCTCTTAGTCACCCCATGCTTACCTGATCTCTCTTAAAAGGAAATAAAAAGTAAAGCTGATGCAAGTGACTCTGGATTTACCAAGAGAGGGGAGAAGTTAAATTTTTTTAACTTGTGTTTTAGAGGTGCATGACACAATTAAATCTAGTCATGCAGTATTCATTTGTACCAATGTATGTGAATAAAATACTTTTCATCATGTGACACCATTATCCAACACTGTAATGGCATCTACAAGTTCAACTACTGAATGTTTTGCATTTTAAAAGCCTTAATTGTTTATATTGTATTAATGTGTTTTTAAAGACTATAAGGAAATAACATTTCCTTGTAAATTGTTACAATAATTTTGAACACAAATAGTTTTCAGAGAAATCCAGTTCTGTATCTTAATACCCCTTTTTGTTTATGTACCACAAAGCTGTTAAATTCTGTTACCTTTTAAATAGTGTCTCCTGCTATCAGCCTCTCTCTAGTTCAAGGTCTTTACCCAACTGAGATTTATTTTGGTTAACAGTCTTCTGAAACTCATTGTATGTAAATAAATTTAAGTGAGCAAACTTAAATAAATATTTCATTTAGATATTTAAGTTCTTTCCTAATAATAAAGGTTGGATGTTATACTTTTAAAAATATACTTAAAAAACCCAAAAAACAATAACCCAACAAAAACTCTGGAAAATTATAGACTTCTACTGCTCTTCATCAGCTTTTGATAAATTCTAAGGTTTCAGCAATTTATTTTCAATCAGTTTTTTCCCCCACTGTCCAAGTTTTAGTATTTTAAGTGAAATGGCTACACCTGCACAATCACATTTTTAATTTAGTTAAGCTTTAACTGTTGGAATGCATATCTAGACTTTTACAAGGAACCAAGCACATCTCAGGTTTTATTTTTGTACCTCTCTATAGCTTTGCCTTCTAAGGTTATACGCTTAAAAATTGCCCTTTCAAATCCATTCGCCTTTATAAATCCATCTTGGAGCAGGTATCTGGTTTGTGTGTGTTGTCACACCTGATAAAGCACAAACTGCTGCCAAATGCACAAGTACTTTTTAAAATGCACTGGGAACTTGTACTTTCTCTTGGAAATTCCTGCAGCAAAACTCAGTAAATTGAACTGCCTAGATTTTTCTTTTAAGAACTGAACAAGATGTATTAAATATATCAAGGTAAGTGACACACTTGCTGAGACAGTGCATTTCTTTTGTTTAAACCTAAATACTTGTCAGATGTGCATATCCATATAGGATTATTTATATACAATGCTGTTAACACAGCAGGTTTCTCAGTTTCTCTCTCCTCCATCTTTCCTGAAAGGCTACTTACTCAAAAGCAGTTTAGTTGAACTCATTCTCTGCTCTGCTCTTGATTTCCCTGGAACACTCACTGCAGGTGCTTAGCAGTTCTTCCACACAGCAAGCAGAAATCAGCATCTTCTTAACTGCCTCACGCCTTAAAAAAAGTAACTTAAATCCTTCTTTCACAGGCAGTCTGGATCAGTAAACCCTTCCAGCTCTTATTCAAGGACTATTTCCTCAGCTCTTCTGTTCTGCTAGGAGTCCCCTGTTCATCTGGGTATCCATCCACCACCTAGCTTTTCCAAGTAGGATTAATTTGCTTTTCTCCCAGCAGAGTTTAACTATGCTCTTACCCTGGCTGGGTGATAAATGAGTCCTGGTCTGGCTGCCTGGCATTTCTATTTGGGCCTGGTCCAGAAACGTTTAACACAGACCCTTCCATGATGACCCAAACCAAAAGACTTAACAATATGCAGCCTTTTGCTCAAGGCCACATCAAGAGCAGCTGCAGGAATCCCCAAACCCTGTAAGCAGAGTTTGTGGTAGTCTGGTGTAAAACCCCAGCTGTTTCAAACTTCCACAGAGCTTTGCTAAACACTAAGAGCAAAGTAAAATTATTTCTTTGGGCCATGCTTGAGTGTTTTGCTTCTTTCTTCTGTGAGCAAATGTGCTTAAGTTTTTCACTTCAGTAACAGTGAAGGAAGTTTTAGTTAGAACCTAATAACACCCATGCTTTGATTTGCTATACCAACATGTCTGTTTAATTCTGCCTTCCTTCCCCAAAGACTGCTTTAAAGACTTAATAGAAACTATACAGAATATGAAGGTTTATTTCAAAAGAATACATTTGCAAGAATACACATAAATGCACTCAATGTAACAGTACCTTCTGCAAAAATAGGTTACATAATACCCAGTAATGAAAGAACAAATCTTATTTCTCTACAAATTAGAAAGCAGAGATAATAGTCTGGACAACCTTCAAAATGGAGGTTATTGTGGATGTTGTGAGAAGTAGCTAACTTTTAAAGCATGACACCACAGAGCTAATGTTGGCAAATCAAACTACTAGCACACAGCTGCAAACTATTCTTTATACAGAATTAACAAATATTTTGGTTCCAATTTCTTTTTACACAGCTCTAGTGCCTCAGGGAAAATGCTTATCAAAGATACACAAAAACTATCCAAAATTACAACGTAACTATGAAAATGCCTCCAAAATTGAGAGGAAAATAATCATGTTAAATTAAAAAAATTTAACCAGGATTTCCAGACAAGGTTTCCTGTTCTTAATCAGAGAAAGTTTACAAGAAATTTCAATAAGTTATCTTGAAACCAAACAGCTGTAGATCTTAGAATCTTCGTGGAGGTCCACCTTTAAATGGCTTAAATCCTGAGCCACTTCCCCTCTGCATGGAATTGCCTGTGATCTGTACAACTCTATTAATGGGTGAAGAGTTACTGGAAACAGAAGTTTTAAAAAAAGTGTTATAATACATACCTTAACTCCTGGTGCACAGGTAATAACATTCTTACATCTCCTTACCACTCAACTGTTAAACTATAAGTCTCAAAAGAGATTTGAAAACATGCAGGATAAGAGACTTTGCAAGAAGTCCCTCAGTGCTGTGCTGCTGGGCCCAGCTGCCAGCAGTGGCACCCCTGGGGAGCCCTGTGCTGGCCAGGCAGGTGGGGCTGTGTGCTGGGCAGCAGCCACAGGGAGTCAACCCTGCTGCTACCAACACTGCTGCACTTCCTAAGGACACCAAAGCTTGCAGGGGCTCAGTAGGGAATGGAGAGGAAGAAGTGGTTTCTGTACCTTGTATGTGGAGCCATCATGCCCCCTCCACGGCCATCTCCCATTCTCCTTGTGTCATGATAGCCACTTCCTTGAGAACTAGGTCCATGCCATTCTTTCCTTGGTCCAGTTTCACGACTGTGGCGTTCTACGACGTGTCTGTCCTCGTTGTAGTGCTGGGGAGAGAGTGATAGTCATTCTCACAAAGGGGCTCTTTTACCTACAAGAAACAGGCTTGTCAAGAAAGATAAGCTTACAGCTGATAGAATAAACACAAGTGTTTCAAGATTTTGGTCCATAGGCTGCTCACACATGTTTACAATATTCCTGTTAATTCTAGGTAACAAACTTAGTTGCCATGATGAGTGTGTGAGTATGCAGCAAGTGAGGTTCCACAAACTCATACTTTACTCCCAATTCTGCCCTGATCTCATTATCACTGGCATAAAACTCAGGAAGAAGAATACTTTATAAATATTTTAGAATTTACCAGCAGGAGGGAGTTAATCTGTAGGCTTTAAAGACAAGTCTTGCAGAAGGATTTTTGCTCAGTATCACATTACAAGTTACAATTACAAACTGCACTGAAAACAGCAGGCAGCAAGTGTATGGTTAAAACCCTGAAAAGGTGAGAACAAATTCTCAAAAGCTTTATCATCTACTCTTGCAGGTATTGTTCTTATCATAAAGATGCCAGACAAGAAGAATCAGTTAAGTTTTTTGCAATTTCTTGGGTTATTAAAAAAGAACCTTTAACATAAAGAAAACTAAGTTGAAAATAGGCAGAATGCTTGTGAACCATTTTGATGATGTTATATGGTCATTTTTCCAGCGTGAGTCTGCATTTTCCAGCCTCTCCTTCATGCACAGGAACACAAGAAGGTGACTCACTTGTCCTCCACCTCTCTCTCCCATCACGCCCCGTTCTCCTTCCCTGCCTCCATAGCCCGAGGCGCTGCTGCGGCTCCCGGGAGGCGCTCCCCTCACGTGGCCGGACACTTCCCTTCCCGACCGATCCGGCCGCTCGCCTCTGTAAAAATTGCTTTCATCAAAATTTTGGTTTCAGTATAGTTGAATTGGTACCAAATCACAGCACATGTAGAAAGCAGAGATTCCTGTGGTTCCTAGCAACCTGCAGCTGACTTCTTGGAAACATTCCTTTAGATCTATGTGGCTTTTTAAATAATTCAAGCTCATGTGCTACTCGTTTACATCTGCATTCTACACAAAAGCCTCCTTAACTCTGTGTTGCTACTCTCGATTAAGAACAGACTGCTGGGAGTCAGCAACCAGTTCCTAGATGAGATTTAGCATTTGACAGCCTACATATTTCTTCCCATGCTTTTCTTCAGGAGGAGAAGGTCTATTCTCTCGACCCACTAATTCTTGAGGAATTGCTGCTATGGATAAGTTCTACAAAAATCAGTATTTTCCCTGGTTAGTCAGCACATTTACCTGCCATCCCGTTTGTCTGTGCTTATGCTTCCCTCGCTCTTCCAATTTGTTTGCCGAGGTGGGTTGGAACCGGTTTCTCTGGGATGTCGGCCGTGTGGTATTTCTGGTCTGTCGTGAATTATCACTGTTCTCCTTTCATCTCTGTCTCCTCGCACTTCGCGTCTGTCCGTGTCCCGGAGTTCGCTTCTTGGCTGTGGTGGTTCATTTCTTCTGGACTCACTGAAGGTCTTGGGGTATCTCTCAAAGCCCGGCTCTTCTCTTCGTGCTGTTGGGCGAGTCTTTTTTGCCTCACCTTGATTTACAAAACGATCTCGCCTAAGTTGTTAAAGTAGGAAAGAGTCATTTGCTTGTTTCCCATTTTCACTTTTCTGTGCACATGTAAGCACATGCATGAGGATATAAAATATCACTCATCTTTATATCAGTTGTTTGTTACTATATGTGTGGAATAGAAATAAAAGATCCTTCCCAGCCCAAATTGTATTTATTTCTACAACTGTAATTTTGAGCTTGAGTTCTAACAGCCAGTTAAACACTTCTTTATAGATTTATTTGTTCCTATTTTGGTCAGTGTAATTTAAGCAACTATGGGGCCACCTTTTTGCCCACTGTGAAATGGGGAATGCTATATTTCTTAAGTCAGAATTGTATTTACAATTCTAGTTCACTGCAACCTAAAAGTAGAATTCTAGAAGTTACAATTATGTGGTCTTAGCTTTACTAGTGGTTACTGGAACTATGAAGTTGCATCTTGAACCAGCATTTACTGCACAGTAAATTACACAGGTAATCCACTGGAACTTGTGACTAGATGTGAAAGAGGAAGGAGTAATTGCAAAAATCCATTTTAAATGTCTCACAAAAAAGGCCACCAGGTAGCTGATTTAAAGTCCTCAGAGAAAAGAAGATTAGATTCTATGATAAAAGTGGCCAGTCCTGAGACACAAGAAATGTCAGAACAGTACTGCAATTCTATTATATCAGAACTGTGTAAAGCCTTTAGCACCACGTTCAGTTTTGAACAGTCAGGAGTGAAATCCACAGAGATGCTGGCACACAAATACTTGCTCCATTATCTAAACTTACCTATCAAAAGAAGACGATGGAACAGAAGAACCTTCTGGATATCGGCCTCGTTCTCTGTGATCAAAGTCATTGAACCTGTTCTGCTGGCGGCTGTAATCTGAGCCATGGCCAAAACGTGCATCTGTATCAAGAGCCATCTTCTTACTCTCATTCCAGTAAGGATCATCTCTCCTTTAGCCAAAACAAAGGAACCCTCATCAGTCATGTGTAGCCAAATCAAGGCCTAATACGTAGAAAATTGTTGAGTCAGTTGTCTACTTTAGGAGATGCTCATCTGACCTTTGGAAAGCCGCTGACAAAGGTAGACTCTTTAAAGAGTAGTGGACAAAATTATTTAAGAAAACACCCAAAACTAAGCATCCATTTAGCAGAAATATGAATTCTTAAAGTAGAAGCTTCAATCATTAAGGCAGAACAGCTTTTCTCAGCAAATGCTCTGGATTGTGCTTTTTTCACACAATAAGAATTAATTAATGGGATGCTTCTCTAATTTCAAAGCTCCCTCCTACAGATAAGGAGCATTTAATGTTTGTCATAAACCAATGTCAAACCAAACCAATACCAGAAATACAGTTCTGTGAAGACCTGCTTCAGGTCCACATGCATTTTCAAGTCTGATACAAGGCTTGTAGTTCTTTCTTTTTATAATGCATTGCAAAAAACCAGTTTGAGAATTACCTGTGATCTACATCCCGTGGACGTTTCAAAGAATTCCTCTTTTCCTGTTCATACCGCAGCTGCTGCTGCTGCCGCCGGAGTTCCTCCCTCTCCCGTGCAATTCGCTCCGCTTCTTTTCGGCGTTCCTACCATGAAAGGAACCACAAACAGAGCAGGTCTTTACTAGAGAAACCCAGAAAAGAGCTAGCAAGGATACAGACCTATCCCTTGTCAGTTTCCTGCTAAAGGTTATCTGATAAAATTAATCCTTGGGTAGCATCTAAGATTAAAGAGCACAGGGAGTATTTCTCTAAAAAAGTAGACAAAAGATCTGGAGATGCTATTGGCTGTTACATAGAAATACAGTATTACTACTGTGTTTATTGCCCAGAAACACTTCTTGAAGTTTGCAGTGGTATTCTATAGGAAAAATGGAAGAGTGGTATAGACAAAGTGATCTATTGTACTTCATCTTTAGAGACTGACTTGTATAGCTGCTACAGTAGCAAACATTTTACACCAAATTACTCCCAAGCAAACAAGATGAAGATTCCCAGTGTTGTACGTTGTGAATTATGTAATGTTTGGCTGGGTTTTATGAAAGAAAAAGGATTGGGTAGAAGAGTGAAGAGCAAAATTCCCCACAAGGGCAAACTGGGCCATCGTCCAAAAGCTCCTGCACAGTCCAGAGCACATCTCTGCCCACCTGTTCAATCCGAACCCGCTCTCTCTCCAACCGCTCCCGTTCCATCCTCTCCCTCTCCAGCTTTTGCCTCTCAATTTCGAGTCGCTCCCTTTCCCTCTGCAGGCACTCTTCTCGCTCGTGCATTATCCGTATCCGTTCTCGCTCGCGCCGCTCTCGCTCGGCAATTTCTCTTCGCCTGAAGAAAAAAAAAAAGGTAGCAGAAATTCATCTGAAAAATTCTGTCATCCAAAATTAACATCACCTTAGTCATAGACTAATTCAGAGTAAGCTCTTCACAGAAACCTTGCACCAGAAGTCTACTCCTTTTAGCCCCAAGTAGCCAAAGTGGTTTTAGCTTATCTACAGAACCATTAGCAGGCAACTGATAGGAAAAGTTTCAAGAATCATTTCTTGGTGTATTTTATTCTTAATTTGGAATTCTCATTTGTCATGTGGCACATATGAACAACAGTTGATGTATTCAGTAGCCAAGAATATGACTGAATCTAAAAAATAAATGCTATTTTAGCTCGTCTTCTTCAAGCTAACAAAACATTTACTTAGGGTTTTCTGTCCAAAAAGTAAGACAGACAGCCAATCATGACCAATCTGAGTTGCACTGGTTAGTAGACTCATGAATGGCTTCATTTTGCTTTCTTCTTTTTACCTCCCATAATACAGGCTAGAGGAAGCACAAAAGGCATTTTCTTCTTTAAGAGAATGCTTGCTAGGAATTCCTTTGTTTAGGAATTGTTTCCCTTTGTTTTGGGAAACCCAGCTAACAACACAGCTCATTTAACTGCTCTTTGCAAGCTTTTGGCCATATGAAAACAGCAAAACAGAACAGTGTAGCCATTTCATCTTTCTATTTAAAGGGTCAGATTGTATTATGCTTGATTTGTAATTTAGAGATACAACATTCTCACTTTAAAAACAAACAAAGAAGCAAATCCCAAACACTTTTGGCCCTGTCTCCTAGCCTACTTCTCACCTTTCCAAAAAGAAAACCGGCATGCAGTAACACTTATGAGATACACCCCCCACTGTAACAAACTCTAATCTGTGTGTGTACACATATAGCTATTAAAAGATTACACAAAAATTTTGGAGTTTGTTAATTCCCATAAAAATACTCTTAGGTAGAGTCCCAGACTTTAACATCTGGTTAGAAGGCCTGACAGAACGCATTCTGATTAGATTTCCAAATATACTATCTGATCAATTAATGTACAAAATAGCCTTTAGCAAAAAGTTGAATTACTACCTTCGCAGTTCAACAGCTCGTCGTATTCTTTCCAATCGAACCATGTGTTCTCGCAATCTCTGTTCCTTCATCTTTTCAAAAGGCAAGATATCCTTTCTACCCCTGTATTCCCTGAATTTCACTTTCTCTTGAATAATACGCTCTTTGTTCCTCAATATCTGTGGCTATAGATAGAGATTACAATGGTTATTTCAGAAGTCTCATTCATTTAGGGAGATTTCTGGATGCTACATTCAAGTATGATTAAAGACTTAGCAATCCCAAAGCATAGAAAGCTTCTATCTAAGCTTAACAGTTACTGATAGTTTATTGACTCTTCAGTGCAAATATCAACTGCAAGGTAGGATCAAATCAGATAAGGATTGCATTAAATCTACAGATACTTACTTTATCAAACCTTCCCCTTCTAACTGTCCTAGTGTGGCCTTGGTCTCCTTTAGTTTGGTCTAAAACTACAACTTGACCTGGGCTTTTACCACCTAGTGAAGGGGGGAAACAAAAAAAAAATAAAAGAAGGTTTAAAAACACACACACACAACTATCTCTATTTGCCTATTAAAAATTGTCCTTAGTGCAATTTCTAAATCTCTGAAGTGAACTGGTAGGAGAAGCATACCAGCACATGCCTATAATTAAATATTAGTATAAAGTATGGAAGTAATAAATGTGTTACTGGAGTCTAAAAAAGAACAGGTGTTTAATTGTCTGGTTTCCAGTAAGAGCAAGAACATGCCCCCAAGACAAGTCACACACACAGATTCAACAGGAGGAAATATGGCTATATGGCATACTTATTCTTTTCTTTTCTTCAGTTTTTTTAGTGGATTCTTGATTAGGGCCACTTGTTCCATTATCACTCTTCTCATCTTTACCTTCTGTTTTCTTGGCTTCTTTACTTTCTTTTTTTTCAGATTTCTCTGATTTCTTTTCTTCTTTTTTGGTTGACGGAGTTCTTATTAGGAGAAAGAACACAAAAATCCAATGAGGGAAATTCAGCTTAGAGGATTTTCACAATTTCAGAAGATGTGAAATTCCTTACTTGCTGGCTTTGTCACTTGATGCAGTCTTCTTATCTCCTATGCTCCTACCCGAACTAGATTTCTCATCACTTTCCTTCTTCAATTCTTTTTTGGAGGGATCACCTTTCACCTATTTTTTTTTTTCAAAAGCAAATAGGTTAATACAGATTCTTGTAGAAGATGGTCTATTTTGGGAAGAGTCTTCACGTTATGCAACCTACTTTCTCCACAGAGATCTGCTGTCCGTGCAGCTCTGTGCGGTGCAGGTGTGCGATGCACCTGGCCACTTCTGTACTAGAGGACATTGTCACTATGCCGTAGCATTTTGCCCCCGGGCTTCGTGCATTTGTGACCACCTTTGCACCAAGTACCTGTGCAAACAGGAAGAATTCAGCTTCTGAGAGAGATATTTCTAAGGAAGTTAAGGTATTCCATTAAGATTTTTACCCTAGTATATAAGAAAACAAAACAAATTCACCCCAACCCCCCCAATTCACCAGCAACATAACTCCCATCCTGCTAGAAAGATTGACTGACATTCCCAAATTCTCAAAAGCTTTGAGACCTTTACCCCAACTTGCACATCAAGGCATATTAATGCTTGCATCCTGTTTTGACAAGTCACCTCCTCACGCCCATTATCTAAATGCTTCTCTTCAGTTATTGGCAAAATTCATTCACAGAAACACCACTGACTTGAATTTGATGGTTCATCTCTGACTGATGAACCCCCACAAAAAGTCAGCAGTTGCCAATTAATGGCAGGAATGTGTAGGCAGTATTATGTAGTAACTTAATAAGGGAGCCAATTCTTCAAAGTCATCTAGCAAGTGTGTCAGTTAAGCCATTTCAGCAGTCAGCTCTGACATCTGCTTCTTGAGAAGGTATTAACCTTTGTGCTCCTCCTTGCTAGAATTTCTATGGCCACTGGAGCCAGTGTTTTTGCCATAGTCATGCTCTAAAGGCAACAATTTTATCTTTCTAGCCGTCATCAGTTTTATCTTTTTAGCTGTCTAGACTGTCATGGTACAATCATGAAATACTTCCCAACCAATTTTAAAACTGGGAAGCTACATAAATGTAAGTACCAATCAGCTTTACAGTGAAAACAGCCAAGTAATTGGAAATTTCAACAAAATATACTCTCAGGTGTCCACACTTGTGAATGCATTAAATAAAATCACCTACTAAATTTACTGGAAACATCAGATATGCCATGATCAGTACACACTATATTTGATAGTCACAGTGCTCACGTTCTAACTAGTTCCCAAGATACACTAATGCCATACCTGCACAGGCTTACACAAACACTACAAATTCACAGTTATCAGCAACTCCTTTGGGAAAATGAGAACCCTGAGTTTAGAAGACTGCTTAGCTTTCAAGATTTCTGCATTGTTCTATGGAATTTGTATGTTTCAATTAACCAAAACTGGGAAAACAGACCTAATTTAAGGAGACTAAAAAAAAAAATCATTAAGTCATTGAAAGGGTGCCTAAAGGATCATACATTAAATGTCACATCTTTTTACCAATTCTTCCCATTCATAAGCCTTCAGAACACATTTTAAAAGCAGTCTCCCAAAGCAGAATGTTCTATAAACACTATTTGTATTACAATTTTATCAGTTAGTACACTATCTTGCACTCATGGTTAAATACACTTGCTACAAAGGAACACAGCCACCATTATTTTAAAAGCCAGTCCTGACCAGAATATTCAAGTATTTGTGAAATTTCTGTTGTACTTCTCTCACCTCCACAGGAAGAAAAACTGCTTATAAAATGAACATAAGGCTCTTCCTGTAAGCATACACTCTTACTGCTGCAATCTGGGGTTTTAAATTGCACTAGTCAAACATTTCCCCTCAAACCTTTATTTAAATCAAGTATTAATCAATTTCTGTAACTGAATAGAGGAGAGGGAATAGACACACACCACACACGGTATCACAACCCATAAAATACCTTTCCATATTTGCCAAAGAGATTTTTCAAGTCAGCAGCTTTTGTGTTGGAAGACAGTCCGCTAACCCACAGGTTTCTAGTTGAACTTCCACTGCTACCACTAACACTGCTCGCGCTTCCTGAAACAAGTTTTACAAAACAGCCAAGAAATTAAGGAGACAGAGGTACCATGAATATTTAACTGAAGTGTTGCTGAAAAGAGAAACTTAGCAAGTTACCTCTAAGCAATTGTTTATCTGGTTACCTTTCTTGAAAAGACTTCTATAGAAAAAGAATATATGCCATAAGATTTCATTCATTTAACAATGCATTGAGACCAACAGCTTGGTTAGCTTGTACCCAAAGGACAGAGACAGGAAAAGAATACAAATCTTTGTTAAAGGCATGCTTTACTCCTCATTTGGGTATGTACATTTAGCTTCAACATCTGGATCTTATCATTAGCTACCATCCATACAATTTTTTTTTTTTGCACACAGTATTTGTTCTCCGTCATGATGTCTGTACACTGCTCAAGTTACCAGAGACAGCAGAAAGGCAAATACAGGAGACTTGGATAGTCCCAGCCTCCAGAATCATGTGGTCAATTTCCACAACTTCTTGAAGTATCAGCTTAATCCAGAGCAGTTTTTCAAAAATACTACTGGATGTAGCACTGGATACAACCCACCTAAATTATTTCCCACATACTAAAGGAAATACTAAATAAAAGCTGGAAAAACACTATGTGCCTTAAATACTCCCCTCACCCCATATATTAGGTATTTTTGCAACAACAGAGCAATAAGAACTCAAGAGATTCATGTAATCTCATTCCCAGTATCTTTTAGTCCTCAGTTATGTAGTTCAGCTTGTTGTTGTTTGCTGCTAAATATACGAACTGCTTAGGGATATGTTAAAATGTAGCCAGTCCTACAGGCAAGACTAGAACTAGATCTCCATCTTTGACAGCTGGAAAATCTGGTGATGTGCCGAGTTTTAATAAGGTAAGTTAAGGTAATTTAACCACGCTGAGAAAAAAGGAAAATTTTGTTTCTTCAATGCATCAAGATTAACTAAGAGCAAAAGGCGACATCTCAGTTTTGGTCATACTAATGTTATCTCAATATTAGTTTAGATACATAAGGAAGAAATTCTTCCCTGTGGGCCTGGCACAGGTTGCCCAGAGAAGCTGTGGCTGCCCCATTCCTAGAAGTGTCCAAGGCCAGGCTGGACAAGGCTTGGAGCAACCTGGGATAGTGGAAGGTGTCCCTGCCCACAGCAGGGCATTGGAACAAGATGATCTTTAAGGTCCCTTCCAACCCATAATACTCTATGGTTCTGTGATACACTTAGACCATCAATAAATACCATTAAATAGCCACTATCCTGGATTTGGCTGTGTATATTAAGAAAGCCTTACAACAGTTACTATTACAGTTATCATATATGCCACATAAATGAAGACACAGCAAATCTGCTCTCAGTTTCATTGTAAGCATGTAACTGTCATGAAAAGACACATCTTCAGAAGACCAGATTATGTCTGCCACAAAAATTTCATCTCAAATTCATTTATCAGGTAAAGTTTCATTTGTTCCTTAGTGTTAATGCCAGAGATTCTGTGACAAAGGTTTTTGGCAGAAAGGGAGCAGGTAAAATAAGGAGATGTGAGCTCACACAAATGCATTTGTTCAACCATGAAGCATCAGTATAACAGGTGACATTAATGTGCCCTTGAGCTCCACTCTTCAAATTTGTAATTGTAATATAGGATTTTATGGAAACAGATGGAAACTCCAAGGCAAAAAAATAGGTTGAAATTAATACATTAAACAGCCACAAGTGTAATTTTGCAAGCTGGCATCTCAGCTATAGTACCTGGTTGAGAGTTCAGTTTATTTAAAAATGAGCTAGAATTATAAACAAGACAAAAATAAAATTTGCATTACATTTAAGTACTTGCAATTATTTGTTGTTTGTTTTGCTGCAAGTTACAGCAGGCTTATCTGAAAAGTCTAGCTTCTCATCAAAACAAAGACTTGAGAAATGTTAAATGAATTTGCTCCCAAAAGTATTTTGAAATAGAAGAATATATTTTCATCAAGTCTTTAGAATCAGTATTTTTGTTCTTATGACAAACCTGGCATAAGGAGAAATAAAATATATGGACACATACATATAGCAAATGACTACTGTACCTCTAGCATAATTTACTATAGATGGCTGAGTTCAATCATATAAGCCATTTTATTACATGGCAAGAAATTTCTCAGTCAGGAAAGCATTTAGTTCAAGACAATACTACTCTAATTCATAATAGTTACCTTTATCATCCTTTGATGTTGTCTTGCTTTCTTTAGATTCCTTAGTAGAGCTAGAGAAGCAAATTAAAAAAATCAGGAGAAAGTTGAAAACTACAGAATTTGGTGTTGCATTTTATACTACTAACACTAACAGACAAGTTAACATTTCAAAAAATAAAAATGAAAAAGGGCCAGACTGTATATTTGAACAAATGATTCCCTTATGGATTCTTGCACTGATTTTCCCCAAGATGCCTGAAGATCTAGATTTTCTGACAACTCTATTCAGTGGATATATGGCAATCTTCTCCAGATTTCAGGACGGGGACTTGACTTCATTTTGTGTTCTTAGAACTGATAGCTGTTCATTACCATCATCACAAGGACATTTAAAAAATCGTCAATTTGAAAAAAATAAATAAATGCTGACAATTCGACAATGCAATCAGTAGGACATAGTGTCTATACGAAGATCTTGAATTTTTAAAAGTAACTTATGGCGGTCAAAAAACCTATAGGCAGGAGCATAGGATACTAATTATAAGATTCTTGCTGCTACCCCCTTAATGTAGAGTGATCTTATTGAATGCTGGTACTCAGTATCGTAAAGAACTGACATAGAAAAACAAACCTCTTTGCTTGACCAGAGGCCCCAGTAGACGAGGGACCTTTCTTCAAAGTATCCTTTTCTTTGTCTCCAGATTCTGCTTTCTTTGAACTTTCTCTGGCTTCCTTCTTGACGGGATCACCCTTCACGCAGTCTTCCTTCTTACCATCTTTATGGTTCTCAGTCACCTCATAGTCCTTGCTTTCCTTCTCCAGGCTCTGTGAAATGGTATCCTGCACATCCTTTGGCTTACTTGCTTCAGAATCTGTAATTTTCACATTTTTACCTGTTTCTAGGAGGTCATCACCATCAAAATCCAGAGTGATGGCATCTTCGGCCTGGATTGTAACCGATATGTTATCATCCTCAGCTTCTTTCACAGAGGTGTTAGCTTCCATCTCTTCATGAGCCGTGTGATCAGCCTCAGCTAGGCTTTCTTCTGAAGGAAGAGGTTTAGATACTTCTTGTGTACCATCACCAGAACCTGCTTTATCTAAGAGGATTTAACAGGAATAAATATGGCAAAACAAGAAGTTTAAACAATTTCATATGCATAAGCTAGAATAGGACCTAGAAAATACAAAGCCAGTTATTAGCACTGATGGAAGGTTAGAAAAAAACACAAGGTGTATTAACACAAATATAAATCCTTTACCCGGGATCACTTATTCTTCATGGCAAAACACATTTTCTAGAGACAAATACCAAAACATTAGGAGGGAGAATATGGTTCCATCCTGGAGATACCCATTCTTCATAAGAAGCATCCATTTTCCAGTTTAGGATTTAGCATTCCAGAAGAACATAGTTGCTTTGGATGTTCACAGTTTGATTTAATCTGTCTTTGAATCTTCCTGGTTCCAGAACTTCCAACCTTCCCAAATCCGAAAGAATTACAGTCTTGGAGAATTCCAGCCAGTCTTCCACGTCAGAGTTCGCTGTTCTTTTCCTTTCCAAGCAGTTGCTTGGCAGTCAAGTGAGTTGTACAAGGCTGCTGCAGAACATGGATGGGTGAGCCTTAATCCAGAGTTCGTAGAGAAATGGTCTCAATCTTCATCCACTGGAAAGATTTTCCATCTCAGTCCCACAGAGACATCTCCAACTGTATTCTTGGATTTCACAGATGAGACACTTCGGCCATGGGGTCCCTCGTAAACACGGAGTCTGTAGTTTAATCCTGTAGCTTCATTAATGTGTTTATTCCATCTTGTGTAAAGTGATGATGTTCCATGTCCTTTCGAGTCCACAAAATGTAGAATCCTTATGACTTCTGTCCAGGAAGTCTGTTTGCCCAAATGCATTACATTCCTTCTATAGTTTCACTAATGAGCACAGCTTAAAAAATGGTAGCCACTCCACAGGTTCTCAAACACTTGTTTTAGCATCCTATGTACAACTGGTATTTCTAAGTGACAGTAAGCCAAGCATATGATGGTCCATACATTTGTGGGGTGCTCAACTTCAGTGTAAGAGTGCAGCATTTCACTCAACATCAGCTACTGCAGTGCAAGTTGGAGGCTTTGGCATCAAGACTTACCGTGTATTAAAATCAGTCCTTGAATACTATGGGTTTTATTAAGAATCATAGTATTGCAACTGTATTATACATCCACCACAGTAACTGATAAGTACTGTAATCAACTCTTAAGAGTAAAGTAACTCTTAGGAGTGAAATAAACTGACTGCAGTGATTCCAGGTGCTGAGCTCAATGAGGAGACAACTGATACTTAGTGCTGGAGATAAGCCTAGTATTAGTAGAGATTGAATGTTACAAGAGAAAGTTGCCTGCTCTACCAGAGTAAGACCTCTGAACTCTATTAAACTTTAGACATACCTTTCTCATTTTCTTCATCTTCCCCATCCTGCAAGAAAAGGAAGTCAACACTAAATGTCTCCTACTTTGAAACTTTAAGCAGAACAGTTTATATTTTTTATAGAATTTCTATTGTATGAAGGCAAATACTGAAATGAAAACTGTTTCCAAAGATTATCCAGGAAGCAAACTTGTGCACCTCCTTTGTCAAATCACTAAAAAATGTTATGAAACTTCTTTAAGAAATAACTTGGCATTTATCTGCAACACTTGCAGTTTGCAGTTGGTTGGGATATGCAAATATTGTCTTCCCACCTCAACTCAATGGGACATTTCTAAACTATTCCATGTCTTACCAAAGCCTTCAGAGTAGATATCAAGCTGCTGATTACTGCTTTCAGAGAAATGCAAGCAGTCCATCATTAGCTTTAAAAGCTCAAGAGAGAAGTCAGAAACTAGGCAGCCTCTCTCCAGTAACTACTTAAAAATGAAACGCTGATTTTAATAGGTATTTACTTATTTCTCATTAGTTTTACAGAGCAAGAGATGCCATATGAGATGTCACTTTTCAGACATCAGTTCCACGTAACAGAGAATGAATTTCTGATAACTTAGAGATATCAGATAATATATTAACACCAAAAAGCATCCCTAAACAACCACGCCCCACATTCTCTAAGGGCAAACTCCTACATTAAACAGAAGTTCTAAACTCCTGTACAGGCTGTATATACTATAACAGCATCTGGCATAGTCCTCTGTTTTTAAGGGAGTGTGAAACATATTCTTTGTGAAGTCTATGACTGAACGCTCCCAAAATGTAGACATTAATTAGGTCTTTAAATAGGTCAACTTACTTGGTATCACAATTATCTGCATTACTAAATATTTGAATGAAAGCTTCCCATACTGTTTACCTTTATAGTCTTACATCATCTGACTCTAACATGCATGCTAGAACAGAAAAACCAGTCTAAAGTGATCTTTTCCAACTAAACAGACACGAAAATCAGCTTAACAGAATGGATTTAGAACTCACATGGACAGTTGGAAAAGTGTAATCTTCTATGTCTGGACCTTCATTTTCCTACAGGAATAGAAAAGGGACAAGATAAGCAAACTATTTATAAGACCCTCAAACATTCAGAGGGTCAAGAGATTCCATTAGATCAGTAAACATTTAAGTGGATACACACTCAACAGTGTGAAGATCAATGAGCAGTTCTCCTGATGTAAAGAATCTGAACACTGAACTGAAAGGCACAAGTCACTGCTAGTACAAGGGAAAAGGATCACTTAAGAACTAACTCTGCACGGACTCTGGTAGCATTTTATCAATCAGTGACACACTTTTTTCAGGACTATTCAAATACAAATCAAGGCAAACAGAAAGAAAAGAGTAAAGTAGAGTAAAAAGAAAAAAACCCTATATTTTAGAGATAAGCAAGACAAATTAAAAAACTAGTTCTGACTTCCTAGTAACAAACACTAAGAAAAATGTACATTTTGCTGCTAAAAATTCGTGTAAAATATAGCCAAGTACCTGACTTTCAGAATCCTTCTCCACATCTTCTGTTGTCTCCACTGGCTCCAGATCATGGTATCTTTTCTTTTCTGCAGATGGTAGCTCTTTAGAATTCAAGTTCTCATCTTCAACAGATTCTTTGAAGTCTTTCAATTCATCATTGCCATCTTGATCACTTGCATCTTGAGTCTCCAATTCACTTTCCTTTTGGTGTGAACACAAATACTTAATATAGCTAAAAGTATTAGCTTTATTCTGAAAAAAATCACTGCTAGAATCAGTGTTTCACTGCTGGATCAGTGTCTCACATGCATAATAAAATTTATACCATGTTTTAAAAAAACCCCCCAGCTTCATACCCTTAGGCATCACACTGTGACTACAGTAAAAACAATGCTCCAAATTTCCACATAAATTGCCACAAAGAAAATGGAAGCTTTTTCTTAACTGAAGTCAAACTCTGACCCTAAATACAAAACGGAAAAAGTTTTTACATACTTTTATTACCTTGACAAAGGAGTCCTCTTCTACTGAAGCATCACCAGTCAATTCATCAGCTTCCTGCTTTTTACCTGAAATGATGGGATATGCTGTGGCTAGACCTGTAGAGCACACTTTTAATACTGATTATGTGTTCAGCCTTACTTCATTATTCTCTCCTTGTTCTAGTTTACCTGGATTGTTCACTATTATATAGCCATCCAAAAACTGAGTAATTTTTAAGATAAGGAGATAAAATGTCAGCTGAGTGCAAATGAACAATCAACGCTGTTCAATAAACAAATAGTTACATCCAAGTTAGTGATCTTAATACCTAACCTTCTATTTTCAGTGATAATGGAATTCAGGAGAACATTGAACTAGAAATTAAACATTTCCAGAATTACTGAGGTTAACTAGACATTATGACTTTGGAAAGGTCTTGCTTTAGAGGATAACTAACATCACTGAGAAATTTGGTTAGAACGAACCTCTAAATGTCATCCAGTCCACCCAATTGCCAGCTGAAAATTACAGTGAAGTTTTCAAGGACAATAGAAGGTCTCAGGGCTTTATTTAGCTGCATCTTTGAATATCCACAAGCATGGCAATTACAAGCCTCTCCAAGCCACCTTTTCCAGTGCTTTTCACTAGAGGATGAAGCGAGGCAGGAGAATCGAGTAGGTGAAGCACTTCTGCTTTCTACATATGCTTTACTGCATTAAGGCCTGTTCCATTGAGGAATTCTGCTCTTCCAGCACAGGCACACTGTTCTCTATTAGAGATGTCTCTGTGGAGATGATGACTAGACACAATTCCCTTTGGAACCCACTGCATTTCCTTACTCTTCTGAAAAACAAGACCTAAGAACACCAGACAGAAACATCTCCACACAAACACACCCTTTGAAGAATGTTTTCTCTGATTCAGTCTATCAAAGATTAGCCTATGCAACAGTTTTCAGTAGCACAAGGTACAAAAGCAGCTCTGTTAGGAAGTGTCTTTACTGTATCTTCTACTGAAACTCAGTGTCAATTCAAATGCAAATGAGATGGCAGTCATAATTAGCACTTAATGCTTCATTTTTTGGCATCCAATCTTCCCTCCTCCCTTCAACCTCTAATGAATGGCTAAACCAATTTTATAGTTATTCCAAAGGAATATAAAAAAAAAAACATAAGCCAGAGTTCAACACAGTATGGACATCTCTGCTAGTTGAAATACTCAATTTTTTCAGCCATTAATTTCTGTGGTCTTTCATATGCAGTTCTTAAATGCACTTCAAAGCTGGAAAGTACTCAACTACAGGGCAAAGAGTGACACTATTGTTTTGGGTTTGCTTGGATTTCAGTTGCTTTTACTCATTTCCCTGAAAGGCAGCACTCTGACCATACTCCTAGAAAAAGCACATTGCTGTTTTCAGTACAGGCACACAGTGATCTCCAGGAAAACACACACGGCAGAAGCTATTTCTGTCACTGCAAAACAAGAGATTTAAACTTTCAAATCTATAGTCAGTGTCACTGATTTTACTTCACTTAAAACAAAAAAACTCCAAAACCCACAAAAAGTCCTGTTTTATACTTGTAATGCAATAGGTTTGTGAGATTTTGGTGCAAAAAGCCACCTACACAGGTATGCTAAGTGAAGCCAGCTCTTCTCAGGAGGAGGTCTTACAGTGAAAGGACAGTTTCTGATGTGCATCACAGCTGATGCCTGAAACAAAGACTAACTCAAATTTTGTGCTAGCTTTTTAGCATTCTGTGATACAATCTACAGATCCCAGAAATCTTCAACATAAATAAAAAGCAGTGAGACACAGCAAGGATTTCTATGCACTGCTATTCCACTGCTTTCTGTTTTACCCTCTCACATCTCAGTTCATTTGTTAAACCTCAAAGACCAAGTTTTTCCTGCATCCCATGTCCAGTTAAGCCTACAGACAGGCAAGCACACAGGGCAGATGCTCAACACATTTAGCAACTCTCTAGCATAGACTATAATGAAAGCTATTTAAATAATTTCTTTTGCCTGAGGAGATACGGCCAGTGGACTAGACCTGAGACTTCATAGGGAACAGAAAAGAAAACCAAACCAATGGCAAAGCTAACTCAAGTTAGCCCCACTATGCAATAGAAGCTAGAGAACTATATTTTATTGACTGGTCCTCATCAAGAGCAAGTTACAGCATTCAGTAATGAAGCTGTTTTATCTTTTATTTACTACTAGATTAAGTAATGATTTCATCAGCCCTTCTATACTATGTCTGTTGTCTTTGTAGCAAGTCCCATTTACTCTGAGTACCAGAGGTATTCCAAGTCATAACGAGACCTGAACAATGACCTTCACTTTTCAGCTTCAAGCCACAAAGTGGTATAAGTTTGCTCTCCCTCTCAAATTCTGTGCTTCAGGTTACTTTGCTCTGGTTAGAGTTACATTGCTCAAAAGCGGCATTTCAGGGTTCTGATACAGAGTTTTCAGATGTTGGTACAGTAACTTGCCAAAAAGCCAGCATGCACAAAAATTCCAACAGTTACTGACATTCGTTGACTGACACTCATTTACAGTGGGCTACTTAAAGGCAAACTTGACTCTTAAATTCACATAACTAAAATCAGATTGCAACACACACCTTGCAGAAAATGACTGCTTCTCTGAACTTACTCAAGACCAGTGTTGACCTGATTGAAGGGTAAGTTAAGAAGCAGAGCCAGAACAGCTGAACCTTCTGCAGTCAAGAGGCACAGCTGGTCTCCAGTCACACAAGTTGTCAACACCCAAATTTCTGTACAGGTTTATCCAAGCAGTAGCTGTTGAAAATGTCAGTGTGTACCAAACATTCACCACAGGTCTGGGTGCTTAACAACACAAACACCCATTTACCTTGGAGTGATGGCACTCCTTTACAAGCCATGCTCAATCCCTTTTCTGGCAACAGCAATTGCTACACACCATAAAATTGCAACAGACTTATTATTACACAGAGAGCAAATATTCTCCTTATAAGTAAGTAGAAGAATTACAATATCTTTGTTGGTTTTACATTATGCAGGTTTAGTTTTCATTTCATTTACAAGCCTTACAGTAGCACAAGATTATTCTACCTCTTCACGGTCCTCCACATTAGAAATTCATGCTACCTGTTTACAGAATTATAGAAGAGTGTATTCTGGACGACTCTTAACTAGATATTTGCATCTCAGGCAGAATCAGTGACACATACTCATAAGAAAATTTTGTAAGAATTAGTGTTTGTATTTCTTCTGGTATTCCTGCTGGAACTCCCAACAGGGTTCTGTCACATCTACTGCTAAAGATTCATCAAAAACATGGGATAAGAGGTAAAGAGGAGATAAATCCTTACAATAGAATAAACTCTCTACAGCATTAAGAGGTCTAGTGCAACTTGCAAAGTATCATTTGCCACAAATGTTTACTTTAACAAAAGTAAACAATCCTTTTCTAATTCTGAAATTGTACCATGAGGTATGGGAATATTTAAGTCTTCTACTGTGACTAAAAAGTACAGCTCTTAGTCATTCATTGTTTTTAAAAAGAAAAGTCTGTGAAAACCAAGTGTATAACTTAGTTTATTTTGTTTTGCTCTTATATTTAAGTAACTAAACAGTTTTAATAAAGAAGTCAAAATTATTTGGGCAATAGTACAAGCCAGCCACTGTCAGCCTTTGATCCAAGAAACGGTATTGTTAAACTGGAAATTCAGTTGCAAACTAGAGTGGTACCTAAGACACAAACTAACAGATCTCTAACTGGCCTCAGAAACTTGTACAACAGCAAATAAACATCTTTGCTCACATTAGTTCTCCAAAGTTAAAAATTATCAGCCTAAAATCTGTTCTTCACCCACACTAATTCCAGAATTCATCAGGAAGATAACTTTCAATTACCAACTTAAATATTTCAATATTCAACAACATTTTTGACTGCAGATCCTTCAAAGGAGCATTCATATCAGAAACATTTGAAAAATATTTCATACTAGTAGTAAGGTAACTTCCTCTAGATACCAGACTAGGCAGCAGAATGGTCAGGCTTGAAAAGATAAGCTTTTTCCAATAATTGTCATCTCTTTATAAAAAGAGAAATTCCTCCATAGCTACTAAATGCTAGGGTGGAGAGGCACAGCTGAAGCACTTAAAAAAGGAGCACTTGGCATTTGTTCCTTTCAAACTATAATTGGCAAAACCAACTGATCTTACCTATATACCTGTATAATCTTCTGATTAGCTGCTCTGCAGTTCTTTACCTTAATTAATTAAAGTAGCATCTGGAAAAAGTGTTAAAATTTCTACTAACTTTGCATGAGGATTGATCGAGGATTCTTGCTTGATTACAGAATCCTTCTGCAAGCATTTTTTAAGTTGTATGAAATAAAGTCCCACTCCTAGTCTTTTGAGTATTGCTCTCCCTTTTAGTAAACACACACACAAAAAAAGCAAGGAAAAACAAATGTATCATTCCCTCCCCTGCCACACCCCATTCCCACTCTAATTTGGCCTGTATCAGTATTCCAGATCAGGTTGTTGTAACAGACAATGCTAGGGAATCAGAATCACACTTTTTCCCTAGACCTTAAGAGGTCCAATAAAATTGGTTATAGAAGCCTTTCAGATCTAAACCCTACAGCCACCAGACACACTTTGGGACTTTTTGGAAGGACGACCTCCTTCCTTCCCTCCCACTGGCCTCCTCTTCTGGCTGCTATAAACGAGGTTTAATCATCACTTCCACTCCTTGGGCTTTCTTGAAGATGCATTTTCCTTGTAAATCAGTACTTAATACTCCTACTCTCCCTTGTACAGCAATAATAGCACAGGGAAAAATACTATAGAACTAGTAATGTCGTTAATTTTACTACTCTCCAGCAGTAAAATAATTAAAGACCCATCAGTATTAGTCTGAAGCTGTAGGGTGGGGAGAAAACAAGCATTAGCAAAAAGGCCTGGCTCAATCTGTCAGCAAAATCAGTAAGGAGGAAAAACACCTCACAGTGAGTAGTTAAAAATCAAACAATATATTATTTTATACAGTTAGAAATAAACCAATACAATAAAAAATACTTCCTCTAGACTAAACAGTGAAATTTTTCGTGTTCCACCACGAAGTTCCGATACATTTGGCACAAAATTTATTCATAAGACTTTTGTGATCTAAAAAGTAATGAGGAAAAACTCCTGAGCCTGCAAAGTGAACTGATAAGAACTTCACAAACTGTGTCTTCCTTTAAGGTTTACCAAGAAGGCACATGTCATATGTATGCATTAGGACTGGGTGCACAGGAGAGGTGGCAGGAAGAGCTACTGAAGCCCTGCCTCAGGCAGCAGCAGCAGCACTGTTGGCAAACTACCACTGCAGAAGCAAAATAGTGTAACTACCCAAGAAGCCAGTTCAAGAACGTGATGCATATCATAGTATTAGTTTGGAGACTAGGAGGATAAAAAGCAGCAGATAAGAGAAGTGTTTGCCACAGCAGAACATGGAGCCATTTAGATCTCTATATGAAAAACTGTGGAAGAGTTTCCTTATTTAGCTTCCAAGTAGTTATCTTAAACAGCAGTTACCTTTCTAAAGCAGGGAATAAAGTAATGTCATAGAAAAAAAAAAAAAAGAAACCACATTTGAAAGTTTATTTCCTTGGACTTCTCTAATGTGTGAAAAGTGCAAAAAAGTTATTCAAACTTTCTAAGCAGACACTAATTTCACCACTCACAGAACCAGACTGATTGAATAATCACTTTCATCACAAGACTCAGCCCATGACAAGAGACAGTGGTATAAGACTGTTCTCGTCCAGAACAGGCCCTGTAGCACATGTGTGAACATTCTTAGTGTGTCTGTTCAATAAAGAATGCTGTGCATAAAGCAGACAGGTCCTTACCCAGTACTAACAGATCACAGATGCTCCCAGAACAACTGAAAACACAAACTCAAACTAAAATCCCCCAGACTCCAAACTCACAAAACAGTACTTAAATACTCAGGCAAGATAAAACAGAACTGAAAAATCGGAAAAAAAATCACTGCCAAACAGATCAGCACAAAACCTAAATATTAATTTCTCACAACAGAAACACTAAAATCTCTTAATTAGACATTCCACTGTGAGGC
This sequence comes from Peucedramus taeniatus, assembly GCA_013400575.1. Taxonomy (NCBI): domain Eukaryota; kingdom Metazoa; phylum Chordata; class Aves; order Passeriformes; family Fringillidae; genus Peucedramus; species Peucedramus taeniatus. The sequence goes on from WBNO01018688.1 coordinate 87,112, forward strand.
TTCAACACCTATTCAGAAAATCCACGTTTATAAATCCCATCTTAAGCAAAGAGCATGCTAACACACCCACACTACACAGTCCTCTCCAGGGAGTGACCCCTACCACATATTGCTGTGCCCTCATCACCAGCCAAGCCCAGCACCTGCTCATGTCTGAAGAACCTCTGCTGTCACAGAGATCCTTGGGGACAAGACTGACACCCTCCAGAGCCCCCCAAGCTGCTCCTGCTCCACTCTGCACCTGTAACACCCCACGCTCAGGATCTCTGAACACAGCACACACCAAACCCCTCACAGCTCAGCCACAGCACTCAGCACACACAGCACGGCTCTCAGGAGCTGTGGGCACAACAGTCACTGCCTAAGAACACACATCTCTTCACCCAGTCACTTCCCATCTATCCATATCTCTCCATATTTACTGTTCCACCATCCCCATACATTGTCTACATACAGTGACTGAAAACAGACATGCAAGGCAATGGACACCTTATATGACAGAAGCTATAAACAACTGCACACAAAAATATAGACCACAGTCCTTCTTTAGGGTGATACATGCAAAAAAAACCTGTGTAAGAATATAAAGAATATCAACAGATCCTAACCTTTGCCTTTAGTTGGTTTCTTGGTGGGTGTGTCAGCTGAAACACTTATTTCAATATTATCTGGATCACCTCCTTCCTCTTCAATAGCCTAAATGAGACAAAAAAATACAATTTTAATGGCTTTCCGTGGAAAGCTGGACAGTTTGACTTCAACAGAAGTCTGTAAGCCAAACAGTTTTTTCGGCATCTCAAAAATATTTGGCAAAACACTTTGGGTTAAACCTTTCCCTTAAAGCTGGAGAAAAGCAAGGGAACAGTAACGATAAAGGCTGAGAGTTTCCGCTGTTAAAATGACACTTTGGAAGTACAGCTTATCAAGAATCCACACGCTTCTCTTTGGAAACGTAACACCAGAAGGCCACAACGACATCCATAATGGCATTAAGGGCAGCTCAAAAACAGGACAGCGGGAAGCACCGACAGCCTTCAGCAAGAACCTGCCCCGGGGCTCGCCCGATGAGCTGCGGCGCCCGCGGCGGCGGGCGGGCCGCAAGGCCGCGGGGCG
>WBNO01018689.1:0-47839 GCA_013400575.1 Peucedramus taeniatus
ATTTTTAGTTCTACAGATTCTTTCAAATGTGTATCTGTTTGCTACAGTAAAGCTTATAGTATTTTGCTTCTATTGGTTTCAAACAATTCAAGAAATAACACTGACTGCAACCCATGGTAAAATGTCCTACAGCTGAATATGTTCAAAGACAGCATTTTGAGAGAAGGTATAAAAATTTATTTATGTTCACCTTCCTTTGCACAGTGCTATCATTGCAATGCTAAAACTCTTTAGACATAGCCTTGGCATATACAGGTGCACCTACCCCCACGTATATATACAGGTTCTTTTCAAAGAAGTTACGCTCTAGTTACCAGATGGGCACTGCAGTAATTAGCTCAAATGAAACAGAAGTGAAGATCCTTCCATTCTCTCACTCTTTTGCTGCTTCATTGGGGATTCACACTACCGTCTTGCCAAGTTCTGACCTTTCAGCCCAGTTACTCATGTCATGAACACAAACTTCCCCTTAACTTTGAAGCTCAAGACTTCTCCCTCTCCATGCAGCATTGTTAACTGTTTGGTCTGCAACAAAAGCTACTCCTTTGATTTAATACTTGGCCCCACAGCAATCTCCAGAAAGCTCTGTCTAGACAGCCTTCATTTCTTTTGATTGGTCCCAGATTCCTTGAGTAGTATTACACAGAAATTGTTAATATTCTTTGGAAATAACTATTGCCCTGACTCCACACAGGCTTTTTAGCCCCTACAGTCTGTGACAATCAAGATGAAAACTTCTACAGTCTTCACAGATTGCCAGCAGGTCTGCTTCTGAAAGTGCTTTGCATCTGGGCTTTAACACTCTCCCAAGTTATCAATGGCAATATTTATACATACATGAAAAGAAACTTTCAATATTTTCCTTCTCCTCCCTAAAAAATTACACCATTTCCTTTTGTCTTCCTCTACAATCCTTAACTAACTGAAAGGCTTCTTAAAAGTTTTTGCTTGGTTTGGGTGCTGCTTTTTAAAATACATTTCTTTATTTTATTGCCAGGGTGTATGGAAACAGATGCTTCAATTCCTTGAGCTCCTTCAGCCTGAAATACAAACTGGCTACTTAAACACATCTGTCTTGGTTTTCACTCAGAACAACTGCACTTGACACTAGTTTGTCTTAAGGCTATCTTGTGTCCAAATAAAAGTGCTTACGACAAGTGGTTATTTGTTTGCATTTAATAAATAAAGAAAAGATATCCTTTTCCACTAAGATTAGCAAAAACTCTCTTCTTTCCCCAACACTTTCATTTTCTTCATTCTGAGAAGAGCTTAAACCCCAGTGCATTAATCAAGCATAGAGTGTTCCCACATTAAGAAATACTCTCTGCAGGTATTTTTGTATCTATGAAATTGAAGATGCTTTACATTAAAACTTTAATCTTCACAAGATTACTATAATTATTAGTTGCACTCTAATAACTGGTTTTATGGCAACCACATGTTTGATGCTGTATTGTTAAAAGAAGAGCAGTTCCTTTCATAAGACTTTACTATCTGGAAGGCAGATGTATAAAGATACCAGGAAAGTCCAGAGACAAAATTAAACATCCCAGGTTTTTCCCTAATGTTTGTTTGCTTTGTATTGTAATTGAATCATTTTTTATAGCTCTCACAACAAATTACCTTAGAACAAGAAAAGGAACTAACTGAAGGGCATTCTTTGCCGTAGCCAGTTTCACTGTGCAACACACTGAAACGTGAGGTACAGTTATTTAAAAAATGGGGAGAATAGGACAGACACACTCTGACACTGTTGCCACATTTCCTCAGCAAACTGAGCAACTTGGTTTTCTGAAATACCTGGTAGGGAAATCCTTGACATAAAAATGTATAAAGAATGCCTTCATAGAAATGTGTTCCAAGGATATCAGCAGTACTTTATTCCTTCTAGAGGTTGTAATTTCCAATTGAAAAGCCATTCTAGAGAAGGAAAAATGGAAATTGTGGTTGTTGTACGGGTAGATGTACGAGATGACTACGATGGGTATTTGCAGTAAGCCCATTATATGCTGTACTTAAGGTTCAATAAACCTGGAAAATGGAAGCTCAAGATTGATGGTGAAATGACCATTGTTTATGTAGCTCCTCAGAAAAAGTCATCCATTCATTTTCTGTAAAAACAGTTTAAGACAAAATGTTGCCTTGATTAATAGGGAGGTGACAGAACGGGGGATAAGTATGAGCTATAAAAGTTCAAAAATAGTTCTATAAAACCTCCTTATGTGAGAAATATAATAATTTAGATTACTCTTGATTGAAATTACCTTTGAAAACAGAAAAACTGTATGTTTATTAGGTGAAAAAAAAATGCAGAGTGGGCATAGACACTTCTAGTGCTCATCAGTCTATAATGTACCCCTTGAACAAAGCAGATGAGGTCTTATCTTACTGCTTCTTGAAGAAAACTAAGATAACACTATTGAAAACTTTATTTCCTACCTACTTATGTTGGTGAAGAACCACTCACTACCAGACTGTAGCAAAGGTGCTACACCTTATATAATATCTCATGCAGTCAACAACTGTTTCCTTGTCTCAGTTCAAATAAAACACTTTGGTGCACTGTTCATTAAAATGATTAACATAATTCAAAGAGTTTCTAATCTGAGAAACACTTTGTTTCACTATGCTTACATGAAGAGACCTTTCTCTAAAGCCCCATACTTTGTGACCAGTTAACTTAATTATACACAAATTGCTGCTGGACTAATTGCCAAAACCATAGAAACATGTGTTTCCTTTAAAGATGAGAGATACTGTATCAGAATAGATTTTGAAATACGCAAAATAAGAGGAACTATTCTGCTGAGTCTTCATGGAACAGAAGTTCATTTCTAGTTATAGTCTACGATTTTTCCACCAATTTCATATGAAATATGAAGTGATGCTACTCTTCTTCTGTCATATTTTCAACAGCAAAATGCATTATCCAGAACAATTAATGGAACCACAACTTAACTGTCATGACATTGTAGACAAATCACATAATGCACTGACTCCTCAAAATTTTTTCAACATTTCAACGTATCAACTATTTTTCATATACTCTGTGATGCTTGTGTTCAACCTATGTCAGCTAAAAAAAAGGTTTATTCTTAGCAAAATATGTACATTCCCAGTGACTTAAACACTGTTCTTTAATCTAACATAGTGATATTCTTGTTAATGCCAAGTCCAATAGGAGATCCTTTTTCTTGGCTGTAATTCTGCAGGGACCTTAGGTAATGGAATCAAAATCTTGAGCTTTAAACAAGTACTGGCACAAACCTAGCTGCAGTAACCAGAGCAACCTTAATGTTGTAGTTACCTGGTGTCTGCTCAATAGACTAACATTTTTTGAGCCTCAGGCAGTTGGTGAATATATATCTTTGCATTAATTCCCAGTTAAAGTTAATTTTAATTAAATAAACTTAGCACGTTCTAGTCCTCACCACAAATGATGTGCAGTATTATTCCAACAAAAAAGTTCAGTAGATATTTGCCAACTTCGAGAAAATCTTTGTTAGTGGATATCGCAAATAAAGTAAATACTGATCTTCAATTTTACTTGTATTATAAATTATGTCACTTTATGCATTTTGAATTAGCGAAAAACTTCTGTCTTTCTTCATATTTTATCAAGGCCTAGTTTTTTTTTTCTTTTATTTACACAAGGGAAGTTAAGTATCTTTCACATTTCAGCGCCTGAAAAAGTAATGAAATGTGGTCTGAAGGTACTCAACTCTGATATTGAGTTACCTTCATTAATTTTTAAAGCTCAAAAAGAAAGGTAACAAACTTCTGACACTACTACCAACAGTAAGTTAGGCATGCATAAGACTGATCTGCCTTGGGACCTACAGCATTGTTCTGTGTGAAAGACAGCACTGAGTCTATAATCAGAAAATAAACAGGTCTTAGACAACATTCATCTTCTACAGGCATATAGAAATTCCAAGGACTTTGCAGAGAGTACTCCAGGTATGATTAAAACACCTTCCAATACTGCCTCTCAAAGTCAAGATACCTTATTTATTATGCTTTTCCCTTGATTAAATAAACAAACCTTAATAATTAATTAAATTCCATATAAGGAGGGTTTTGTTCCCATTGACATATTGGGAGTCTAGCAGGTTCCAGCACAGTTCAGAGCTGGCAAGAAAAAAGATGAAAGCCACTCTCTTCAAAAGAGCATTAAATACTGTGGCACCAATCAATCAGACTTCTGGTGATAGGGCTTGAGCTCTGTGTTGAGAAAACTTGGCTAATACAGAGATGATAATGCCAGGTTTTGCATTCTTGACTGAACCGATGCTGAAGGCATCAGCAATCCTGACACTGGTAACAGCCACCTCACCACTGGGAATAGCAATGACTGTGTAATGAATAGTTGGTATCATAATAAAATTTCATAAATTAGTTTCTCTCATAAAGTTCTGGAATGTTCATAGGGTAGCCAGAGGAGCCATGAGGCCATTCCTGAACTCAATTTCAGTTTGATCAACATGACACCACAACAGCTTGAGCTGTCATTTACACCTAAAGATCTGAATGCTCACTTGTCAATGTCAGCAAGAAGAGAATGACACCTAAGTCTCACCACTGAAAGCTTACTTAATGTTAAATTAATTTGATGCCATTGCTCACGTGGACAGACTTGAATATAATTTCCACTGTCTTCCACTTAATTTTGACATCTTAAACTGACATTAAATAATTTAAATAAAGCAGCACAAAAGCATTTGGAAGGTACTTATTCAAATATCCCTTGTCTTGAATTTATACATACATGCACTTAAAGCTAACAGCAGCAATTGAAACTATTAGTTAAAAAGGACTAAACCAGTATTTAAAAGATAACCTATGGCTAAAGCAAAAAATGTTTAAAATGGTAATTAAAAACCTTTTCAGTTTGTTTAAAATTAATAAAATTGCTCATTTAGTCTCTACCTCCAATGCTGCTGTATCAAATGACATTATTTGAAGAGTTAAAAACATCTACTGAATGACAGCTCCTTAAATTGCATAAAGTTCAACCATGATAAACAAATACTCAAATGGACAAAGGTTAGCACACAGAATAGCTTGTACTCACCTATTAATAAATACCATACTAAATTTAGGTTGACAACCACAGCTAAATTAGCAGATGAAGTAATTATTGTATTTAAAACTCCATGGCTTAAAAATCACAACTACTGGAATCTATTTTTGGTCTGTCACTACCTTACTCTAGCAAAACTTCATATACCAGTTTCCCAGTTTTAAAGTGTGGAAATTAATACATCTTATCTGTGATGTTACAGGGCTTAACTCAGTATTTCAAAACCTTTAGATTCTGACTGCAAAGTTCTCCATCAATGCTGCAGAAGCAAAATCTACTAATCTCAATTCCTTTAACTGACACCAACAGTCTTGTGAACAAGAAAAAAATGTCAAGTTGCAGAAGCACTTCCAGTATTAGACAACTATCACTGGCAACATAAAATTCTTTTAATAGAAAAAGAATGAAAGAATAATTCGTCTGATGAGCCAAATTTCAGCCTGATGCTTTTATAGGAATAATAAATCTCTAAAACAAGGATTCGCAATATTGATGCAGAAATACTGAGACAAACTCCAAACTATTAATGGTGCAAAAGACACCACTTCAAATGCTTTTACCTGTCTGAACCAGTTTTGCTGCTTTGACACACCTACAATTCTTGTATATATTTATACCTCAGAAACACAGAACAAGCACATAACACAAAGAGGCCTTTATATATAATGCCATATAATTACCCTTTACATTTCAGATGGTTTGAAAATCTGTGTTTATGAACATAGTTCTGTGATCATGATCCTGTTGACTTCAATGAGGGCAGAGTCCACCTCATGGAATAAAAACACAGTCGTCTCTTGACTGGCCTGAACTGCACCAATTGGGCCAATTAGACCAACCTTTCTAAAAAGGTAACCAAAATATTTGTTTTTTAAAAATTGCATGCAACTAGTTTCATAACAGGAGGCATAACACTTCTTGCCTTGATCACTTTCCAGCATCATAAACCTCTGCTTTTTTTTCCTAACACAAACACAGGGAAGTGAAACTACCAGCTAGTCCTTTCTCATAACATTAAATATAATGAAAATCTCTTTGAAAACCAGGGAAGAAAACCCACCAACCACGAGGTATACACCTGCTCTTCACTATAGCCAAAACTCTGGTTTAAAGCTAGAAATCAACTCCTTTTTATGACAGTTGGGTACATCAGTGATTTGCTTCCAAATCCAAGTGACTTTTTCTGATTAGTGAATAATCAGTTACTCTGTGTAACTGTACTATTGTTTTCAGTATTTGTGTAAGAAAAATTGAGAATCTAGATTCAGTGAAGCCACACCATCCTTCCAAAAAGTAATATGGCAATTTGCATTCCATACTGTGTAACTATCTATAAATATATTGCTTTGTAGGCTTTATTGATTGAAATTCATGTTTTACATCTCGTATTTGCACTATAACTTTCTATAAAACACACTGTAGGAAGAACAGAATAGAAAAAAATATACTCTAATTGCTCTAGTACTTTATAGAAAATAATTTTTAAGAAAACCAAGAAAAAAATTAATCCTTGTACTGCCCTGAAAATACAAGCACACATTAAGCATAAGTTCATTTACTGAAAAGTGGTCTACCTGCTTTTCAGCATGTAAATGCTTCCAAACCACTGAATAGCTGTGCACGAAAATTTGTTGTTGAAAGAAATTTAAGACTGCAATAAGAATCAAAACATTGTATCAATTTGGAACTGTATGCCACTAATGCATTTTAAATATTTGCCCCTTGTTTTATATATGAAAACCCAGGAAATTATGTGACTTGCCCTCCCAGCATCAAAAGGCATTTCTTTAAGAACCTCAGTGAAAACAAAAATATAAAAATTGCTCTTCCTGATCCTTCACGTTGATCATGTCACAGTGACACAAGGAAAGAGAAGACATGGATGCTCACTCTGAGGTTTTAAAAATATTTGGTAATATATCAAAATATATATTTATAATGAACCAATCTGTGCACCACCCATGGACACACATGGATGCAAAGAGCACATACTGTCCTCTTTTTGTGCTCAACAGTTTTTGGTCACTTAAAGTTTGAGAATTCTGGTATTACTGCTACACTTGAAAAGGAAATATATTGTTTAAAATGGAATGCAAATTGAAAAATAGTGCCTCTTCACTCTTGAACTTATTTTATGATTTCACGATCTTAAAATAAAATATATCATTTTCCCACCATAGATATCAATGCCCAGTAATTTCTCATCATTCTCAAAAGAAATACAAAACACATTGAAAAGCAATAAATAAACGTTTTGCTAACAACTATGTTTGTACACAACCGGGTTAGAACTGCACTGAAAAACCCTTATCTTCATATGCAAATTCCTGGAACACACACATCATCAAGTTCTTTTACTTTTTCTTCATTTTACAGGCAAGCTTCTACACAAATGCAATTGATAACAGTCTCTAACTACGGTGGGAAAAAAAGATAAAAGATAATAAAAGAAATCAGGCCTAGTATCCAGAGAAGGATTTACACAAATAGAAGAAAAATGGGCTGTTGTCTAAAAATTAACTTTTTATGTTTCTGATGGTAGAAAAATTTGAGTTTTAAATCCAATAGTCATTAAAAGCTAAAACATTTATCAGCAACAATTATCAGACTACTTCTTCCCCTGCCAACAACATTTTTTTTAAGACACAGTATTCCTTCATGTACTATTTGGAGGGAAATACTTCTCCGCAATAAAAATTCCTTCTGTTTTTTTTTTCATTCCCTTCCAACTTATACCAAACAAGAAAGCATAACAGACATCCTTTTATGGTTAAAAAGATCCTGACCAAGGTTCTTAATGTTCTTGGACAAGCAATGCCCACATTACCACAACACTTTCTTGACTTACTTAACACAGTTTGAAGATGAGGATGATGCTTTACATGCTCCAGGCTGAACAGATTTGTTAGGAAGACATGTCCTGACAGATATGCTTAAAATAATAAAGCCATTGATTAATCAAGAAATGAGTCCATTAAAATAATGGAATTAATATATTTGTAGATGATTACTGAACAGGACACTGTCAAGGTATTTTTGTCAATTTTTGAATATTCCCTTCTCAGTCAGCTTTAATACATGCTTGGCTCCATATCTGCATAGCTTTCAGTGTGTTAGAAGCTGGATTGCAATTAATGGCTGTCTTAAAAAAAAAAAAAAAAAAAAGGAAATGTTCCCTGTGGGAGACAATGATGGGGAAGGCAAGGAGAGGATGCCTTGGGAAAGTACCATTGTTTAGCTCAGGGAGAGAAACTGGAGCAACTTTCCATGGCCCCTTGCTCTCCCACGTAAACGAAGGGTTGCCTGTCAACCACTGCCCACATCCTGCTTCTGGAAAATTCTGTGTTCCCTGTTCCCCCATTGGTTCTCTCTGATCAATCCCTCCCGCCTGATTCCCTTATTGGTTTAACCCATGTCACTCCACTCCAACTCCTCCCCTAGTCCCTTCCCTCTTTGGACAGTTTGTACCCTGACCCCTCCTACCTTCCCCCAGTTATATGCTCTGGACCCTCCTTTGCTTGGGGCTCTTCGCTTCTGGTTCCCCTTCAGATAAGGTTGTTCTCCTGCTTGCTCCTACTCCTGCCCTACCTTCCTGGATCCCTGACACCTTTACCCTACCTGGACCCTCAGACCTTCCCTCAAGAAACCTCTCTGGATCTGCCACGTGAAGAGTCCTCTCATTTCTTCTGGTGAGGCTGTTATTACAACATCCGGGCTCTGGCGTCTGGTGGGCTGGGGGAGTTGCCAGTGCTGCCCAGAGCGGAGATGCTCCCAGGGTTGCAGGTACCCCGACAGCACCTGCCCGGGGAAGCTACAGCGAGCCACCTGCAAGTCCCAAACTAATAATTTACAAGAAGTGATAAATTGAGCATTTGCAAATACTTTGTTTTCTGCATAACAGTTTTGCAAAGATCTGAATACCCTCATGCACAGAAGAAACAAATATCTAGAGACAATACCATAAAAGTTTCAAAATAGTGTTTTCAAAAGTTGACATGCAGTAAGCTTCCAAAATATTAATCTCAAGAAGAATCTTTTTCATTGTATTTTTCAAAGAATACAAAATTAGAACACAAAGATAAAGAGATAAGACTTGTTTCCAGTCTTTCTCTGTGATGTAAAAAACACAAATGTTTTGTAAAGCTGTAAATATCTTAATTGAAAGTACGTTCCGAAATTGCCTTAATATAGTAATGCAGAGATTATTCATCTTTCTCTACAAATTCAGACTCTTGTTTTTTCTGTCAAACCCCAAAATAGCTTTTGCATATTAAATGAGCAGTTAACAATCTTCATATTGAAAACTTACTATTGATTCTTTTAGCTTACATGAAAGGAGATACTTTCTTCACAGTAACAGTGATGATCAACTCAGTGGAAAAAGAAGAAAATCAGCTGCACCATGATCTACCACAAATGTTCCCAAATGGATCACTTGACTAAAGATTTAAACTGTATAATCCCTTAGATGGGCATTCTCAAATTGATTTAAACAACACTGATAGATGATTAAGCTGCAGGAAGGAGTTTACAAACAAATTCAACTGAAAGCCTTGGTGCTAAGCAAGTGTAAATATTCTACTTGTGCATTCATCCCACTTGAGCCAAGTTGTTCTAAAACTTTCTGGATGATGTAAAAATTTTGAATGTCATGAAGTTTTTCATTCTAGTGTAGACACACTGTAATAATTTTTGTCCCTTTTAATTTAGTTTCAGATTCAGTGCATATGTAACCACTCTTTTCAGATGCCTTCCCACTCTCTTCACTCCTTTCCCTGACCTGTTTTTAGTCCCAAAAGATAATTAAGTTCATAGAAGCTCTATGGAGATCAGTAGTCAGGTAGCGGAGAGACTCAACTGGTTATTCCACCAAATACTACGATAGGTAAATTCAGTTTGCTATGAAAAGCAACAAAAGAAGGGCCAAATAGTGAAAACACTTCTCATCTTTTCATTTGAAAAATCGCTACAGAGGACACATGGGAGAACAATAACAGCACAGTGCAGTGATTCAAGAAGACGAGGGATTAAACCTGTATGAAATGAAGCTTCACTGTTCCTCCTGCTCGCAAATGTGGTGATTTCACTTAAAACCTACATCTGTATGTGCCAAAAAACTGCTCTAGAAGAGACATCCTGCTAAGCACACTCACTTTCTGTCTTGATGAAGAACACTGCAAAATTAATTATATTTCTTTTTTCAAATCCCATTTATACAGATCACTATTACAATTTTCCAAGTTTCCTGGGAATGCTTCCTTCCAAATCTATGAGACTGCAATTTTTTCAGTCTTACATGGATCTCCGCATCTTAATAGGCTTCAAATGACTCTCAGTTCTCTTCTATTAAATTATCTCTTTGTGCTATATCTTTTTATATTTAGTATTGAAGGACTATATTAACATCATTCTTATTCATACACAGTTACCTTCTTGTAGCAGTGATAACATTTCTGTATCAGTGGCATATAACTTTCTACACCATTTTTCCTGGAGGGATAAGTTTATTCAGCTATATTCACAAAATTCATAAATAAAGAAGCCAAGGAAAAGTAATTCTGCATACTGCAATGCTGCCTCACATGAGTCAGAGAAATAATATATGCCTCCAAGTTGCTTTAATAGGTATAGTCTCCTAAATGTGATACTATCATTGCCTGAAGGCCTGTAAACGGGCCTGCAGTTTGATCACACATCTTTTCAAGAAGGAACTGGCAACATGTGGTAAACAATAACAACAACAACAAAAAAGAAACAAAGAGAATATTTTAGCTATTAAGTTGCTGCCATACAGTAAAACCGATGCTGCAAGAACACAGTCATAAAATGCCAGTCTTGTTTATTACAAATTCAGTTTCACAGCTTCTTATGAAACATTTGCTATTGCATCAAGAGAATCGCTCTGGTAATTTCATTCCAACATTTCTTTTGTTTTAGGAGAGCTCATAAAGCACTCAGTCCTAAAGCACTGTATTAGTAACATTTCAGTCTTCTATTTCTACCAAACAAGTAATATCCACTTATAATTTACACATCTTGAAGCAAAGTTTCAACAATTTCTGATTTTATATTAAAAATCCCCAAAACTTGAAAAGGGAGTTTGAGTCGCCATGTAAAAAAGAATATTAATACAAGAGAAACTGCTCTTCTGTTCAGTAGCTCTAGTGCAGTCAAGGTTAATTACACAAAACAAAGCCCAGAAATTACTGCTATTTTAACAGCTTTTTATTGACATTGTCAAAATAAATGATATGCATAAAATGAAATGGATACACTAAGAACTACATTCTACCTAGAAGGGTAAGTATTCCATTTGTAAACAAAGATGAAACACAACTTTAAGAATATAAAATTAAAATTGTATTTTAGTTTAAATATTTCTCATACAGACTGCAAGTCAGATTGCATGTACTCTGGTCTCTGTTCGTTCTGCCATTTATTTGCTTTTCAATTTATTTTTTTTTTAATAAGTGAAACAGTTGCAGTGCTTTTCTTTCATGCAGAACACAGCTCAATTCTGTGAACTTTAGAAAGAAGGTATAATTGGAGTTCTAAGTATCTTCAGAGAAACAGATATTGCCCAAATGTGAATAGGTGTCCAAGATCACGTTAAGACACTCAAGAATACTAAAGAATGTTATAATGGCGCAACAGTACGAACCCATAATAGTGGAAAAATGGCCTAGGAGAAAACTCTCCAGCAACTCTGAAGTCACACAACTCTTTCTGTTGACAGGCATAGCTTGTTTTTCCTTGAAGAAAAGTGTGTCAAAATGAACCAAAATTAAATGACTGCTAATTTTTACTGTGATGAGTTGTGAAGGTTATAGAAAGAAAAGGGAGAGGAAGAACACTGCTCCGGTTAAAGCCTTGGACAAGCTCTCTGCTCACAGCTCAGGATTCCACTCTGAATTTGCATATACCTAGGTTGTGTTTCAAGTCCTGTCTGAAAAATAGACATTTTTTATCATATGTCACAACTCCTGTGAACAATATATTAAATTAGAACTTGTGAGATGATCAGTTACTAATTTAATCTAATCTATGTAGGGAGAAATTAGCGACAATGTATGTCAAAATGGGAACCTGAGTGTAATTTGACCTATATTTCAAGAGCTTATCTAATCACTTAACAATAGTAAAATGAAAATTAAGTAAGATTTATTACTTAGAAAAAGTAATGAGTCTAGGTGAAATGAGACAGACTTAATGATTTTATCTAGGACACACATTATAAATGCTAAACAATGAGAATAATCATTTGGAATGAGCCTGTTTATTCTATGTTAACCAACACATTGTCCTCAGGGTTTTGCAAATGAATCACTTATTATTTACATACCATCAGTCATCAGTTTTAGTCAAGACATCAGTCATATTTGTCTAACATTTTTCTACACCAGAAAAGATGTTACAGTAAAACAGAGAATATCTGATATCTCCAAATATATAAACACATTCCAATATATTCAAAGCATATATATTTCAGTAGTTTATTACTTAAGATAGCTACAAAAGCAAGCCATTACAATGACAAAATATAGCAAGAAATGGAACAGCATTATTAGTTTAACTCCATTTCCCTATTTTCCTTCACCAGAAAGACTTCCTAATGGTATTATATGGGTATACTTAAGTGTTATATGTGCGCTCCACATAGTTCATTACGCAACTCAAAACCAACATTTAATGAATGGACATCTTTCTGTGCAAATTTTGATTTACTGGTAACCTGCTACGGCCTAAGGAGTGCGCCTAATTGCACTCAATGAAGCCAAACTAATGCTCCTCCCCACTGCCCCTTCTCTGCCATGTATGTGCTGTTTGCAAAGATTACAGGTCCCAGCACATGAAAGACATATAAGTTCTGGCATGAACACTTAAACTGTTAAAACAGAAGTAGAGAGTCAAGAAGTCTAAGTTTTACTTGCTGTTCTTTCACTGTCTCACTGAGATGCTGCTGGACAAGGCAGACTTTCCTTTAGCCTTCTCCATCTAAAGTCTTCTTCTAAAACAGAAAATGCCTACATACACCTTCTGTAAACAAGCAACTACCTTCCTAAACAGAAGTTACTATAGAAATGAAAAGCTTTATAGGAACATGACACATTATTAGCTAGCAATTGGTAGACAAAATGCTGTGCATTCTTTTGGTAGCATGGAAGAAAAACAGGAGAACATCCTATTTTTTGTGTTTTTACTTTAGGTTTTATGGTATTATGATTAATGACATTGCCAGTATCAATTAGGCAAAAATAAAAGTGATGGATTAGTCAACCTCAGTATGTTTACTGCTGAGAGTAACTGTTCCAATGTTAAAGCTTTAATTTTTTTATTTTTATTTTTGCCTTAAACCTCTAAACCCACAGAACCAAGTAAAAGTGAGTAGTGTTATACACGCCACTACATGATTATTTTACAGACATATATTTTAAAAGAACCCAAACAAATGAAACCTCCTTTTAAGACTGGCAGTCATGAAAGGATTTTGTATATTTAACAAAAAAAAAATAGTTACCAATGCAAATCACAGCATTCAAACCAAGCATGACTAAGAATCATATGAAATCACCATACAGATGCACATCCATGTTAATGGTATTCTTTCTTAAGAAGACATAGTCTAGTAAGCTGAAAGCCTGAATAAAAGAACCTCAGAACATTAAACCAACCCAGTCCTTGTAAGAGCAACTGGAACCTTTATAAACAAAATTCACATTAAAATTTCAATATATGAGCTGCTGTAGGATTTAAGCCCTGATCTGAAGCCTTACAAAGAGCCCCAGTACTAGAAAGGGGCTAGCATGGAAATATCCTCCAGAAAATCCTACCACCATGCTTTATGCACTTCTATGTTTGCAAATACAGATTTGCTGGTTCATGAGTTTTACAGATTATTTTCTACCTTCAAATTCTATGCTCAAAAACTTCTCAAATATTTTTTCCTTCAAGAGGAAACAGTGTAGAACGAATGTAAGAGTTTTAAAAATATGTATTTCCAAGATCCACTTCCCAGTTTAAGACCACTGTACATTGTTTGTTCTACACACTATGGGCGGACCATGACAGATAAAACAAGCACCATCATTATGTAATAACCTGCAATTATTTTTATGGCTATTGAATTCCATTCTTCCTATGCAATACATAAAATGCAAATGTAAAGCAATAGTACAAATGACAAGCCCTAACAAGGCAGTAAATCTGAACCAAGTCATGCAACATAACATGTCTATAAACTTTCTCACCAGATGCAAAAAAGGCTTTCAAAACCTGCTCTTTTAAACTTATTTTTCTTAATTTTAAAAAGAAAATTAAGGAAAATTCCCCTATCTCTAGTCACATCAGAATAGCAAATTAATAGTTCTACCAAATTTGAGGAGAATTCACAGAAATTGAGATGAATATCATAAGATTTATCAGTAGACGTGATGGTCCTTTCCTTTACTATTGCATTATAAAAATAAAAAGTTTAAAAATAAAAGAACTGTCATCAGAAATACAGTTGATTGGAGACTATGATTCATATTAAGATCATAACCGATAAAAATCATCAGCTGTGCAGCATGAGCTGTTCCAGTTGACAGATCTTATTAACAAAATCTTCCAATAAATTACAGAAAATGCTGATTTTAAAAAATTGCTTTTGGCTTTCAGCATACAGAGCTTAAGGTGCTCCTGACATTAACATATTTTATGTGGTTCTAGTCACTAGATGCTACAAACAAGTCATCATGTTCTGGAAAAGCTGTACTCATAAATTTAGTAGAATGAAGGACATTTTTTTTCCCCCAGAATTCAAATTAACACATTCTGATCATGAAGTACACTTTTATACAGCTTTGCTTCCCTTGGTTTGTGGGCAGAAGATATTAAGAACAAAATCATGAAAGGATGACTAATTAAATCATAGTGTCTGTAAGTATCTCTGCAGCTTCACTGAACTAAAGCAGTTATCACTTTACTCTTAGCTCTCCAGTACCAGAATCAGTAGATCCTGTGATAAAACAAGAGCTGACCTATTCTGAAAAACCCTGTGAAAGTCAATAATACAACTACAATGGTACGACCAGCCAAGAAGCACAATACAGTGGAATATGAAAGATCTTATACACTTTTACCTATAGTGACAAGTGAAACATCTTACCAAAAAAAAATCTCAAACATTTACAGCTGACAGATCTTATGTTTTCTAAGCTATAATGAAAAACTAGACACTTAAAATATTTCAGCACCAAGAAAGTCAAGTTTTCTGATTCCACAACTTTTTAAACTACCAGAAACATTTCATGACACGAAGACATTTTTTTTTCCCTCCCCATTTTATTTTTGGCCTCAGTCAACATGTAAGGTACAGTGCTTTGAGTTTTGCCTGCTTCTGGCACTGAGCTGCTACTCTGACAATGGCAAACATGTCGAGCTAAAGGAGCACTTCCTCGCTGGTACTTAGTTGTTATTTTCAATGGAAAATGTGGATAGGAAAAATAAACTGCAGATTACTGGGCACAGGCTAAAATGAAAGACTCTATAAGAGACAAGCATCAATGACATCTCTATTGCTAAATGTCTTCTGCACACACAGCTTACATTTATTTTCCCAGCCTCTAGAGCATGCAATTTACTGTCTTCAGCTGCTACAAATGCTACTGTTCCATATACTGCCAGTACTAACTTGCAGAGACCCATTTCTAATCTAAAATCTCAGTGGCTCATTTCATTATAATTGTGTGTTATAAAGTTTGCCTTTATTAATAGAAGCCCAGGCAATCTTTGGTGATCCATTATTCTGTTTAGGTAAGTTAATGCTGGTACAGTAATCAATCTAGTGAATATCATACTCTCATCTACTTTTAAAATTGACAGCAATCTAAATTAGCCTAAAAGATGTCTATGTAAAGCATGGTCAGAGTGTTGTGAATTATGAGGACTACATATTATTTCAGGATTATCTGTCTGTCTTATAAACTTCTAGTTTTCCTATTGGTAAAAGAGTCAAAATGGCACCAGGCACCACAGACCTGACAAGCTTCGTGTGGTATGCAGGTCCATCATTCTATCCAATACAACATAAATGTTTTGGAAGGTAGTCAAATAGAATATGCCGCATAATGTTCTACACTCTTTTGAGAGGTAGCTGCCTGGCACAGACTAAAATAGTCTAGTGCAAAAAGATCAAGTCAGATCTGAACTCCACATCATTCTTGCCACTGCTGTGACCTCAACACACTACACATCAGGTTTTAGTTAGTCAGCTACAAACAAAATCAATGAAGTTTAAAAGCAAAAGAAAATATTATTATTTTTCAGAATATTTAGCTCAGGTTTTTTAAACAGCACTAAAACATTTTATACAAGTGCATTTGTGTTTTGGTAATTGCAGCAATTTAACACAAGTCTTAAATACTGTGAAAGAAATCAAACTGCTAAAGCACAACAGTAAAAAAAATTGGCCTGGAAAAAAAATCTCATTTGACCCTACATATTACATTTTTGTTTGTTCTGTACTACAGTTAATTACTCAAAAATAGACAAGTATTGCAGTCTTTTCACAGTACCTGGAATTTAGTCTACATTGTAAACAAAAGTTGCAGTGAAGTCTTTTAAGAGACTTCCAAATGATGAAATCAGACTAAGGAAAAAAACACAAATATGTTCTTATCTTTCAATTTGAACTTGTGGATAAACCTCTTCCATTGACAGTCTTACACACAACTGTTTGGCCCCTGGCAATGTGTCTAGACAACGTCTGTTATTTATTTCAGTTCTAAAAGATATGCACTAAATACAATGGTCATCACAAAAAAAAAAAAAGCATCTAAAGAAACAGGTCTGTGTTGCATATTTCCTTTACACCTCAATACTGACAAATTATTGGAAGGCTGCTGGTCACAGCATCATAGCTAAATTAGTCCTGATATTGGCTATTGACTGGAGCATAACAAGCAGGTATATACACATAGGAAATGAGTATTTTAAAAAATACATACAAGAAGGTGGTGTTTATCAGGGAACATCTTACTTAGTCAAAACATTAAAAACCTCCACGGAAATAAGAAGAAAAATACCTAAATGTCTTGTTTTTAACAGCATCACTGGCAACATACTCTGAAATCCACTGTTACTGTGTAATCATACCACAGTCACATAAACAAGTACAATTTGTAAATTACTGAGCTGGAGGTTTTTAATGATTTGTCATTATGATTATATATGTACCTCTAGCTGACAAAAACTACCAAGAAAGAAAACTAGACAGAATGAATGTACCTAGGTAGCCAAGAAGGTCCATGGCATTCTGTCTTGTATCAGCAATAGTGTGGCCAGCAGAACCAGGGCAGTGACCACAGCCTTGTACTCAGCACTGGTGAGGTCACATCTCTGTCCAGTTCTGGGCCTCTCACTTCAAGAAGGACATTGAGGTGCTGGAGCATGTCCAGAGAAGAGCAATGGAGCTGGGGAGGGGTGTGGAGCACAAGTCTTGTGGTGAGTAGAGAAGGCATCTGGGGTTGTTTAGGCTGGAGAATTTAAGACTCAAGGAGGACTCTTATCTCTCTCTATAAACACCTGAAACAAGGTTGTAATGGGGTGGGAATCAGCCCCTTTTCCCAGGTAACAATAACAGGAGAAGAGGAAATGGCCTCAAGTTGCACCAGAGGAGGTTTAGATTAGATACCTGGAAATATTTCTTAACAGAAAGAGTGATCAGGCACTGGAACTGGCTGCCCAGAGAAGTGGTGGAGTCACTACCTCTGAAGTGGTCATTTGATGTGTAGATGGGGCACTTAGGGACAGGCATAGGGTTATCAGTGTACTTGGCAGTACTGGGTTAGCGGTTCTACTTCATGATCTTAGAAGTCTTTTCTAACCTAAAAAATTCTATGAAAATTTGAAAGAGGTATTTCAGATGTTGAGCCTATTACCTATATTATTACTGTGGCATACACAGTATCTGTAAAGAAGCAGAAATGCAAACTAGAGACTGACTCTCAAAACTAGTATGTACGGAGAATACTTCCCTTTATAAAATACTGTGGAGAAAATTAAAAATGCTGCAACCAACAAAAAGAATTTAATTCAAAATGAACATGCTGTTAAAAAATCCAACTGCAAAAAAACGCAAAGGAAAAGTATGCAAGCATTTTCCTGAGCCAAAGCCTCATTCTTTTCAAATAAGAGAACCTTAATGAAAGATTTATCATAATAAACTTCGCAGTAGTTTGAGCCATCAGCTTGATTCTGCATCTGTTTCAACACAAAGTTTTCACTTATATCAAATGGATTTGCATAAGAAAACCATTTGAAAGTGGATACAAAGGTCCACATTCCATAAAAACCTTTGCATTAAAGTATAACTTTCTAAAAGAAAAAATAATGAATGTGCTTTTTAAGTGTAAGACAACATTTCTTTTAGAACAGCTCTTTAGCTTAGAAAATACACGATGCTTTTTCTTTCAAATGTAAAGGAATATGGCAAGAGAAGTTATGAAGAGAGATTTATCTGCTGCAGGCATTATAATGGGTATTATGTTTCCAACTAAATAAAATCTGAAGAAATTTTACTAAAATAACTGAAGAAATTTTGCTACAATTTTAGAATTCAAAGGAAGAAGCAGTGTACTCTGCATTACTCTTTTAGCAATCCTGTCTTCTCAATATACTCATCTACTTTACTTTAAATGTACACACACTTGAACTCAATTTTAAATTTAGTGCCACAAATACCTTTGAAATAATCTGGCAAATCTGCCTCTCCAGTCCGTAACAATCCAATTTATGCTACCCCTCCAAACTTTTATTCTTTATAGGAAAAGTACTCTCACCACAATCAGTACGAAGTTGACAGAATAACATCTTAAGATTCCAGAGTGTATTCTTAACAGCCCCAAAGATTTTGTAACACTGCATACTGATCTCACAGCTTACATTGTCAAACCTGAGTACTGGCTTATGACTTATGTCATGCTTGTAGTGTGATTACCTACTGACATTATTAAAAACTTCAGAAGAGCATTAGAAATCACTGGGATACTAGGAGTGATTGATTCGGCAAAAATAATGGTCTTTAATATTTCACCAGATTTTAACACAAGTAGTATTAATTAAACATAAAAAAGATGTCAGAGAAAGCACAACAGGTTTGAACTTTGCTAATCATGACAGAGAAGCTACTGCACACTATAAGGTTGGCTACGGACTAGAACATAATTCAAACACATTAAATTCTGCACTAAAACATTAAGCTGTTAATACACTAACAGCCTTCAATTACTGTTTGCTCTTACACCTTTCAGGGTAATATATTAACAATTATTTCCACTGCATCAATAAACGCTCTATCAATCATGTACCATAATCCAGCAGGTAGCACTGAAACCAGCATAACTGGCAGTCATGATGGAAATAAACTATTTTATTGCAATACATTGAAGATCTATTTATGTCAAAAGTCTCATCCAAAAAAAAAATGACATGGACAGCTTAAAAAAAATCTCTTTTCTGTTTAATAGCTTTTTTACTAATTTGGCGTAGTCAGAGTACAATTATTTAAATCACAACAGAGTAGTCCTGATTCTAACTGCTTTTATGTTGTTTATGTTGCTGTCACAAGAGATGACATTAATCTTGCTCAGAGAACATACAGGAAGCTAAAGGCAGCAAGGGTCTAAGATCCTGCCTGCTACAAAGTACACTGTGTCATACCCACGCTGGAGCCTAAATCAAGCCATTTTTCTAATGTCGACAAATACTTCTGGAATAAAACAATATTTCTTCTCCTGTGGCTACTCAGACAGACTACATGTCACTTTCCTACTACAGACAGTTAACTTGCCAGTTTGCACTGTAGAAGCCTGATAAAAAGAACTATGGATTTCACTAGTACACTGCCCATCAAGAAGGATCCGCTGCTGTAAAAATCCAGGCTATAACATACAAAAACACATTAATTTTAAAACCCCAAAGCTAAGACATTAAGACTTCTGAAATATCAAAACAAAGGCAGACTGGGAAACTTTGCTTCTGCTACCTGTTCTGCATCTCTTCACTTGACACTACATATGCATGCAAAATAAACACATGCTTTCCTTTAGACTAATGAATCACTCAGTACTCAGGATGAAAAAAGCTCCAGAGGGAGACTTGTGAAGCACTAATGATTTACCCACAGTATACGAACCTTGTTTAGAGAAGATGTTTAGCGAACATGACTGGGAATTGCAGTAAGAAGGAGTATGTTGTCATGCATTAAAATGTTACTCTTCAGAAACAAGTGCAGGTTCTGTCATGGTTTCCTACAAGATGACAGGTACATAAGTCATACGTCACCTTCCAACCTGCAAGGTTTCCCAGAAACTGAACAGAGAGGTACAAGCAGCCCTGCAACTGAAGCTTTTGAACATATTCCTTCTGCACTTGTCCTGAAATTCTTGACTCATTTTAAATTGTTTCTGAAAAATATGGCACTTGGGAGTTCTGGCAGGAGCAGACAGCACAGTTCACATTATATATTCTCAGTCTTCTTTTTTCCACAGAGTCTTTCACAAGCAAATCACAGCTAGCCCACAGTCTAGGTGAACTGTTGCTGTGTCCTGCTTAACACCAACCTTCCAGAAAAAGCCTTAGCCAACCCTCTTACCTCTGATCAGAAACATTCCCATCAAGAAGAGAAGAAAAAGCCCAATGGAAGACAGCAGCTGGGAGAAGAGCTACTACTGAAAGTATCTGCATACTTTAGAGAAGCAGCTCATTACTCAAACAGAAAATCTACAGCAGCTAGAAGGATCATAGGATTCCAATCTCAAACTGCAATCAAAAACTTCAGTCAAGATTACAGTTGTGCCTGCCTTTACTTTCATGGTTTGTAGCTTGAGACATCTTATTTGGTGAAACACTGAAGACTCACACTTGCACTTGTGATTTAACAATAGTTGAAGACAGTTCTAACATCAAGATGAAGAGGAGGTAATGGAATCCACACGGACAATTTCATCTCAACACACTAGCTTTTAAAGATTAAGTAGCTGTTCCTCTTTCCAAATATTTAAAAGAAGGCAGACACATGGTTTAAAGGAAAGATGAGTGGTAGCAACATCAACTGACTCAAACCTTGTCTGCAGTGGAAGTTCTGACACTTCATTCTGACAGTCATGATAGACAGAAAAACCGGATCTCTCACTGCGTTCTCTAAATATAGTAACATTGACCTTATGATGGGCTTCCACAGCCGCTGCTTCAAAGAGACACTGTCCTTGTGCTGTAAAAAATCACTCATTTCAAATTCTTCCATGGTGGTAGTTTTCACAAATTGCTTTTTCTGTTTCTATTTCTCCTCTTAGCAAAGAAATAAACACTTTTTTATCCCAACTCACGAAAATACTCTATAGTACTACCTTCAAAAGTATCTGGTCAAATTTCTGTTCATTGTTACCAACAAAGTAAAGTA
Organism: Peucedramus taeniatus; assembly: GCA_013400575.1. Lineage (NCBI taxonomy): Eukaryota > Metazoa > Chordata > Aves > Passeriformes > Fringillidae > Peucedramus > Peucedramus taeniatus. The sequence continues at coordinate 21,525 of WBNO01018689.1, forward strand.
ATCACTGAAGCTTTCAGTTCAAGTAACCAGAATTTGCTTTCATTCCCTGATAAAAAATGGTATATTTAGTTAGCTTTTCTTCTTCTACTGTCAAGACTATTGGTACAATTGAGACTGTTCATAAAAATTCCAACACTGATATGTCGTGAAATTCCACAGACTCATATAAAAGATGCCATTAATTTAGCACACAAAACAACAGTATGTCCAACATCACCTTTCCAAAACATAATCCAATCAGAATTAGAAATTGTGAACTTTCAAACTCTTGGAGAGCAGGAAAGCAGGAAAGTCAAAAGAATTACTAAGGAGATTGCAATAATTCATACTCTCTCACAAATACTGTCAACTTAGACAGTTATTTTACCTTGAGAAGGTATGTAGGAATATTGCTGAAATCGACAGGCAACTTCAAGAGGAAACGGGCCGAGAATTCTCCAGTCTGTGGAAAAAAGGTAACACTGATGAGACCTGGTAGCTAAAAGAGAACCACAAATATTCTGAAGATTAAATGCTATCCAGAAAAATGTGTAAGAGCTCATACCAAAGAGAAGGGTTGAGATTTAAAACAAAATTGCTGAATAGAAGTACTGGACAGGAAAAAAAAATTACAGATTTCACAGGTGTCATATGAAAAAACACCTTAAAAACATTAATCCTCATTGCCAGTAAGTCAACAGCAAAAAGAAGTTAGAATAAAACAATGTGCATGACAAAAAATCAGACTATATTTTGTTACACCCTAAATATAGATGCATCTTGGCTGTACTCATTTCCGGACAAAGATCTGGCAAGACCTGCAAAGAGTCTGAAAGCAAAGCTGAAAACCTGACAAATTGGTAAGAACGTATAGATAAAATAGAGGCATCCTTATAAACACTGCGGATATATGTAAGAAAATTTGCGTTTAGAAAGGTAAGCACATATCAAAAGTGTCCTCTGAATAAAGTTAGAGGAAAATAGCTAAACTAGAAGGTTTAAAAAAATTTGTCTTCAGAATTATGTAACTCTAAACACCTAGACAACCGTTTACTGAAAATTTGCCAAGTGTCTCATACATGGTTCTCTTTTTTACGTATAAAGGGTATGTGAAGGAAATGGAAAGGATTTCCTCTCTGTTTCATACACTTCCTTAAAACCAGACTTTGTTCACCTGGTTATAAAGCAATGAAGTTAGCTGTTTTTTAAAAACAAATGCCTGCCTGATTTCCTCCATATTAATTTCTTGTTATCTCGATTTTTTTAGTTCAATATAGTAGTCACAAAGCAGCTATATTTGTTAGGTAGGTTGAATTAGCAGTAAAGAAAGTGTTAAACATTGATTTTATGCAATTAAGTACAAAAACTGGGATAATTTGAGACAAGCTAACCAATTTGTCAGTGAAAATCTGTTTCTGGGTCTATCTACCAGGAATGAACTAGAGATAACTCATTCTACCTTTAAGTCACTAAACAAGAAAAAACAAGATCTGGAACTCAAGTGAAATATTCCCAATGGTACCTTTGAAGTTATATCATTTGCCAAAAGGGTTTGTGTGATGTTGGGCTGTAATTCACCCTTATGCCAGCTAGCTAAGACTTGCCCTTAAAATTTATCGCTGGTAATCACACAAGATAGGCAAAAAAATTGCTCACAGAAACATTATGCAGCAAAAAGTGAGTGTACATTAAAGTCCAACTATGAAACCTTTCCTGATTACACCACTTGTGAGGAGAGGTACCAACTTCCTGATGCTGTATTACTGAGGTATGCAGAAAAATCAACAACTTCTTGTGCATGTATAACAAGAAGGCTGCTATGATGATGGTCAGGGTTCTCACTTCTTATCCAGAGTGAAATGGATATTACAGATAGCGCTTCTCTTCTGGACTTTCAAAAAATGCCTTACAACATTTGCCATAAAATCCAGAAAATTATTTTCGGTATAATACCAAGTCTGATGAACTGGCATGGCCACTGAACACATGAATGACCTCTGATCAATGCTGCTCTGATCATCAGCTGCTTCAAAAAGTCTAGATCTTTCATATCAATCAATCAAGATTATTTTGCAAACTAATACTTCCAAAGGTGTTCTGGCTGGACAGGGAGCAGCCCCTGTCCATGGTGCTCATCTCTCCTGCCTGAACCAGCTGGATACAGGCATCAGGTCGAGACAGAAGAATTTCTGGCCACAGCCCTGAGCGATTGGGTATTTAATGGGCTCCTACATCTACCAGCACACCGCCAACAAGAAGCTTCTAAGATATATAATAGTTTGTTGATTTGTCATATATCTTGGGGACTTGCACTTTAGGAAACTGGAGGCAGTGGAACAAAGGTATAAGAGCAAATTTCTGTTCCATTTTGGGTCAGACTGCTGAATTCAGGCATTCTCTTCAGAGTATTTGTAACTCATGCACCTAAGATGCTTGCTTTAGTAACTGTGCAAGGCTCATATTGATTATTTCAGAAATCTGCTGAACTACTATTGATTCCTGAGAGACAGCAGCAACATGAATTTCAATGACTTCTAGGCAGAGAAGATAAAAGGCTGTTTACCTCCTGCTTTTTAGAAAAACAGTCCTATTTTGCTGATCCTTGAGACTAACAAAACAGTTGTAAAGGATAGGAAAGAGAACTACACAAGGTAGTTTCACAGTTTTGTTCTAGGACATTAGTAAACAAGCCTCTGTCACATACACCAAGTTCACAAAATCTTCAAAACTCTTAAGAGCCTTCTTGACAGAGAATAAAGATCTGGACAAAAGCACACACTATGGAAAAATCTATAGCTCTGCTATATGAAAAGGATTTGACTCAAAATGTATTTAAAATTTATTTTATGGGAATGTTTTAAATTAAAACAGAATTTAAAATTAAAGAAAAGAAAGTTCTTTATTCAGTCACCAAAGACTGAGAAAAGACTCGATAAAATTTCAGTACAGTTCAGAATGCCTTCTGCACGTCAATAAACCAGTCTGATGAAATTTAGAGATATAGCAAGTTGCTTGGGATGCAAGCTATGGACAACAACATCTGTGAATAAGTCTATTTCAATCATATATTCTGATCTATAAACATTAAAGAAGTCTGAATTTCTTTGATGAAGAAAATTAAATCTGGGTTCAAATAAAAAAAGCCTAGATGACTTGCCTAAGGAAAAAAACCAGATGAATGTGTGAGTTGTAAAGGAAACATCCTTGAATCACCTGTAACTTAAGGATGATTGAAGTGATATAAAGTTGATAATAGGAGTGCTGAATTTTCATCAGTTTTCAGACTGCAGCTGTTTCAGAAGATACAGCTTCTGAAGCCCAGCTTATCTTAAGAATATACTATTTCTGAAAGCAAGAAGGAAACAAGTTCATCATAAACACCATTAAGTATTTCCTGACATATCTTACTCCAAACTTCTCAAGAAAAATATATTACCAGCAGAAAAAAACCTGATTTTTGCAAAGCTTACTCTATGGCAGAGATTGATTTAAAAAAACCCATCAATTCACACAGGAACCAAAATGTCTACATTGCCAATGGCCACATCTTAGAGACAGTATACACTGTGTTTCTATACAGAATGGGACATTTCCCATGTGGGAACACGGGCTATAACTTCAGGAAACAGATAAGCCAGTTTAATGTCTGACTGTCATATGAAAGCATGGTCACTGCTCTAGCCTATCTTGTCTCCTCTTGCAGAACATTTGCTGGGTTAGTTTTTCCTCCAGTTTTTCGTCTCTCCCAGAAAAACTCATCTCAGCTTAGACAAGTGCAAGAGAGATACTGGCAGCTGCAGCTACCAATTAAACCAACTCGATCACCACGTGGAAACACACCCTAATACATCCTACCACTAAGTAGGCTCGTAGACTGGCAGGGTGTCATACCAACACTGTTATTCTGCCTGGCAAATCTTCGAAGCTAACTCAAACTTCTACATTTATGTTACACTGTACCCTCTAAACACAGGACAGGCTTTTCAACAGTTTCAAAGTTTTCACCTATAAACCAGACAAATGAACACCAGGTTCAAAACCAGTTCTCACCTGGAAATCTGGTTCAACCAACGTAATGGAATACAGCAACATCCAAACAGGGAGTATAGAAAATTAGCTGAAGTCAAATAGGAGTTTTCTCCATTGGAAACAGGAAGCATGAAGATCCACAGGAAGAACTTAGGTTTTCCGAAGCAAGAGTTGTATTCATTAAAAGCATTTTAGATTAAATAAGAGCTTACCCAGTTGTTTTTTTTGCCAGCATAGATTTCCATGTTTTCTCCATACTGGGGCTCTTCAAGTAAAGTCTGATACTCAAACATGAGGCGAGAGCTCTCCCGTAATCGGCTGCATTGAAATTGGTGATACTGCTGCACAAGCTCTTTCACAACAAGCAGGAGGCATTCAGGGTTTGAAGGATTCCAGGAAGCTAAATTCTGTTGATTAGAAAAGAACAAAACCCAAAATTGTTTACAGCAGTAAACAACAAGCAATCCTCCTTCCATACTGATACCAGAGGCACATATGCATGTGGAACCTTTGTGACAAAGCTAAACCACAATATTAAAATACAAAGGTTCTACCATGCTTTGGAAGAAAACCAGATGAAACAGCAGAAGCTTATTTTCAAACCATAAAACTGATAAAAGGGCAACTACCAGGCTTATATAGGCCCAAATTACCATTCTGTTCTTTACTAAAATTATACTGTTTCATCTGAGAACTGGAAAAGTTTGAATTACATTAGAACTGATATGCAACACACAAATACAACCTTGCGCAGTAACTGATTCAAAAAGCAGTCAACCAAGTGAGTATGGCAAATGAACACCAACTACAGAAACTGCTTTGCTTATCTCAAACAGTGGCTACAATCCCAGTGTTAGAGCAAATGGGTTCTCCTCTCTTGCCTCAACCTTGTGATTTATTTCACCTTAACTGCCTCTTCACTTGAATTACCTTGAGTCATCCCCTTAATACAAGGTTGTCCATACACAGAAGTCTCTTTAATATGCCAGGTAGAAGTTTTTATTACAGGTTCACTGTATTTTAAGAAATAGCTAAGAGAAATAAAAATGACAATACAATTAAGATAACTGTGCCAGTAGCACAGTGGTGATGTTACCATTCCTATAATTGGCTTAGATCAGTCTTCTGTGCACAGCTAAGCTTTATTCAGGAAGTATTTGGTGTTACAAACCATACCTAATGTGACCAATGTTACATGCCTACATCTAGTTGACCAAAAAAGGACCTATGTGAAAGGCAAGGGGGGACTCATCCAGTAGTCCATGCTGTTAGGACATGAGACAGCACTGATTGAAAGTACTTATGTGCTCATATGCTTTGCACTTGGATCTTGAAGTGGTTTTCTTGATACAACCTCAGCGCATGTAAACACAATCATGTCGCTTTATGTGAGCTTTGAGTATAAGCAAAATCAATCTGCATTTCATAGAATCATGGAATGGCTTAGGTTCGTAGGGCCCTTAAAGATCATGTACTTCAGGGGAGGGACACCTTCCACTAGACCAGGGTGCTCAAAGGCCTTCTAACCTGGCCTTCAACACTTCCAAGGAAGGCGTATCAAGAGCTTCTCCGTGCAACCTGTTCCAGTGCCTCACCACCCTCACGGTAAATAATTTCTTCCTTATACCTAATTTTAATTTACTCTATTTCAATTTAAAGCCATTAACCTTTCTCCCACCACTCCATGTTGTTATAAAAACTCCCAGCCCTCTTGTGGGCCCATTTAGGTACTAGAAGGCTATATAACACACAGACATTTGACAATAAACTAGCTGCAACAGAATTTTAAATTGCAGGAATTGTACAGTTAACATTAAGAAACTCAGAACTAGCACAGATACCTGCATTTCAATCTAAGTGATGATATAATACAGTAGCTTCATAAACTTACTTATCCATATTTGTATTCAATATAGTTAGATGCCATTTTACTTCTTCCTCTAAGTTGCAGATATTTCATAAACAAATTCATATTTTGTGTACACCAAAAGTAATAAATACAAGTAATAAACACAAGTGAATGAGTTGCACAGAGAAGTTGCTGAGTCTCTGTCCTCAGAGATACTCAAAACCTGACCAGACAATGACCTGGACAGCCTAATCTACCTGATCCTGCCCAGGCAGGGCAACTGGGCTAATGATCTCTTTCTAAAGGCTCCTTCCAACCTCAGCTAGTTTTAGCTTTATGAAGAGGTTTACAAAAATCTCAGACTGAAACAGGATCTTAGCAAGGTGAGACTCCACAGCTTTGGCTTGAAAAGAAACAAACGAGTTTGCGTATAAATTTTATCTTCTGATACCCCTGCATACCATGCAAAGGCAGATAGAAAGCTTAATCAGTTACTCACCAGGCACCATGCTTCAGATCTACAATGAAATTTACTTGTAGCCTGATCTCTAACTAATATGGCTATTTCCATTAAAAAGGGTTATAACTTTTATTATTTCTGATGACTTTAAGTATGTCCCTATGGAATAGTTTTATACGGACTTCAGTATATGTGCATGATGGCTTAATATTTCAAGTGTTTCACTTTCCACAACTTTATACTTTTTTCCCACTTAAGTAATATATATTAAATTAAAATTATTAAAATGAATTTGTCATTTTCAGCATCATCACTTGAAACATACCAGTCTAATTTGTCAGTGAAAGCAATGGAAGTGTGTATTGCTGTGTTCTACTTGCATGAACAGCTACAGGATTGAACTGTATTCCTATTTTCCTGCTCACTCTGATTCTGGTCAAAAGGGCTGCTCTGCATGGCTAAAATGCTATCCTTGAACCTCTGCCTTTAAAAGTTATCCCAGAGTCACAGACTTCACATTTGACCATGGCTTGATGTAAAAGTACTCTGTTTCCTCCCCCTTCTAGACAATAGGAACACTTACAAAATGGTAATATTATGATTGCCATATCCTAAAAAGTAAACTACATTCCAGAGGATTTGGTGATATACTAATGCAATTCATATAAGTTCCTCAAATAATGCAGAGTAACTGAAAAACTTGTTCTGCCTTGTCTGCTACCTACAACTGGTAGGTAACAAAATTTGTTTGCAACTTGAACCTATTTAAGCTTATCCAATTCTACAAAATGCTAGAGAAAATCTGTCAGGTAGACAGCATCTTCTAGGAAACATATTTTCTACCATGCAGCCTGTAACCAGACTGCATATAACCTTAAATTTCCTGTTCCCAAGCTGCTGCTCAAATAAAACATTTCCAGAAAGCCAGAGGATGTAATATGCCAGTATGTATTGATATCAGCCAGACAAGTGGGAATAACCTTTCCTCCTAATGACATTGGTATAACACAATAGAAATATTCTGTCAAAGGAAATGACCAACAGTATTTTAATAACTGACCTAAATGCAACTGAACCTTTTGTTTTTCAAATAACATTACACTACAGAACAAAAAAAGAGCAAGAGGAAATCCATTGTCATTTGTGCAGCACAGAGCTAAAGGAGTGTTCTTTTCAAAGAATTCAAGAACATTGCATCAAAACAGTGTTTACTCTGTATTGTCTTAAAGCTACAGGAATTAAAATTAATGATTTGACTGTAGGATCCTTACTAAACACCTCTCATTCAGCAACTCAAGTTTCAGAGTACAAACTGGTAATAAAAACAAATCACCTGAAGAACAATTCAACTACCCACCCAGGACATACATGAATTATGACGGATTCTCACTGATGAAAAAGAAACATACAAGGGCTACACAAATTTTCTGAAACACAAGTTCTGATTTATATAAAATGTTTTTAGCTTTAAAATTATATTATTGTAGTGCATGTTATTTGCAATTTGGCCACTACATTTCCATCCATTTTGTTAACTTTGCAGATGGGCTGTACTTTTCACAAGATCTAAACTCATGAATTTTAACACAAACACTACAGAATATAATGCCATGTTTATGTATGAAATTTCTTTTTACATATCTTAGTGTAACTTATTTGCCCTAAGCACTAGGTTCATTTACCTGAAAATACTTTCAAACAACTTTATTGCAACCCAATTTCAACAGGATGCCAAAATACATGCTATATTGTTCTCAGTTTCAAACAGCACCTTCCTTAATCTTCCTTCTGCGTTTGAAATCAAAGCTAAAGTAAGCAACTACCTGTAAAATATATTGTAGAAATCTAAGGCAGAATTTGATTTATCAAGTTAAACCCATTTCGAGTGTCTACACTGCTACAATTTCAGTATCACAGAGATTCTTCTGAGGACACACAGTTGGTCACTCTAGTTGTTGAGAATAGTGTCCCTGCAACAGTAAGTTCACCTTTTTCTTTAGAGGTAAAGGACATTCTAAAAAAGATTTTATTTAGCAATGCAGTTTTGTTTTCACTATTAGACTTTGGAAATCATCAAAATCTTAAACTTTGTGCAAAAACAGTAGTAACCTGTATGCTTCATTTTCTGATTGTTTGCCTGAAGGCTGCATTCCAGCTGAACCAATCCAGCTTTTTAAGAGATTGTAGTTAAGAAGATTTAAAACATTAGAAGAACAGAACTTCTTCTTGAGTTTCATGGCTTCAAGCTCTGCTACAAAACTCAGACCTTGTGTAAGTATTAAAATCTGATGCAACTTCAAGATTATGAGGTCTAGTTGTTACAACTTTAAAAAAATCCAGGGAATAAGAACACAAATCACTGAAGCCAAGAAGAATACAGAAATAACAAGATAATTATGTATAGAGATAAAGACTTGTTGCTTTCTGAGGCTTATATCAAAATCTTCTGCCTTGCTCACAAATCTATACATTATCATTTTACCAAAATCACATGCAGGCTGAAAAGAGGGTTTTTTTTTTCCTGAATTTGCTATAAAACTGTGAATAAAATGGATTTTAAAGAGAAAAAAATTGTCACAGTGACTGGGATGTTGACAGACTAAGTTATATATTTCACTCAATAAATCCTGTCTAATTTGAAATGAGATTTCTGCAGGCTTTCCAGAAAGTTAATAAAATTTAAGAGAACAATTATTAATGCATTTAAAATAAAGAAATCCAGACTTGGATACAATCCCTTGCCTTGTTTGCCAATAGATATCTTTAAATGAACTCTGCAGTGCTAACTCCCTAAGTTACTCAATAGTTAGCCAGCTGGACTGAAAGTGGCCCACTCTACAACAACATACCAGTATGAATCAACCCAAACTGCAAACTGCATTCTGCATTCATGCTGATCTCACATGATGGCCTACATGCACAACTCAGATTGGTTAGGACCATCATTAATGTTAATCATTTTTTCAGAGTATCATTGAAGAATTTACCTTTAATTTCTGAGCACACACATGGAGGCTCAAATAAACAATTCTCTTCTGTCTAGACTCTGCTTGAATGTCTGTCCATGATCTCCACTAACACTATGAGCAACTTCATGCCTCAGATCCTTATTTCAACCTTTCAGGTTTTAATTTCAGCACCTTTTTTTTTGGCTTTGCCATACTGCAACCTGTGTAACTTTCATTTTCTAAAAAGATCAATTGTTGCCTCATCTTAAGAAGTACAGGAGGTTTAGTAGCAGGTTTAGTAGCATCCAATGATGACTGTATATTCTTGTGAACACAAAAGTCTGCTAATGTCATCTGTGACGACTGGGTAAACCCCTTTTTTCTAGTTAGGGAATGAATGAAAAATGATTTATAGGAATAAATTCAAAATGGCCTGCAGAAAAAGTAATGCAATGAGAACTTCCATATGATTGAGACCAGACTCCAGAAACATCACTGCCCCCACAGCTGTAGCTATTGTGATACAGAAGTTGGCCAGTAACTATTTACCTATCCATAAGTAAGCAATTTAACATAAAGAAGTTAAATGCTCCTTCATGGCCAAAGTTTTCCTGGCTAACTTTTTTTATTATAGAACAAAGTTTCAGGACAAGGTCTTTAAGAAAACAGTTATATAGACCTTTAAGTGATTAACCAATACCATGTACATTCACTAAGTTTTGCCCTCTAGCTCATGTTGTGTGGCAATAGGAATGGAAAAATAGTATTCAATTATTATACAGAGATTAATAGACTATAGGCATCCATCAAACTGTGTCTACACTGGAGAAATCCAAGTGATTCAGCAGATCTCTTCTGACAATCTGCCAGATATTAAGTTAAACAATCTCACCAAGGAGCATTGATTTTCACTAAGAAGTATAACCCCAGAGATTTTGTCGGGCTGCACATTCAGTTTGTGAATTCCTTGGCTCCTGATCCGGTCTGCTGACAGAAGCTGGCTGCATAGTATGCAAAAAAGTTTGATAGGGAAAGGTTTTTTTGACATTCAGACATGACCAGAGTTGGGAAAATGAATTCACTTGAAGCTGGTATAAAAGGCAGAGTAGAGCTGTTATAAGGCCACCCAGAGTGCAATTTAAGCCATTTCAACAGTAACTCATTTAAATGAGTAGCAATGACACGAACTGGATTTCCAAAAGAGACAAGGAAAATTTGCAGCCTGACACTATCAGTTCTAGTGAGATCTTACAGGTGAGGCAAGTGAAAAACCCCCAACAAAGTAACTTCTCAGCCCTATTAGCAAAGACACGCAGAGTTTAGCTTCCAAAGATGCCATACTATTCAACATTTGGCAAAGAAACACATTTGAATTTTGTTCTGGAACATTTTGTGCTTTGTAATTCTTTTCTTTATCCTTCCAAAAAAGCTAATCAAGAACCTATGCAAACTACTCAGTGTCCACAATTACCTCTTCCCCATTTTTTTTCACAGTACAATGGGCCTCATGTTCCATAAAGCTGCTAATTCATAGGCTCCTTCACAGGTTATTGCTTATTTCATAACTCCAAGCAATGTCTGCAGCAAACTATAATTCTACTATCAGAAATAAAATACGGTAATAATTTCTAATTGATTTGAAGTTGTTTTTCCTTGAAATGTGTTTAAATACCCAGGTTGCCAGAATATCTTCCAGGAATGTGATTTTAAAGAAGACAGATTGCAACTGTTTTTCCTGGCTATACTACAGGAAATAACAGCAAGATCTTATTTTAAGTTAGTGTACTTCTATATTTCTAAGCAAGACATTAACTTTCATGAGAAAATGTCAGTAAACAAAACCTCCCGAGCCTGTAACAGTGGTAATGCATTTCTATAGCATCTTTCATCCAGAATTATCATAAAGAATAATGTTAAGTACAGATTTGCATTTTGTTTATATTTCTGCACACCACATGCACACAACTTGCATCCTACAGTGGCTTAAAATCAGTACCAATATAAGTTTTTACCCAAAATGAGAAAGATCACAGTGTGATATTAGCACTTATCCTCCACATAAATACAGAGGAGATACTGGTCCAGTGGTTACAGCATTAGCTTAGAAACCAGCTTATCTGGTTTCAGTCCCCGCTTTGCTCTGCTCTGCATAGGCCACCACAGGGAAATTGCTCACAGAAAAAGGCACAGGATAATTATCTACCATATGCTCACATCTTTCTATCAACAGATATTTTTCACAGTATTTGCAGGGCTGGAGTGTTATAACAACTTCAAAGGCTTCAGTATCTTAGCAGCCAGCACTTAAACATCCTACAGGCTGCAGTTTCAAATCAATCACTGTAAACCTACATGCCATCTACTTGTCATCTTGTTTTCACAGGTTCTTCATATCCCTCTCCCCCAGAGCACCACTGGAACAACTTTCTGGAGTGATCTTCTTGAAATGATCATTTTTGGGCCCAGGCAAACATCAAAACTTAACATTTCATAAAAACAGTTCAACTCTGGAGCAATTCTGTCATTGCAAATACAACCGAAGAATTTACAGACCTTGTGTGCTCTGCTGCCGTGAATACCAGATAGAAACATTTGCACAAAGCAAAACTTTGGATTGTCAGTATTTGTTTTAATTTTTATTTTTGGCAAGAAGTTGTGAAAACTGGATACAGAAATTAGAATAGGTTATAAACACTTAGTCGAAATCCCAAATACCTGAGGGCCTTGATTTAGTAAGAAAATATAGAACAGGAAAACAAGATAATAAGAAATGAATTCTGCTTTCAGAAAAGCATCTTATATGGTGCATGAAATTATTTTCCCTTTTTTCTTCCACTGGCTACACAGTGTGATTCTTGATAGATTATGCAATACCCAAAGCAGCTCTATAACAGATCCCAGCAAATCTGACACATGGAGAACACTCATCTGCATTCACCTAGAATAAATGCAAAACTGCCACTCAAGTACCATTCACCAAAAAAAAGTAAACTCAGCTTCCAAAGGTTACTATAAATTTTTTTCTATTTCCAGCTGAAGGAGCTGATCTTGGTAAGTGAAGGGTACTGAAGAAATCCAGAATCTGTGAAGCTGAACCCAGGAGAACATTTTCATCTTGTGCACTCTTTCTGAAAGAGTCTGCCTGTTTCTCCCACAGACCTCTCTTAGAAGATAATCAGACCCTTAAAAGTTACAACTGCCTACTATCTAATTAATCTCCTAAAGACTTGACAAGCATAAGAATTTCTTGCCCTACTTTGCTAAGGAATTAGAGCAAGTTTTGTTTCTTTACAGACCTCTCAGCACACCTCTCTCAAAGCAGATGATACCTTTACCTGATCCAAGAGGGAATTTCTTAATTCCCTCAGCACATATTAAATTCTAGGTTAGGGAATCCAATGCACTAATCATTAGTTACTCCACGTGAGTATGATCAAGTACACTGCACTTTTTTCCCCGAGGAGTTGGTTACCAGAGGTGTACATATTTAACTAGACATGGCAAGTAAAAAGAACAAAGCATGAAGACAAGAAAAATTCCCCCACAAGACACAGGCATGTGCATCTTTTAACTAAAAGCACCTACCATGCCTTGATGGCAGTGTGAACAGGCCTCAACTCCTCAGACCCTCAGTGGACCAGAGAACAGACCACTGTTAATGCTTCACCTCAAGAGTCCCTTCCAAATAGCAAGGCTTTCACTCTTATCAGCTCTTGTGGTTTTTTCCTTCCCTGTCAACACAAGTAATTTTAGCTACAGCAAAAAGGCAGAACCTTTACAGCTAATGTTTTGGATAGCATCCACTAACATCCCTTGAGCATTTATCTGCACATGCAGAACTGTTTTTTTCTAACCAATTTTCCCCTTCCAAAATCTCACAAATTAAAATCAATGTATAACATGGTGGATCTCACTGTTGTGAGAGCAGTATTACCATCTTTATTTTCACATCTGTACTATAAGACCATACAGTCTTATAGACCTTAAGTCCCTAAAGAAAACACTTACAAAATAACACTGTAAATCGTAAGATATTAGAAATGAAAATTATTTCTTTACCATACCAGGCAAATTATTGCAAATGAGTTGTCTCTTCTCAAAACACCATGAGCATGAGCATGAAAACACTCATTTTGTTCCTTCATGAAAGTAAAAGCTGCATCTCTGGGAAGATGGGTATACGGCAGAGTTCATGTAAAACTGTACGAACACTTATACAGCAAACAAAAGACTCAAGATGCTGACTAAATTTGAATTATATTTCTGTAGTTATCTCTAGAAAAGAGCATATATGCCTGAGGAACTGAAATAGAAGATAGCAAGGAAACATAGACGTAAAAAAATGTAAAGAATGAGTAAAACAAAGAGAGGTTTTGAAACAAATATAGGCTGAAACTTAAATCGGTAAAAAGGAAAGAAAATGAATCTTCAGCTCTCTTGCATTTGGGGAAATGAATGGATCTTTTGAAAATCACCCTGAGTGCAAAGACATTTATTTCTTTGCCCCAACAATATCTTCTGAAGGAAAAGAACCTTCAGGGTACCAAACTCAAGCTAATTTCATTGGAGAAAAGTGCAATTATAAATTACAACACAATTCACAACCCAGAATTAAATCAAATACAAAGCTGCATTATTAGACAGAAGGACCATTTCTAACTGTGCTTCTGTAATCAGTTAATTTAAAAATTTTTTATACTTGAATATCCATAAGTAATGACCAACTTCCTCTACAGAAAAATGAATTATAATAGCACATCAATGTGAATTCAATGGGCATACTACACAGAATTTAAATGTATTCTCAATTCAGGAAGACTGTCCTAGAGTCAGTCTTTTCTCTCAAAAAAACCCCCATTCCTACCCAAGCCCTTGTAAACGTGTTTCTACAAATCTAACAAGCTGCAGCCTTCAGGACATGACATTTCTTATCATTTCTAAAGTTCTTGTAAGAAAGCAGAGTGTATTACAACAGTAACATCACTCATAAGGGCCAGAATCCTTTCTTTTCCACTAGTTTTTCTGATAATACTTTTTTCACCATTTTAACAAAACACTGCTCAAGTAAAGTATGATTATATATTAATAAACTGAAGCAAAAACCAGTCAGAAGTACATTACCACTTTGCTGGTTTACATTAAAGAATTATAAATGCCAACACATTATCATTGTACTCCCAAACTTCCACCTAAAAGATGTTCTACTTTCATGTGTCTGGCTTGGGATATCCAACTTTATATTTTTGGTATGAGCTATGGCTTGAAAGATTTGCTGGAATTTATGATACTACCCTTACCACTAGCAAGGACTGTATCTCCTGCAAACGAAAGACATGCGAGCCTAAGCATCTTTTTTAGCATTTTACATTAAGATTTAAGCAGCTGATTATTCTGATCCAAACTTCTGGCCCATCTAAATCTATAACCATGAAAAATATGGTCAAACTCATATGACAAACGAAAATTATTTTTTCCTAAAACAATGTTATGAATGGAAAACCATAAAATGTTTTCTCCCCCTATTTTACTAGTGCACAATGATTAGGTCCTTCATCACACGCACTTTATTTAGTATGGCAGAAAAACATTTTCTCCCACTTTGCCATCCTTCAGTCAAATGTCCATGCACATTCCTAATGCTCTCCAAATACTAGTCTTTCCTGGACTGAAATACTATATTTTAAAACCTAATATTCTGGATTTTTCATATTCTAGGGAGAAATTGCATTATAAGAGAAGCACGTGCCAAAAAAATGAAAGGAAATGTTTCCCCCTGGAGCCCTTTACAAAACAAACGGAATTCATTTTGCTTTCTATACCAGCAAGATTTAAGCAAGAAAGGCAAAACTATCTAGCTTAACAGATAGTTTGCTCCCTTGAAATTAAAGGAGTATTATCAAACTATAGTTTTTTCTTTAATTTCTGGATTCACTTAGGCGAAAAGTCGAGCCAAAATGCTGCAATTAAATAAAGCACAACTTTTAACCTCAGCAGATTCTCTTCTGCTTATGCTTTGAGATAGAAAGCCATGTTTTATAAACTGTGCTAGGAAATGATGAAGTTTGGCAAAAAGAAAGTGTGGTATATATATGTAATGGTTTTACATGAATAGAAAATGACAAAGTAATACAGTGTGGCTAACCATCTCTCAGCCCTATAAATATTAACAACTCTAGACAAAAAGGACAAAAACAAAAGGCTGCAAGAGAAATTAAGGAGACTAAAACAAGGAGAAAAAGGAATCATTTCCCAGAGTAGAAAGGTTTTGACAGACTACAAGATGGAAGGATGACAGGAAAGCCTTTTTTCCTGTCATCCTCTTGAACTCCTTGTGCTGGACTGTATAGCCACCAACTTTACCACACATCTACGCAGATAATCCTAACACTTGCTCTCAGCACCGTGTGACTTCTCAGAAGGACCTCCTGAATGCTGGCCTCACCACATGCTGCAGTCAAGCTGGCCAGGCTACGCCAGGAGAGGATTCCCAGCCAGAATCCTCTTTTGGTGATTTCTCATTTTAAACCCAGTGCTTATTCAGCTTGGCAGAGGGGCTGAACCAGATCATATCCAGAGGGCCCTTCCAGCCCTAACTATTCTGTGATTTTGTGATGCCCTGAGCTCAGACACCAAAACCAGATCAAAATACATTCAAAATTACATTCTTTCAGATCTGGCTTTAAAAGGAATGCTGCACTGGTAGACCTCTATTGTTCAAAAACGTGGACAAAAATGTATACCATAAGTGCCAACAATACCAGTCAAAAATCCCTTGGGAAAATTCCTGAATAAATTACTTCTCTGATGGTATAAAACGTGATTTTTCTTCATTGCCTATCAATACCAGACAAACTTCAGCAAGGCTGCAGTGACTATATGCATATATATATATATATATACACACATATATATATGTACACACATATATATACATGTGCGCACACATACCTGCATTCCCCATATATACAAACAGGTAGGATCAATAGAGGGGGACAGGAATAAAAAGTTTTCAGAATTAATGTTTGTTTCAGAAAATTAAATGTTAAATACCATGGGATTATAAATAATCAAAATATATACTGACATATAATGTCAAGACATGGCTGAAAAATGCACACAATAAATGGGAATATAAACTAGTTCAAAATAAGGAAAAAAACTTTCTAATAAATTGAAGGATCCAATTCTGCATTCTGTTTTACTTAAATTCCCCAAGTTCAACTGAAGTTGAAGTAATTTAAGGCTTTCATTACAAGAGCAGCAGGTTAGGGGGTCCAAGAATGAAATCTGCTGCTGCCATTTGAAATAGAGCACACAAAAGAGCTAAACAGGTTGAACTTACCCATGCATTTCTCAGACAAGCAGAACCCACTGCTGTGGCTTTATATTTTAAAATCACACTACAAAACCAATGAGCTCATTGCCCTTAAGGGGGGCTCTCACACTAGAACACATAACATCTGAATCCTTGCTAACAATACAACTGACAGACTTTTTAGAACAAAATAGTTCAAACAGCATTAGTTAATATAAGGGGTGTTTGAGCTTTTTTGGAGCTACTGTGAGCAGGGGGACAACTGACACTTAAACATGTGTCTCAGGCACCTGAGTAAATAAATAAAAATTAATGGAAGAGGGGAATATTTAAAGGATCTCTTCACTACCCATTAAAAGTTAACTCAGCAACCCAGAGAAATAATTATTAAGACTTTGAACAGAGACACAGAAAAAAATGCAACCTCCATGATAGTCCTCATACAGCCAAATGAGTCCAATAAGCACAAATACCAGAACTTCAAAACAAACATTGGTCTACACAAGATACAGAGTGTGACAGCCAATACACTTGAGTAGTACAATGAGCTGAATTAACTCCACAGTGACTGGAATCTGTATTCAGTATCAATAATTACACAAGGGAAAACAATCCTCCCAGTGCTAGGTATGGGCATGAGAACTGCAGCAACCTATTCTCTGAAGGTCTGTGATGACAGTATCTTTCTCCCATGCAAATGCAGCACTAAGGAATAGTTCCCACAAGGAATATAACATATTCCTTGTGGGAACTATTCCCACAAGGAATATGTTATATACTAGCACAAGGATACTTAGTATCAGCACTTAGTAGGCTTTAAGAAATGCTCGTGTCCTCTTGCCTCCATTCCCACTAAGGCTCTTGAAGCCTTTTTGATAGCAATGGGTGGGCACAGTAATTCTGGGGAGACCATCTGGAGACCTGAAGTAGGAATACTAAGATACCCACTTCCTTGAACTGACTGTTACCTTGCTTATACTTCTATTGTATCCTCTTTGCCAAACAGAAGATAATTCAAAATCATTGGAAAAATGGGGTTAACATTTTGAATAAGCACTTCAGCTATTAACTGGCTCACATTAACAATCAACTAGGCTAACATAACAAACAATTCTTGTAACTCAAACTGGCGTCATTGTAATGAGCTCCAAATTAATCTCATCCGTACACAATCACTAATCTCTTGTTGTGTGCCAACTGAATTTTTAATCAGAACGGAGTGAATCATAGGTTGTTTTTAAAATACATTTCTAATACTTGTCATCCAAAATGAATAAACACTAGAGCAGGAAAGAACTTTTCTATTTACATTCTGAGAAGCTGATTTTATTTATGCATACTATACATGCAAGTATCAAATGCATTTGATAGGAAAACATTCTTAATGACAATAAAATATAAAAATGTTTCTTTTTAATAACTCTTTGAGCATGAACAGCACCACCAACCTGAAGAATATAGCTCCCTGACTGTAATTAAAACTGTACAACAAACCAAAAGGACCACTTGCCCCACTGTTGAAGTGCTCCACAATGCTGACATCATTGGCAAGATCAGCATGCACACAATTAGACTCTGCGACCAGCAGAGTAACCACTACTGGTAAGACATGTAACAAAGCCCATATTTTGCAGTGCTGAACTTGAGACTCAAGCTGAATTTCAAATCCAAGTGACTTTAATGTTTGTGCAAGACACAAAAGCAAAGCTAAATTTCAAGGAGCATTTTCAACTTGATTCTGCAATTGCACTATCCATTCAAGAAAGCATTAGCTCTGCTTATAAAACAGGAGTGCTCTACACATTGCTCTACTGCTGAAATATTGGTCTAATCACTCAGGAATTCTCCAGCGAAAAAAAAAAAAAAAACAAACCAAAAACAACCCAAAACATGAACTATTCCTCTATAGCATTCACTTTTTAGAATGCGGTATTTCTGGAATCCTGCTTTAGCTGTCCAGAACTTAACTGAACACCTATTACTATGCTCAGATGAAAGCCTGACTGGAAGGTTTGCCCATGGCCATGGAAACTGAAGAGTGACTGAAATGATCTGCAACACAGCCATTCAAATACCTTTGGGGATGCCTACTGACAGCCTCCATTAGAGCCACACGAGCTTGAGGAATCTGGAGTACCTGGTTCTCCTTTCATGCTCAGCATAATGCCTGACTCAAGCCATCTAACAACATGTGATGATTTCTTAGAAAACAAGACAATCAGACAGATGAGACCAGAGCATGCAGGCTCAATGTCAGAATTCCCACAGATCCGCTGGCACATATTACTTACTAAGAGACTGTGCTCCTCATTGAATAACATCTGCATGCTTTTGTGCCTGGTAGATTCTGTTTAGATTGCCAGGAACTGTTGCATCAGAAGTATGTGAAGACTGCTCAAGATTAAGAGCACTGAATTATGATCAATGTGTTAAACTGTATTTTACTTCTAGTCAGTAGACAGCTATGTTAACACATTTAAGAATTCTGCTAATATCTTAGAATTCAATTAAAATTATCTTCATTAAAGAGCTCTCACATTAGTGGAAAAAAGGGACCTATTCAAAGACTTAGCATAATAAGCAAGTTATTGTTGATGCAACATTCTGAAGAAAAAATCTACAAACCATATGGAACTTTAAACAGTGAATGCAAAACTAAAGGTACACTATGTAGAGCACAGCTGTGAGGTCGGAATGACATCCTCCAATACCATCAGGACGAACTGAAGATTACATTTAAATAGTGAATGCTTCAGCAAGCCTTAATGACCAAAGGAACACTGTTGGCTTGCAGATTTCTTCTTTGGTTTGTTCTAATTACTTTCAAATAGGCTGGTTAATGTCTCATTATGTATCAAGAAGCAAATGGCTCTTCCAAGTTGCTTTCCAACAAAAAAGACGAGAAGTTTTTTCTGTGCTTAGGCAGAAGAAAAGCAACACTCCAAAAAGAAGCATCATTAATGAACAATATAAGAAAGAAAAATAAGGATATTTTTATCTTTGCAGGTTTTCCTGTAGATCACAACTGTTAGTGACTTCACATGAGAAATATGGCACTGTACCCCTCTCAGCAAGCTTCTCCATCTGAACAGCATTTCTGCAAGATGTCCCAAATTCTTTTATCTCTCATTTGCAATTTGTTATTAATTTCTGTTCTCCAGTACATTAAAAGGTGCTTCTCTTATTTTAATATCAACTATAAAAAGCAGTTGCTAATGTGAACACTTCCCAGGAGGTTGTAAGATTGTGAAGGTTTATTTTAGAGATAAATGCTTTTGAAGACACAATTTATGAACTTTTTTTTCTGAGACAGATCATTTAAGATGGTCAGATATTAAACAGACCCATTTTTACTGATATTCTAAGTAACTATCATAAAGGTAATATTGTCTTGATTAAAATGTTTTAAACTTTGGGCCCCCTCCTCCTTCCCCCCCATGTAAGGATTCAACTTTAAATCACTTTAGAAAGCAATGTGTTTGCACTCAAAATACCAGTGAGATAAAAGGTGTGTTTCTTTTTGACTTTGCATTGTTATAAAATTCCTGTTCCTGAAGGTATTCTAAAAAAACCAAAGTCTCTCTGCAAGGTGTAAGGTTCTCAAACAGTAAAGTACTTACATGCAAGGCAGAAGGATCTGGCAAAAACTCAGCATCCTCTCCAAAGATAAAATCTGGTGGCAGGTCAGGATAGTGAGCATTAAAAATTATATCCCCTGAAAAGCAATAAATGAAAACATTGTTTGCACTTTTATATATGTGCTTATAAATAAAAAATAAAATAATCACATACAACATACATTTTTAACACAGAATTTGACAACTACATTATATTTCATATATTTCATGTATATATCCATATAATTTTTACAAAAATTCACATGCAAGCTAAGCATCAGATGTTTTGGGGGATGAAATCAAATTCCTGAGGCGCAGCTTCTTCCTCCTCTGCAAGCAATGAAACATGGAATACATTATTGCTTTGTATCTCAAATGGCAATTCAAACACTATTGAGGGTTGCCTCAAAACACCGAGTTAGAAAAGTGATTGTTTTAATAAAAAATACTATATTTAGATGGTTGTGTTTTGTCTCTTAAAAGTCAATTGCAAACTACTAAAGGTCACGACTTTCAAAGTACCAGAGCTCTTAAAAATTAGTAGCACTTACTCCCTCTCTTCTCCTCACCACCGCCAATTTTTAGAAGGAAGAATACATAGTTCAATAGGAATCATTCCAACTACCCAAATTCTGGGCAAGAGAAATGCAGTATTGCACATTTAAATGGAGAGACAAAAATTAACTGAAAATATAAGATTTCATCACAGCTTGGCACTGAGCTCTCATCTTGCCAGTGTCTCAAAATATGCAATTAAAAGAAATTTGGGTTCTAGTATTTCACTAGTACACATACTTCAGAGTTCATATAGATCAAGAGGTGGTCATACGTATCCGAGCTTTCAAAAAATCCACCCACTGTTCAAGAAAAAGATGTAAAAAATAAAAATAAGTGTTTCTAGCCTTACTTGTCTACCTCCCCATACTGTTATTCTTTATGACAATATGAAAGAATAACTGAGCTTGTGCATAAAGCAGATTTATGAGGTAGAAGACATTAGAAAAAAAGATTGGCTACTATGTTTTATGACTTGTTTAAAATCCACAAAGCAAAGTAAAAGCAGCACGGTAATCCTTATAAACAATTCTGTTTAGAGAAAGTTACATCACTTTCTGTTTCTTAAAAAACTGTGAATGCAGAACTGGAGAAAAGCATTAGATAAACAAATCTTGCAAAGCCACATTGCTGGCTCAGTGATGTCACCATCTCAAGGCATTTAACATGACAGTTTTAATTGTGGATATTCTGTAAACTTATCTCAGTCTTGGCTGGAAGGAAGGATGCCATGAAGATTAATTGCAGGGGATGAAGGCTCATGAGCAAGAAGCCACTGGCCAGTCTGGGGTAGGTATTCTCTACAATATGGCTCCAAATCACAAACTCACTGATCATGCGACAAGTAGAGCACAGTGTGGGTTTCTCCTGTCCGCACTCCCACCTTCCTTTCACAGCTGTCAGGAGCACATGTGAGTATGGGGTGCAGAAAATAGCAGAGGTCTGCCAGTTAAAATTCCCAACACACTCAAAATAAAAATAAAACCTTCATTTCATTTAAATTTCATTTAAAATAATGAAATGGGCACCAGTCCTGAAGGAAAAGGCATAAAATTGCAACAGGAAATGCATCTATATTAAGTAAGAAAAAATAATTACTAGATAAGCCTAAACCACAATACAGCACTGAAGAATTAAAAAAAGTTGATGCTTACTAGATTGGGTAGTTCCTACACCACCATGACACAACCCTTTTCTTGATATTTACTGCAATTAAAATGTCATGCATGGCTCCTTTCAACAACCTCATCTATTTCTACATAAAGAGCAGGGAACTTGAGGTTAAGTACTGGAGGATATTCACCTTAATACATTCTTTGACTGAGTTTTGAAAGGGGCATGAATATAAGCTACGAGTAACTCGGAAAACAGCACAATGATAAAGCTTGGCCCATGACTTAGGCAGCCCAATGCTACTCCAAAGGAAAGGACTGTACCTGTGCTTCTGCCATGCTCCTACGTGATGCTAAGATAATTCATTTAGCACACACTTTTCATACTGCAGGTGCTAGCTGCAGGCTTTTCATTCTCTGCATGCCTGCTTTAACAGAGCTGGTGAAACAGAGTAGATAAGATATATCTACTGCTCAGCTCACTTAAGAGCTGCACTCCAACTACACACATACCAAAAAAAGCTGCTTAGACTAAAAGAAGGATCAAAATAGCAGCGTATTTTTGATGTTACACCTCCATACTTGATAAGTGAAAAACTATTACAAAACCCTACATCACGAGGCAGCTTCAAGACTCTGCTTGAGTAGTGAGATTGGCAATAAACCATATCCACCTCTATGAGCTGCACAGTAAGGGGTGAACCTCAGCAAGGCTGTGGCAGTAGGTACAGCCTGGAGGTTCAAGTAGGTACAAACTCTTTCCTTTCACAGAGTGAACTCACAGCAGCTCCCAGAACACCATTATATGCAGTGCTCAATATAACAGTAAATTAAAGCTGGCATTATGAGTTTAACATGCTAGGTGGTAAACTTTAACAATTTGGCGTTCAGGTCAGCTGTATATGCCAGGCAATGATTCATGCTGGGAGATCAGGGACATTTGGACATGGTACCCTCTTCTGACCACTCAGCTGTGATGAGTGGTCACACCAAGGTCAGGTACATCACATTGCTGCTGGACAAACCAATCTATTGCCTAGCTCACATGCTTATATTTGTTCTTTAGACCTTCTGCCAGACCCCTTCTTCCACTAAATATCAGTGGCATTATGAGTCCTTATCCACAGTGAATGACCAACTATGCAGATATTTTCATTTTAAAAGTGTTCATGACTTCTGATACCAAGGAACTATTCAGGTACAACGGACAGAATCCAGAGTAAAAATTAACATTGTGATATTTGATTTTTCTGTTACTGATAATTACTTGTAATTGCTAAAATTGCTTCTACTTGTCCAGGGTAAACATGCCTCAAATCTAAATTTCCAAGTCCTTTCAATAAAAGACCCTTTGAGATCAAATATATAAATATTAATGCTAATGTGTATATCAAGATTATTTTTCCTATAGTGTATTCAATTTCCAAAAGGACACATTTTATATAGCTACACAGGTTCTCCAGGCTTCAGAATAAATAAAACTAGTATTTCAGTGCCTGTTAATTATACATTCACAAAACACTATTGCCGAGACCATACTCAAAATATTCTACAACCCTGCACAATTGAAAAATGATGCCGTTGTTCTTATGTTCTGACTAAACAGAAATGTATCATTTATGCCCTCCTTCCTACAGTACCATAGGTTTTTAGCCAAATGTAAACCTTAATTTATTCTGCTACAATCAAACCTCACAGAGGCCAGCTGACAATTTAATAGAGACAAAGAAGTACAGAACAAAATGTTGTTTCCACTTCAATGTTAACAGTTAGAAAAGAGCAGTGATTTTCTATCATCAGTGACTTTCATTCTGGACATTAACGACAGCATCCTACTATTAAAGATTTGACCTTAGAACAAATTTTTAACATATTTGAAAATAAAAAAAAAAATCCCTCAGTCAAATCTTATTCTATCAAGTCTAGCTTCTTGTTGTACCACAGCTTCTGCCATGAATCCAAAGACTTTCAGCTAGTTTCTAAAACAAACGAAAAAATAACCTTTTTCGAACCATATCAGACATCCATACACAGTCTCAGTCTCTCCAACATTTCTGCTCTGTGCTCTTCCCCCCTTCCATACAGTCCCACTTATGTCTTGCTTAATTTACATACTAGAACAGAAAAGGTAACACCTTTGACCCTAAAAGGCCTAGGTACCAACGAAGGCGTTTGCCCTATTCGCAGCTATGAGCATGAGCTGTTTTCCTAAGTTACAGCAGCAAAAACACACAGTAACAAATCAGACTACAGATTAAGAGAACCCATCCTAAAGCTGAGTTTCGTTCTTGTTAAATATCAAAAGCCAGAGAAACTAAAACTGCAGTTAACAGTTTGCTTGGCAGGGCTATGACACGTAAATAAAAAATGCTTCATTACACTCAAATAAAAGGTATTTAAACAATCACAACAGCCAACACAAATCTGGTTTTACTTCACAGAAATATTAACACTAGCCTCTGCAGTAAGCTTACAAAATATAAGGTGCTAAATGTTTTGAATCACAAGTTAACAGTTTGTCTTGACCTACTAGAAACAGCCATTTTTATAACAAGTACTATATTTAATGCTTATATGATATTATCTGTGGCTTACCCTCTTCAAATATAACTGGGGTAAATAAAAGTAACACTTTTAACCAATAAAGTAATTTGTGAAATTACTGTACTTAGAGTTTGTGAACATTTACCATTCTAACCTTGGAAGAAAAAAAAAAAGAAAAAAAAATCAATATAGTCCTGCATCCTCTGCTCTTCTGACCCAAATGACACAAATACCCTTTTCCTTGCATCTCCAGCACAAGTTTATAGTTTTGCGTATGTTTTAACTCTGTCCATATTCCCTTGATGAAAGGCCAACTGTGTGGTGTCCACAGTACTACTGACCTTGATTATTCCAGTGTAAGAGCAAGGCAAGAAAAACCTTCACACTCCTCATTGTTGTAGATATACCAGCCAATAATTACTTTGATGGAATGACATTTCCAATTATCCAAAAATATTACTTTCTCTTCCTTTCTTCCTCCTCAGGCAAGCATTAAATGTTGAAATGTTTTACTTCACAGAACTTCAAAAAAAAAAGTTAATTTGCTCCCCACAGACAAAAAGATAGAAATATTAATACTTAAATCTGTAATTTCTTTTAAAACCCACATGGTCTGCTCCTTTCTCATCTATCAAAATGCATAAGCAAATCTAACAGGAATAAGAACTGACTACAAGTAACACAGGTGTTTCTCAGCAAACAAAGGAAAAATGTCTAAAATCCCTACAATCGCTTTCCATTGGCCTATCCAGTTCTTCCTCTCTGGTAACTTCATTTTTGGGGTATTTTGTTCTTTTTTAAACCATACTATAAATTTGGAGAACTGAAAAATGTTATGCTAGGAGTGCCACAGCATTAACAACCCTGTTTAACCAACAGCAACAAAATTAGGAAGCAGCCCACTAATTAACTTCCCAAACTCTACTTTTGAAAGGATATGTATATGCTTCAGTTTCTTCTGACACCAAGAATTTCTAAGTCAGCTCTAAGTATGTAGAATAAACATGTGTGGCCACGGCAGCCTAGAATAAGAACAATTTGAATGGAATCTGCTATGAAAGAGATCAACCATTTGGCTTTAAGAAATGCAAATGCAACTTGATCACAAAATGCATTCACAGGTAATAAGGCAATTGCTGAAGCAAGAGACCAAACTACGTGCAGAATCAATTCTGGGAAAATACAGAAAGTGCTCTTGTTGAGTATTAAAAAGGAAAAACCAGTAAAATTATATTATTCATCAACTCAAAATTCAACCTGTCTCTTCTAGTAGCCATGCAAACTGTAGACAAGAACCACTGATCAGTCTCTTCTATAAACAAATTCTCACCTTAACCAGCCAGTTTTAAATTGTCTTTACAGAAACAAAAATAATCAGTTACTCACTACAACCTGCAACCAGGATACTAAGACCTGCCTGGAATCCTTGTCACTGGATTCCATGCTAAAGAATTGGCTCTGCAGGCTTTAAGTCAAAAACAGTAATATAATATCTATAGAACCCTTTTCTAATTGGTCGGCAAGAAAGATTAGTTCCTGAAATTACAATAAAACTTGTTAAATACAAAACTACTATTACTGAAAAAAGATACATGAGTAATTCTACTTTGCTGTGGTACTGCTGCTGACAGGCTATTCTGCTTGCAAATAAAGGATGTTTTTCAGCTTAATTTCCGATGTGATGTGCAAATTGAGATATCAGAAAAGAAAGGCAAATTGAGATATCAGAAAACTTAAAGACTCAAAACCATCTCGTAATAGAGGGGCAATTAAAAAAACAATTTGATTGCATTAGAAAATAACAACTTCTCAGCACCTCTGTGACACTCCAGAAGAAATTTAGCTACCCCACTGTACGCAAGGCTGTGGAAGACCAAGCCTCCATGAATTTGGTGCAGCTGATTAAA
>WBNO01018690.1:0-84500 GCA_013400575.1 Peucedramus taeniatus
TATATATATATACACCCCATATATATAAATGGGGTACACCATGACTGCAACATTTTGGGTTTTGAATGTTGAAATGCTCAGTTATAATTCAAGCCCTTAAAACTTTCCAACCTTTTCAAAACACTTACATTTCTTTTTCATTCCCATTTATCTAATTTTCCAAAATAGAAAAATGTCCTAAAACTTTAAATAAAAACAACTACTAAAACAGAATTTCTCACAGGTTGGGAAGTCTGCACTTGTTAGTTTTACTGACCTCTATATCTGTTCTGTTGTTTTGCAGACCCACTGGCATGAAAACAAGATTTTGTCCTTTTCCACTTGCAAAGATTATTTGATCTGTGTTTATTCTGGATATGTTTGTTTAATTCCTCATTTGAGCACTATCATAAATGATTAGGTCATTACTGCCCTGGGAAAAGAACTAGTTTAATAATTAACTTGTGCTTGCAAAGCTCTTCAACAGCTCAGAAAAATACATAGCTTGCACATGAATCATAGAAGTATAGATTTGGATAGAATCTCAAGGGGTTATGTAGTTTGTTATTCCTCAATATTTTTAATCAAAGCTGTACCAAGCCTTCCTGAGGTAAAAAAACAAACAAACAAAACAAACCAAAAACCCCACAACACAAAATCAAAGGAAAGATGTTAAAAAAAATACCAAAGAATAACCTGTGCAATATTCCATAACAGCAATTGAATATGCTCAGAACCATACATGGAATTTTCAAATGCTTTCTTAGTGAAAATATGTAATGGGTTACCTTGTAATAATTTGTATGCTCTGTCACAGTTCCAGTGAAGCCACCTGCTCAAAACATGCACCTGGGCCATCTCCTGGCTTCAAAGAAAGTCCACAACTGTCTTGATAAGTGCAGATGGCAGTCCCTCTGATTTGTATCTAAAATCAATAATGGTGAGTATTATACAACCTTCTTGGGTAATATATTCCAGCAGTAATCTTTTCTTCTAGTTAGAATGGGTTACTGTCTTACTTATTGTAGTATAGCTGAAAAAGGTTTTCTTGACATTCTGGGTGTCATTAGTGGGCATCAAAAACCATAAAACTACCCTCTTTGTAATAGCCTTTTATGTACTCAAAGACTGTTGAACACGATATAACCTTTATTATTATTATTATTATTATTATTATTGTTATTGTTATTATTATTATTTAAGATTAAAACAAAACTAGAACTTGCAACCTTGCTTTATGTATCTGGTTTTCCAATCTTCATCCTTGTTGATCTCTGGATTGCCTCCAGCTGATCTGCATCTTTCTGAAATTCTGGTGCCTCAGAGTAAAATGGTATTTGAGCTGAGGCCTCACCAGTGCCAAGAAGAACATGCTAATTATCTCATCCTACATACACTGTCTTGAGCAGACAATTCAAGAAAATCTAGAATTACATTTATCTCTTTTCCTCAACAGTGTCACGCTGTTGGCTCATTTGTGGCCCTCATTAATCACTAGATCTTTATCTGCAGTGGCATTTTGTGGTTATGCTTTTGATCTCACCCTCCCAAATGTAGCCCTCTGCGATTTCCTTTGTTCAGATTTTTCATGTTGGATTTCACAACCTACCAGGATATTTTTGAATTCTGTCTTTGAGCACATTCTGCAAATCTTTACATATTGTCACCTACCAAGCTTATGGGTATATAATTATTTCTAATTCTGTCATCTAAATCTTCATTTAAATGTTAACAGAAGCCTATCCATTAGGAGCTGTGCAAAACATCTCCACGTGGCAGCTCCCAACCACCATGTATTAGGTTTACTTTGGACAGTGGATTGAATTAGGAGTGATTTCAAATGGAACAGCTTTCCCCAGTTCATTTATGAGCATGCAGGATGATGTCAAAAGCCTTACTCAGGTCAGGATACATCTTGGGTCTTACACATAGTCATTTGAACTGCTTTTCCTTATCTTTTGGACCAGTTGCCTTATTCAAGAAGGAAATTAGATTAGTTTGACAGATTCATGTTGGATGCTTCTTATCACCTTCTCATGGTGTGCATGAATTTACTTCTCAATAATTTGTCTCATTATCTTTCTCAGTATTGATGTTAGGCAGAGTACTCTGTAATTCCCTAGGTTCCTCCTTTCCCATTTTTAAAAGCAGGAATGGTTACAACCCTGCAAACAGACAACAACTTCTTCATTGTGTCAAAACCTAAGCCTCCTGTGAGTGCCAAATTTAAGAAAAAAAACTTACTAAATTTTTCTTTTCCTTTTTAAAAACCCAGGTGCCATGATGGGATGAATTAAGGAAGACCAAGGCTTTAAACCGTGTGCATGTTTGGTTTAAAATAATGTGCAAAATGTATATTGTAACATCAGATTTCTGCTAATTACCAAAAAATTTAAGTATGATGCTGGCTCTATTTCCTTCTTAGGCTACATAGTTGCTGTAGGCCCTGGTGACTTATCCACTCCTTCAAGAACTTTCAGAGACAAAGAGCCCAGCAGGTGTTAAGTGAATTCCAGTCAAGAGCCCAGCAGGTAGTAAGTGAATTTCAGCAAGCATTAGAGACTTGCTTACCTCTCACTTATTCAAACATTCTTTTACTTGTTTTTTTTTCCCTATTCTGGCATATGTCATTCTGTTAAAAAAATGGCATTGTTAAGTACCTATCATTAATGCTTATGTGTGTGTGAAGAAAGCAGCAAGATTAATAAAACCTTTATAAAACCTTTCCTGCAGCTCTGGGTATCTGTAACTTGTGCCTCTGCTCTTCTCTTCCTGTAACTTCTCAGTATTTACAGAATCTCTCTTTATTCCATCTTATGCTCCAGGAAAGTTGTAACTCATTTTGCAACTGATTCTTTCTACTTTTATCCCTAGATATTTACCACAGTACTTTATTGCCCATCTCACTTACATGCTTTGAGATTAAGAATAACAGACCACTACTTTGTCATCAAGCAGGATCATCTTTATAAAACATACTTGAGTATTTACAAGTTTCTTCTGTGTACAAGTTTTAGGACCAATTACACAGCCAGCCAGTAGGAGAGAGAAAGTAACCACACAAAAACAAGAAGAATAGGGCCAATGTTTCTAGCTCTTATCATTCATCCCACACACATTCACAGCCCAGTTTTCTGGGCTGTACATCAAAGCACAGGTATTTATGGCTGGACTTACCCTTTGGTATGTGCTTTCCCATGGGAGAAGAGCTGTTAATCAAGGTCAGGATTGCCCAGGCAGGACACTGCTTTCACAATATGCCCTTGATTTCACTCTTTGTAGGATTTCCTTTTTGATATTCAAGTCACTGGAGGATTCCTGATGCAGATGTGCTGGCCACTTACTGCTTATCTGTCTTTCATGTCAGGATGGTTTGCTGGTGCACCTGCAGCATGGTTTAACTTACAGGTTTATTTTCTTTATAATTTCTTCACATGGGACAGTTCCTAGCAGCACCCTAATTTGCTGTGATGAACAGTGGCCAGGTTTTTTATTAGCTTCATTCAAAACCAAAACCAAACCAGTGTGTTTCACCTGACAGTTTTCACATGAGAAAAATAATAGGTTTAAAATAGATAATACGTGGCTCTAAGCAACTTAATTATATCCCATTTAAAAAAATTACTTTGCCAATGGAAAAAGGCATGTCAGGGCTTCAGCATGATGATTTATGATTCTGTCATAATGACAGATGTTCTTCATGCATCTCTAACGTTGTAATCTGGGATCAATTTGCTTTTTTAAAATTTTTGCTGGTAAAAAGAAAAGCACTGTATAAATACATCATTATTTGTCTTCATGGCTTTGTTCTGCATAAGCTTGGGAAACTGGTTTGGGTTTGGGACAAGTTCTATAATGGTTTTGAGATGAGTTCTGTAATATAGGAGCTCCACTGTAATAGTGATAGTGCACCACAAAGGCAGGGCTGCAGTTGGACACTTGCTCTTGCTGGACACTTACCAGGCTGATATGCTCGAATCCAGGGAGGATCTGGCATGCTGCTGTGCTCCTCTGAGCCTTGGCACACTTCAGCCAGGGTATCCAGCCTCCCAGTTCATCCTGCAGACTGACATTCCCGATCTTAAGCGCCCCTTGTCTTCATCCAGGATTTATTCCCCATACTCCTTGGCTGCTGACAGGCAGAGTTTGAGCCTAGTGGGAGAGAGAATCAGTGAAGCATGAACAGAGAAAGGCATTAACTCGCAGAAGAGAAGCGACACTCTGTATCAAAAAGGAGCTTCTTTCTGCCACTCCCCACCTCACACACTGCAGTTTGATAATCCTCCATCTCTAGCCCTTTCTTAGGTAGAATTGTTCTTGGATCCCATTGAGAGGAATAGTGGATTTGTCTTTACAAACAAGCTCTGGGTCTGATGGTAGATAAAACTAACACTGGGAGATAAAAGAAACAATGGGAAGGATTCCACTGATTGATGAATGGAAAAAGGTATTTGCTTTTACAAATAAACTCTAGGTTTGTTGATAATTGAAATTAGATATTGAAAGATGAAAGAAATAATGGGAAAGAAAACCCCTAAATTCTGGAAGAATTAAAAATGAAAAGGGAGGGTTGTACATTACAGGGGAATCTTTGGGATCAGGTGTTCTGGGGAGTCTGAACCTCTCAAGTACCTCAGAAATGGGGAAAGAGAGAGGGAAATGTGGCTGGGAAATTGGGATAAAAAGGAGGCTGTGTCCTCCAAAAATTGGAGAGACCCCAGGGAAATGCCCCATGGCCTCTCCTTTTATTCAAATAAAGTAAAAGGGACTCCTCTGTCTCCTTTTTGGACATAAACCTCTGATGTTTGTGGATTAATTTTCCTGACACCATGTTTCTGCTTAGAGAGCTGCTGAGAGAAGCTGAAGGGCCACAACCTTAGTTCAACAAAGCAGTGGAGTGACAGAGACACAGGAATATCTCTACACACATTTTTTGAAGTTTTGATGTTGCGGTGAAATTACAGCAAAGTTCTCCACCAGTCCATCTTAGGGATTGCACTTCACAGCGTGGCCACACTGGTCACAGCTTGTGGGATAAACATAACTGAGGTTCAGAGCTTCTGCAAACCATATCTCATCTTGCTGCAACACCTTCTATGGGTTTCTTCTTGGGAGGGTATTTCTCTACAGTCCAGATATCTGCTACAGTTGCATTTATTGGTTAGTCTTGCTCATCTCTGGGTTCTCAGAAAAAGGTGCAGAGAACTATCTTCCACAAAATGAAGTTACAGGAAAACCACTTTTGCCAGATATGATTTTATAGCCTATCTTCACAAGGAAAAAAAAAATGTGATCAGCTATAGATTCACTCTTAAAAACACAGTGAAATACTGCATCAAAGAATATTCGTTAACAGTGAACTCACTTGGCTAGTGCCATTTTTATGAGCTTTTTGATAAGATAGGCTTGGGGAAGAATCAAATACAGAAAATGGTTCTGCACTGAGGAGAAAAAGGTCTTAATTCATCTTTCAGATCTCTACTTTTCACAAATGAGGTAAGAAACAGATGCAATCATCAACAGGCAGGCCAAACCCTGCGTTTAAGACTGGCTTCATGATTATTACCAACAGAGGATGACATTGCTACATTCTGGGGTTTCCTGAAAGCTGCATCACATATTAAACCAACCCAAGTCTGCCCTGCTAGTTTTACTCCATGAGTAGTAGGAGGATGCATGGTAAGTAAAAGGGGATCTATTCTAGAAGATGTCTGAAGCCTTCACGAAGATGAAATTTCATTAACAAAGGGCATTGTTTGCACAGGATCCCAACAGAAACAAGATGAACTGTGTGTGGTAAGGGATGCTGAGATTCAGGCTAGTCTGGGAGCTAGAGAGGGACACGAGTGGATCTCCACTGGTGCTGAAAACCCCTGACCCTGATCTCAACCAGCTCCCCAGCTTCCAGATCACGGCTGGTGCACAGCACACAGGTACAGAGCAAGGGCAGGAACTTTGTTTCCAGCTCTATCTGCTCATCTGGCCATGCTTTGAGATACCCAACCACAGGCTAAACTTAGCAATACTAGTACATGAAAGAAAATTGCTCACATGAAAGCTAAAAAAGGACTTATTTTCAAGGTGGTATCCATGTCAGCCACGTCAGTTCTACAGAGCTTCAGACACTGCAAAGTTGAGGGCTCAGACTATTCTTCAGGGTTTTGGAAATCAACAAAAATTAATCTTTAGACAAAGGACATGCAAATAATTCACCATTATGGTGCAAATACAGAAATCAAGTTTCACAGATGGTTGCTATTTCCTTCCTTCCTCAGGGCTGCAGATCTTTCAATTCATTCATGAATTGAAAGATCATATGCTTTTAAAGAAAAGAAACATATGACATTGCTCAAAGATTTATACTTACAAAATC
Organism: Peucedramus taeniatus; assembly: GCA_013400575.1. Classification (NCBI taxonomy): domain Eukaryota; kingdom Metazoa; phylum Chordata; class Aves; order Passeriformes; family Fringillidae; genus Peucedramus; species Peucedramus taeniatus. The sequence continues at coordinate 6,353 of WBNO01018690.1, forward strand.
AATACATTTGTCAGCTACTACACAAACTTATTTGGGATTGAAATATTTACAGCATGGCAGAAAAGCAAAGTATGAATGCAGTTCTTTGTATTATTGCAAAGCTGTTCCTGTCAACAAAATGTTCTTTTTAGTTTTCTCCATTTTGCAGAAAGCCAGAAACAATAAGCAGTAATAATATTATTTCTTTTTAATCATATGTCTTTTCCTTAAGGAAAAAAAAAATTCTTGATCATGGTCATGAAGAGGCATATTAATGCACTTCTAAGGCACAGTCATTCTGTTAACTTTAATAATTTACTTTATAGAATAGGGTAGTTTTGAAGCAAATACCCAGACTGTACCCATAAAACCACATAGGAACTGGTTTCTCAAAGTGATGTTGGTGTGCACAAAGCAGATTCCTGTTGCATGAAAGCAGAACCCCACAGCATTCCAACACTCAATGGAGTAATTGGTCCTAAATCCTCATGTGGATTCCCATGACAAGAACCTCCAGTATGGAGTTAAGGTGCAGGGCATTCCCCAAAGCTGTCAGGCCCTGAAGAGTGGCCTCAAAGCCTGAAGGAGGCTGCAGTCAGGTACTGCATAAATCATCCTCTTTGTTGCCAACTGCCCTTCCTCAATCAATTTAGCAGTGTCTATCCCTCCTGCTTTATCCTCAGTTATCTGAATTTCAGAATTAAAACCTTTCCTTTCTCATTTTTCCTGCCTCTTGCTGTTGAACCCATCTTATTTGTATTATCTTTCTCTTCTCTACACTTGAATCTCCTCTACCACACTCTTACCAAAACACTCAGGTAATTGCAGACTGCAGCCCCAAAGAAATTACATTTCTAAAAAACGTGTACTGTGAGAGAAAGAGGATTTTTTCAAGGGACACAATAACCCAGTGGCACTCAGAGATTGAGCAAAGCCTTTGTATGCAGTTGTAGCTGCAGTAGGCTGGAAGTACAAGAATAAGATAAGAATCTTATCAAGGCTTCTCCCTCAGAAGTCTTGGAGATCAGAGCCTTGAAGAGCTTCTCAGATGTCTCCCACAGCACTACTGAGGATAAAATCTCTATATTGTCTTGACCTGCTCCATATCCTGTGTACCTGCTCACCTCGTAGGAATTAGTGACCAGGGAGTAATGGTCAGAGGTTGCAAGAATAAAGGATGGCAGGCATTTTCTTGGACATGGCCCTGGGTTCTGAAATCTCATGTGAGGATGGTGAAAGTGTGGCACCAGCCTACAGAAGAGGGCCTTGATGATGCTCTTCAGCATCCAAAAGTCCTGTCCACAACTCAGATTATCCTGTCACAGTCAGCAGAGTCCCAATTGTTACATTTATTTTAAAATTTGTATTCTGTATTCAGAAAATGCAGAAAAAAACTGCAGCATTTGAGTCTCAACAAAGTATTATGGAAGGACAGTGGCATTTTTGTGCTCTTCCAGACCAACATTGAACTGCTCAAACGTGATCTTTGCAAAGCACTGCAAACACTCCTAGAACAACACTGTCACTACAATACTTGCAGACCCATGGCTGGTCTGGTCCAATACCTAGTCTCAGAGGAGAGTAATGCCAAATATCCATGAGTAAGTCTCATGACTCAACTGTTACTATAATAATTGAGGGTGGCTGAATATACAGTATTGGAATTTTGTCAGGCAGTGATGATGATCTAGCATTTCTGCATGAAGTTGTCAGCTCTGACACAATTAAAAATGTTAACCATGTGTGCATTCCTTTTTAATTACATGTTTAACCCACTAACAACTTAATGAAACAACAAAAACTGAGGAAATAGCTTAAATCTTTAAAAAATCTTTTGAACTCTAAGGATGCTAATCTAAGAAGATTAGTCACCATCTTCTTTAATCATTTCTATGTTTACTTGTTTTCTGGAGAAGTGTATGTAAACACTCACTAGAATGCTACAGCCTCTTCAATCCTGCTCTAAGGGAATCCTCCAGTGAGACTTTGCTACAAATGCAAAAAATTCAGACAGAAGTTGTGTAACTGTGAGGTAATGGTGTGATTCTTTCCACCACTCTGGAGTGATGAGAAATCGGGCGCCTTTTATTGTCAATAATCCTAAATATGGGATATAGGAAAAAGAGTTGTAATTTTTAAAATACTGAATGCACCTCATCTATTTTTCTCAGCTTTGTCATATTTTGATTGTGAAGAGCAGCTCATTGCATACTAATGGAAATGCAAACACTTCGTTCTGAGATAATTAAGGTAATTTTCCAGACTGGCTTCCTTTTGAGGTCTCTCCATTACCCCATCAGCCACAGCCAGCCTCTGCACATCCTGTGCCCCTCATCAAAATGTGTTTTCCTCAGCCTGCAGCCCAGCACCTACAGCTCATTCTCTTGGGGTATTATGCATCTCCTCAGCAGCCTCTTCTGTATGCACTGTCCATATCTACACCAAGCTCCCTCTGTACCCTTTTCTTTCTCATCCTTTGTTGAAGCCTGCATTTATTTTCAAAGACTCCTCTACTCAGCCTTTTATGTGTGGTGCTTTAAATCCTTTTATTCCCCTGAGCATTCCCAGCTATCCATTCTTTCCCAGAGAGGGAGGTGGATCTTCCTTGAAGTCATTATTCAGGGAAAGAAGACTAGGCCCCATTATTTGATTGATTTCACAAGTCATTTAAATGAATGGTATGTAGGCACAACTAGCAAATGCTTGTTAAAATGGTTAATTTGATCATTTCTTTTCAGTGATAGCGGGAGAACAAAAAAATCACAAAATGAGTAGCGGAGCAAAATGGCAAGAATTATGTTTTGTCCTTTGAAATAATATTAAATGACAACATAAATCCCGTAGAAATACTTAAGGGATGTTACTAATATACCAAGAGTTCATTATGTCTTACATTATTAGAATGAAAGGCAAAGAAATGAGTGAATATATTAAGCTGTTAAAGGTGCTCCAATTTTTATTTAAACAATCGCATTACAAGCCGTGCAGCGTGCCAGAAAAATGACTGGTTCAGTGACAAAAATCCTTTCTATTACAAAGCCCCTTTTAAGATAATTACCAACAGGACAGAAAATAAAATACAAAATATCTTTAAATGTAGGGAAAATGGGAAATTATTCTGATGATCTCAATCTGCCTTAAGCACTTGCTTGTATGACAAAATCACTACAATGATTTATGTAATTTAGTGGTCTTCACACAGAAAAGGCTGAACACTTAAGTAGAGTAATAAGACAGGAAAGACAAAGCTCTTGAAATGAAATCTTGCCATGATCTGCCTCACACACAGTTTCGGTCAATACCAGAAATTTTGTAATTACTGAGAGGGGAAAAAAATGGGGCTTTTTCCTTAAAAAAAAAAAACTGTCTACCATCAACTTATTAAAAACATAAACAACTCCCTGATTATAGCTGAAAGACCTTAGGAAAAGGCTTCATTGTCTTCAAGTGATCAGGTTCAGTTTCTGTTCCCAAATATTTGGGTGTGATTTCCAATGGCTTTATTGGGGGTTACACTTGTAATCCATGAATGGAGAGAAAAATATGGACATGGAAACAGAGACTCCAAAGTGATGTCTGACAGCATCTGCAAACAAGCCTGTGACAATTGCTGAAAGCATGGTTGGAACCCACATCACTAAAAATTTTGCCAGGTGAGTGCACTGATGACAGGCATCCTGTGTTTGGAGACCTCATTCAGGCATAAATGTGCTCCTTAATAGCAGAGCCTTAGTCTTAATGCTGGAATTTCCTCTGAGCTCAGCACTTGTTAACCTCCAGCCCTGGTCCCTAGCTTGTCTCTCTTTGCTCAAATAGAGCAAAGGAGCTGCAGTAACTCACCACTCCTGCCTGGCCAAGGACTTCTCCCCAGCACATCCCCAGATGCATTTTAGCCAAACCCTTTGCCATCACTTTTGGCAGCTCCAGTCCTAGGGGTGCCACAGGGGTGGCTTGTCTGCAGAAATCCCCAGCAGCCAAAAGGCCTCTAGAAGCCATGGGAAAAGGCACAACATTGCTTTAAGGACTACATTAAAATGTTTTTGAGGTCTTATTGCAGTTGGCCATTGGACCAAATTGCCATGAGGCACTCCCTTTAGTGGCACAAGCATGGTTCCCATGAGGGACTGTTTCTCCTTGGTGGTTAATCCTTCAAATGTGTATTCTTTCTGGCAACAACTTTACTATACTCTTAACAAGAACAGAGTTATATTTCATGCATCTCTTTCTAGCAGTGATTGGGAGGCACCTTGAAGCTGGTTGTCATTATCAAGCTTGCCTAGGCTGTCAAGCAGTTGCAAACACTTCCCAGCCCAGACAGCAGTGACCCTTTGTTCCATGTTAAGCCTATCAGGGCTGTGGCAGTGGGTCCATCTTTATCAGAGATGTGCTCATTTCTTGATTGAAATTCTTCAGATCTTTCTGAAGTCAGCTGGGAATGTGTCTGAAATGAAAGGTCATTCTTACTGAAGTCTGTGCAAAGCAGTGATTGCAACAAAGCAAGTATCCTTTAGGATGTATAGTGCCTTCCATACTCCAGTCTCTCATATGCACGCAAAGATATGTTTGCATAACTTTTATTATTTATGCTCTAGACTTCATCAGTTTTCCATATTAAAATGTGATGATTTCATATTCACTCCGTGGCAGCATATGCTGATCATTCTGAAAAATATTAATAATTTTTCTATGGTTCTTATTCTATACAGCCATTGTTTCATCATTTCTATCTTTGCAGTGGATGAAAACTTACCCACTGGTGTCATTCTAAGATGATAGTCAGCTACCAGGGCCTCACTAGCAGCATAAAGCATGTGTTTAAAGAATCAATTTAAGAAAGAAATAAGAACTCAGTGGCAGGAAATAGCATTATAAACTTTAGAACACCAGGAGCATAATTAGTACTGTGGCATAATGATGAAAGAAGGCAATAAAATAATTTTACTTCACTCTGTAATTCTTAAAGCACTGAAAATTAGCTTGTCAGCAGGGAAGGGTTGGTTTCTTTTCTTTCAATTCCATCTGTATGCTGTCTTAATATTATTTCATTTTTAAATGAACACAGAGAATACCATACAAATGAATTTTGAAGTCACTCAGTACATAAATGAATGTCTTTTTTCAGGCTGAGAATCTCACATTTAGGAGAGGTTTTAGTGTCTAGACAATCACTGGTTCTGGTTCACAAGGAAAAATTGCAGGATGTGACCATTTGGTCTGTCATCTCTGCCAAGCCATGGAGGCTGAGAAGGGTGGGGACAGTGGCATCACTGACAGCCTTATCCAAAGCAAAGAGAGATCACATTGGTGGCAATTTGACAAATTCAGAGTGATGAGAAGAACCAACATGTCTGATATTTTAAATTTAGTGGGAAACAAAATAATCTAGTATATCTTGTAAAGTAATGGTGGATAAATGATGTAAAGAAACAGAATACTAAAACAATTAGAATAAAAACAGAAACAAAAGATCAAAGGATGCCACATGCCATCTCCACCCTCTGCAGATGCCCATGTCAATACATGCCCTGCACTACTTGTTATTTCCACCCTGTCTCAGAAGGCCATTATTTATGTGCTGATCACAGAGATCATTGTGCCACAGGTGTGGAAAGATGACTGGGGACCCCACGGACAGAGGACTGGGGGTACAGTTGGAGGAAACTGAGGAGTCACATCCTAACAGAGGTGATAACGGTACAGAAATTAAAGGGTAAAATAGAGTGTCTGCTCCCTGGATGGAATGGGGCTGGCATGCTCAGAGACCTATTCCACTTTGATTCCCCAAACACACAATCTGCAACTGTGAGCACCTGCTAAGGGGGGTGGAATAGGGTGGAGCAGTGTGGAGAAACTGCGGCCAGGCGCTGTTGAAATCTTTGCAGGGAGGGGAACTCTGTGGTGAAATCAGTCTCCTTGGATGAACTCGGTTCATGACATAATTTTAATATTAACACACACCTCCATCCCGAAGGTACAACCATCCCTCACTGGGCACGTGCTCTATATTGTTTTTCGACTGTGTCTTTAAAAACAAAGCAAGAGAATTTTATGTCAATCAGTAATGTAAGGAAAATTAATCCACAAACATCAGAGGTTTATGTCCAAAAAGGAGACAGAGGAGTTCCTTTTACTTTATTCCAATAAAGGGAGAGGCCATGGGGCATTTCCCTGAGGTCTCTCCAATTTTTGGAGGACACACCCTCCTTTTTATCCCAATTTCCCAGCCACATTTCCCTCTCTCTTTCCCCATTTCTGAGGTACTTGAGAGGTTCAGACTTCCCGGAACACCTGATCCCAAAGATTCCCCTCTAATGTACAACCCTCCCTTTTCATTTTTAATTCTTATGGAATTTAGGGGTTTTCTTTCCCATTGTTTCTTTCATCCTTCAATGTCTAATTTCAATTATCAGCAAACCTAGAGTTTATTTGTAAAAGCAAATACCTTTTTCCATTCATCAATCAGTGGAATCCTTCCCATTGTTTCTTTTATCTCCCAGTGCTAGTTTTATCTACCAGCAGACCCCCAGTTTGTTTGTAAAGACAAATCCACTATTCCTCTCAGTAACAAAGGTCTGTATGACTAGAATCACTCAAGCTCCACCTAAACATAAAGAAATGGTATCAGCTGAGCATGGTGGAAAGTTAGGTGTCAGTACTGAACTTGATTCATATCCATTTTACTTTTGGATATTTATTTCCTGTTGACTGTATTTATAATATAACTATGATACCAAACTGAAACATATTGGATGATATCCAGTTCTGGATGCAATATGGTTCTCTGCTTCTCATTTACCTTTATCTTCAACAGGGTACTGGAATTCAGATTTCTTTAGAAGAAGAACAGTCAGTCTGAGTCTCCATACATAGTTTGCTGCTATTTCATTAAAACCTAATTTAGACTGAACGAAACACTTCTCTGAACTGATTCATCTGATGTGGAAAACTGCAGAATACTAAATCACTGATGGTCTCATTTTATATTAATAAATATAGGCAGATGTGTTGGCATCTCATAGATTCATGTCTCCGTGGTATAAAAGCACAGAGAAAAAAAGGCAAGGCCTGACAGCTCTAAGTTTAATGGAGCCAAGCTTGGTCAAGAAATGGGACTGAGTTCTCTTATGAGAAAGAGGGACAGGAATTATAGGCCCAGAAGATAGGATTTGGTGATGGGATTTAAGGCAACTCAGAAAGCCATTTAGTCTGTTCCAGATGGCAAAGGCAACATGGGAGAAGGAGCTCAGTGCCAACAGTGGCAAAACAAGCAGGGGAAACACAATATTTAAACAATTTTTACTGAATTCTGTAAAAAGCCTCTATTCAAAAAGTGTAAGGGTTGCAAGGTTGTGTTCCCGAGGATAGGAAATGCCTGATTTAACGTTTCCCAGACAAATTAAATTTGTAACTCTTACATGCACTGTAAAATCTTTAACTACAGGATAACATGTACCTCTTTACATACCACCTTTAGCCCTTCTGTGCACATGGATGGCATACATTTAATGAGCAGTGATTCATTAGCCTGTTTTAGCCTCATTGCTAAGTGCATGGCCTCATGCCTCATTTACTATATCCTATTCAAACTCTGGCCTGAATACACAATTAGTACCATTCTCATAGGATCACCCATGTAATTTATTGCTATACTACTTAGTGCTTCACAAACATTAATTAATATCTCTAACCTCCTTGTATGATCAGGTCATTTTTCTTATTTTTATCTTTTAGAATAGTGTGAGATGACAAAAGACTGATTTTTTTTTTTTCCCTGGGAAAGCCCACATTCATCTGTGGTGGATTCCTATGTGGGCCTCGTCTAGAAGAAATGACCCTTCACCATTTCCTTTTTCCATCCCTGTGTGAAGCTGGAACCCCTTCCTCTTCAGGAATACCATGTCATTTGGCATGACAGTGAATCTTTACCTTTGGTTGTTTGGGAGCAAGCCTATCCCACTGGGCCATCTGCAGCCTGAGCTCTGACCAGGCATTTCCTTGGGCAGGGGGGTGAGAGAGTGAGCAACCACCTTCCCAAACCTACTGTTGGAAGGAGAGAAGACAACTGTATCACCAGAGTCAGAGTGCAGGTGTACTGAGCTTCTTTTATCATGATCCTGCACATTCACATGAGCTACCTTTAATTTTAGAAGTTGATGTTTCATTGCTCCCTGTGAAGCTGAAACAAGCCTGAGTTGCTGGTGTAAGCAGCAGGAAATTTTTCCAAAAGAAAATAACATCAAACACATTTCTCAGTCCTCTGCCTTCCCAGACCCATTAGATCTCAAGTTTAGCAGAAGAGCTGCACACAACTCTGCCGTAGAAAATTAGTAGAAATATCAGCCTTGGTATGGAGAGAGAAAAAGTAGAAATGTGTGGATGTGGGAGAACAGGAGGAAGTGGGACAAAAAGGGATGAGAGAAAAGCACGGGTTAATGGCATCTAAATTAGTAGATCATAAAGTCTCCAGCACAACTATCTGCAGTTTCTATTTATAAACACATCCAGATTGAGAAAAACAAAGGACAACCTAAACACAACAGCCTACACCCAGAAAGAGACAAAAGAACAATAAGTTAATCAGCAGCTTTACCTAAGGACTCACAGAGGTGGGACAAAAGGAGAGACAAATGATTCACTGTCACTGGCAACTTTTAAAAGGTGTAAAAGACACATTCAGAAGCCAACCACATGGCTGCCATTAGCAAGAACAGCCCAGAACACACCAAGAGAACTGAATAGCTAGCTTCCCTAATTCTTTGTGGCCACAAATATTTTTGTACAGACCACGTGCAGACACACCTTCAAGCTTCCCAATAGGAAAGAACGGGTAAAACTATGAGAATACCTATGCCTGAGCGATACCTGGCTTGAAAAAATAAAATTACTTTTCATCCTTATGATGCCTCTTGTCAAGGGTTGCTCCATTAGCTGAGATTTGCAGAACAGTTCTAGATGCTGGAAGCCTCTCCATGGCTCCCCTCCCACCAAGTGAAGCCTCAATGTGCCAGTCGGCTACGCTGGCTAAGCAGCAGCACATGCTCAAAAGTGTGATTTCCTTGCAGAAATCGTGTTTGATTTGAGCCCCAGGTCAGATCATGGAGAAGAATCAGCACACGGTGGAGGGTTTGGGGTGGGCAGGGGTGGATGTCTCTGGTTCTCGAGCAGGGACACAGCTGCAAGCCAGCATCTGAGCATTGCACAAGGAATGCTACTCAGATTTCAAAAGATGATCTCACCCATCCAGCATCACTCCCTGGCCCTTCATTTGGTCCTTTGTAATGACTGATAAGCTGTGTCCTTGCCTCTACTGCAGAAAGAGGACATTTATCTCCACACCCAGATGCCTGTGAAGTTTTAGGTCATCAATCCACTGAGGCACCAGCTAAACTTCATAGGCTGGGGAGGGGATTCTAAATAGCAAAGCCTCCAGAGTCTTTACAGACAGTAGCTCCTCCCTTGCCTGTTAATGACTTTGCAAACTCCTGTTGCATGTTACTATAGACACGCCTTTAAATGTTTTACAAGATTCTGGTAGTCACCCATTCAGCATTTATGGTCGAGCACTAAAATATTTTGCAGGTAACTGTAACACTAGAAAGTGTTAACAACTATCATTCACGTAGTGAGAATTTCTTACATGTTAAAAGAAAGTTGTGACATCAGCATAAGTAGCATTTTAATATTCAAAGCACTTTTAACAAGAATCAATCCATATAGGATCATTGTGACAGAGGAAGGCACTGAAAAGAGATTCAAACTATTTCATTTCTACACAGCATTGCAAATAAAAGCCTGGGTTACAGCCTTATGCCATCAGGGCTGAAAACACTGCTTACATGTGAATAAGTAGTACATACTGCAGTTGTATTTTCCTGTATACCATACTCTGCCCTCCTTAAAGATAAACTTAGTTTGGGCTCCATTAAATTACTGCAGAACAGGCTACAATCAGACACCTGATTATTGCCAGGCAAAATAAACTCTTTCAGTGTGTGGCTACCTACAAACATAATACTGGGTGACAATCAACATTCCCAGAGAATTAGGTTATTTTCTATATCTAAAAGCTAATCCTGTATCGTAAAACCCATCCATGCCATAGAAAACAAATAGAAAATAACAGTAAAATAAATAACAAAGGACTAGTTTATTTCCTCTGCTTCACTTGAGCAGTGCAAGGGGATGCCAGTGAAAATTATAATCATGGCCTAAGACATTGCACAGTACAGCTGGAGCATTTGTCTAACAGTCCAAGGCAACGTTTATCCATTAGGCTCAACACTCCTTAAATATTTTCTGTGGTGGCTAACTGCTGGCCTGGAGGCCTCACAGTTATAAATAATCTTAATTATGATTATATAACTAACATATAACTAGTTACATAACTAGTAGTTATATAACTCCACCATTCTAGGCCACTGGAGGCTCCTAGCTATTGGCCAGTTAGCTGGGTGGCAACTAATTCAGCCAATCAGGACTGACCACCTGGATTTTTGGTAACTATTTAAATGGAACTGCACTCTATAAAAATTGGCTCTTGCTGCATGAACTTTGTGTGTTGTGTGGCACCCGTCTCTGCTGTGACAATTTCCCAGCCCAGTCAAGTCCCTGATCTGGTTCATTGCACAAATATCTACCCTGGCACAGAGGAAGAAAAGAGCAGCAGAAAATTGTGTGGCAAAACACTGAAGGGCCAAGTGCTCCTTGTGCCCCAACCACTGGCAGTCGAAGGCTGAAGCTACACAATGCAAACACTCTCATGGATCATCATCACGTCCTTTAGAGAATGGTAGCCTAGTTTAGTGGTGGATGTGGCAGTGGTAGGTTTATGGTTGGACTTGTAAGGAAAATTAATCCATAGATATCAGAGGTTTATGTCCAAAAATGAGACAGAGGAGTCCCGTTTACTTTATTCCAATCAAGGGAGAGCCCATGGGGCATTGCCCTGGGGTCTCTCCAATTTTTGGAGGACACAGCCTCCTTTTTATCCCAATTTCCCAGCCACATTTCCCTCTCTCTTTCCCCATTTCTGAGGTACTTGAGAGGTTCAGACTTCCCAGAACACCTGATCCCAAAGATTCCCTGCTAATGTATAACCCTCCCTTTTCATTTTTAATTCTTCCGGAATTTAGGGGTTTTCTTTCCCATTGTTTCTTTCATCTTTCAATGTCTAATTTCAATTATCAGCAAACCTAGAGTTTATTTGTAAAAGCAAATACCTTTTTCCATTCATCAATCAGTGGAATCCTTCCCATTGTTTCTTTTATCTCCCAGTGTTAGTTTTATCTACCAGCAGACCCCCAGTTTGTTTGTAAAGACAAATCCACTATTCCTCTCACACTTGATAATCTTAAAGGTCTTTTCCAATGTAAATGATTTGATGATTTTGTGATCTTTCTGTGATCTTTGTGGTGTCCTTCCTCAAGGTCTTTAGGATGCAATATTTTAGAACTAAGCACTGACAGGCCCATACCAGTACACTCAGGAGAAAGTCCAATCTTATGAAATGGTCAGTAAAGTGTAAACACTAGGTGACAGCTGATCAAATAGTAAGTCTACACACATTTAGCAGCAATTTATCTGTAATGTGATAAAATAATACAGGAACAGCTTTAGAGCAGTAAATCAACACAACATAGCCATCAGCTAGCTCCTGTGTACAATAAATACTTACAAATCCCCAAAATTTGTACTGCTCCTGATATCCAGACTTGAAGTGAAAAAGTCAGAGCTGGTTTTTCCAATCCTGCATGTGGTTATAGTAACAATTACTTCAAAATGGACTTTTGTCTGACCAGGTATTGTGAAATGGTGGCTATCATTGTCCTTGACAGAACTGTGGTCTGGCTCCAAGAGAGGGAATTATCCTCTTTGATTCCAAAACCACATGAAACCCAGTTGATGGTTTTTTGAGATGGTTTGAAGACTCACCAACCTGACAGCTCCTGGAAAAGTTTAATCAGCTCTTAGAATAATTTAAGTTGAAAAGACCTCTTAGATCATCACATCCAATCCTTAACCTAATACTGCCAAGTCCACCACTAAACCATATCCCTAAGTGCCAGGTCTACACATGTATTAAATACCTCCAAGGATGCTTATTCTCCACTTTCACCTGGGCAGCCTTTCCAGTGCCTGTCAACCCTTCTGGTGAAGAACTTTTCTCCTAATATCTAATCTAAACCTCCCCTGGTGCAACTTAAGGCCTTTTCCTCTCTTCACTTGCTATCTGGGAGGCCAACCCTCAAATCACTCCAACTTCCTTTTCAGGTGTTTGGAGAGAGCAATAAGGTCAGATTTTTTGGCAAACACCGCTCATGCCTAATGTACATTGGGAGCTGTGTCCTTAGCTCAAATGAAGAATATCTAAAAGGTGGGGTTGGAGGGACAGGAAGAGATAAAGGGTCATCACCCAGCCATTGTCACCTGCAGATTGCTGTCTCTGTAGCCACTGCCTTTGCATGGTGATTGTCTGGCAGTTTCATCAGAATCTGCTAAGTCATGGGAAATGGCACAGACAAAACTTCCATGCTGGAAGGTATAAAAATGTCTGTTTAAGCAAGAAGGTTTGGAAGCTGATCCAAGGTGCTGCTGTGGTTCCTGGTGTGATACCAGGGATACCTGGGCAGTGACAGAGCAGGAAGGATGAGCACCTCCCCACCCAGTCAGGTAACTGTCCTGCACATTGGTGCATGAGTTGAGTTACAAGTTGTCAATGACAAGTTTTGAATTAGAAACTTTGTAACTTATGTGATGAATCAGTGAATTCACATGGCTGACTACTCTGTGCAAAGACAATTGAGCCCTTGTTTGTTGTGTTTCTTCCTTTCTTTCTCAATGAACTTATAAAATAAAGCTTAATTTAGGGAGTACATTGCCCTGTAAATCTGAAATACCCAAACAGACCATCACTTGGTCTGTTACAGCACAGAAGGGTTATTGACAACTTGAATTAATTAATTTCAGCTTACTGTGAAAAAGTAAATAATTACAGAAACCCCAACAGCTGAAGTCTGATACACATGAAACTTTGCCCACAGCTAGACAGGTGAGCCTGGGAAGCCATATTCACTATCCTGGTCACCTAAGATGCCCGTGCAACCAGAAAGATGCACACATGTGATATAAAATTTCGACAGCCAAACCAAACTTCATTTTCATAGCTTTTATTTTAAAGAAAGCAAGCAGTGCTGGGTGGCCGGGGAGTCACTGCTCCACTAATGGCACACACCACTTACAAGTTTGCCAAAGCATATCTACTGTTTTGAAGCCTACAAAGCATTTTCCAGCGTGCTTGTGCTAGTCTGAATCAGCAGATACCAATAAGCTGGGATCAGCAATTTCATAATCTTTCAAGGTGGTCATTGGCTTCCTGTCCTGCTTATTGGTTGTCTGGAGGGAGGCCCTTCACCAGTGTCTGCTAAATAATTTTAGTCTTGTACAAGTGCATCAAGCTTTTTATTATACATAAGCATTTAGTCGCTTTGTTGCAATATCCCTTAGCTTTACCACAGCTTCCTCTATTTTATTCTAAGCATCAGTCATCTCATCTCTTTACTATACTATACTTCTTCTATTTTCTTGTTCAATGCTTTATTTGGCTATTCAGTCAGAAAGTTTCAGAACTGTTCTTTGTAGTTATCCCAGGAAACCTGTCCACTTTTGACACAGCAGATACAAGCATTTACTGATTCCATTGCCAATTGACATGAATCACAAAAACATTTTTCACACATTCATTATTTTGATTACACTAGATACCCTTGAAACAAAAGAATTACAGACCCCAAATAAACTTATTTTAAAACCAGACTGGACTAGATATTTTGTTTTCTACTACACATCTGACATCAAAGCCTGTAATCTAATGATTTCTGGTCTAAGCTTCACTATATGGTTTCCTATGTGACATTAGCAAACTTCTATCACATATTTCTAGAGACATCAAAACTTATACAGCATAGCTTGTATGGTCTCCACTGGTGCTTGTGGAGACTCTGTATTTAATTATATCACTTTGTGCTTTATACAATGAGACCAGGGTAAACCATCTCGATTAACCTCTTCCCCAGCCTTTCCAGACAGCTTCATTTGCCTGTAACTGCTTCCCTTATGATCACAATAATTATCACTGCAACACCCTGGGAGCACTTTTTTAAGGAGACTCAGTTCTTTGTCTGTGATTTATTTACAAGCATAGTCTCAGTCCAAGAATTTCCTAGACTTTCTCTAGGAATATAGCCTGCAAGTATTACTAATTCCCTGTAAAATGCTTGAGAAAAATACCCTGAGTTTGAGCTAATTCAGTGAATTCTTCTGACTGTAAATAAGGGGAGGAAACAGAACTGGCATCTGTCCCACGGGTACTCAGTCATGGAATAAACTTCTCTTACACCAAGCAGTCCCTGAGAGCTGCCAGAGAAGGTTCAGATGCCAGGATAGGATGCTTTTCCTTTTAATGCTGTGTCTGTATCCCTGGTTGTTTATGACATTACTTGTGACAGTTCTCAGCAGTGGACCACCTCAGTAGGTGCTGTGTTGCCAGAGGAGCAGATGATCCTGGCCTGTCTCCCTAAGCAATGCAGGCAGGGTAAGAGGGAAACCCTGGCCAGGCACACCAGTGCCAACAGCCACAGCCATGGATCCATGGCTGGAACACTGGTGCTCTGGTGTGCTCCCAGTATGCCTGGGGGTGGAAGAAGAGTGTTGTCAGGGCTGCTGAAGTGAGAGAGCCAAGGAAGTGGCAGCCAATGTGGTACTGTGTGGCACAGAGGCAGTGGTTTACAGAAAGCAAAAGCACTGGGGATGGATGGCAGCCACACTGTTTGCAGACGCTGCCTGTGCGCACGTGAACGGAGCTGAAGAAATGTGGCAAGAGAAAACTAAACAGAAGGTCTGTCACATGACTTGCAATAATGAATATCTGGTTGTATAATCCCATCCCAGGTCTGCTTTTGATGGGCAAAAGCAAATAGTCACTGACAGGGTAAGGCAGACATGAACAGACACACTGAAGAGGGAGCAGAAACAGCTCCCTGTCTAGAGCTGTTAATAACCTTTACCCTGGATGGACAAGAAGCAAATTGTGCAAATTCACACCCACACACACAAATGTGCATACTACCATTACCCTGTAGCTCTTAAGATACTTCACCTCTGGAAGCAATTTGTTGTTGTGCTGACTCTTGTTTAAAAAAAGCAGAAGGGACAACCCAAATACAACCTGCTGACCATGGATGCACACCCCTGGTTAGATAGGATGTGCCATGCCATGCTCCTGGAGCAGCACAGAGATGGGACCTACAGGTTTCCCAGCACCACCATGGGAGAGGCTGGCCAACACTTGTCTTCTTACATTTCTCATGTAGTTTTTCCTGCTCCACAGAATAATACAAGATCTTCCCTAATTTAGCAGCATCTTTATTGAGGTTCGGCTACTAAATTTCCTACGTGGCAAAGTATGGCTATTTTTGTCTGTTCAAAACAGCAAGTCAATGGCAAATGTTACCTTCTTGGTAAAAAAAAGTCACTCAGTAGGCATCTCTAGCTCTCAGCTACTACGTTCTCATTTGGCTGGAATATTCTTTCCCTGTTGCAGGTTTTAACATTATACTCTCCACTATAAGTAGCTTACATACCCCTAGCAGCCAAAAATCAAAGGATGCATTTCCCAAATAGGTGTCAAGCCTTGAGCATCTGTTGAGACTGACCCCATTCCTCACCAGAGAAAATTAGTCCCAATTTATGTTCTTTGAGAAAAGTCTCACGTCACCATAAAATCCCAGAGCAATTTGTCTAACAACTGTCTACTACATCCAACATGTATTACTGGCAATCTTACCCTCAAAGGGAGAGGATTCTGAAATGTGTAGTAGGAGAGCCACATACCCCAGGCAACACAAAGCCCCTGCCATAAGCTCAGCTGGGACCCCTTACTCTGTAGTGAGTCTCTGTCACCTCAGGGGCCAGAATTTACTGGTCAGTGAAAGCCCATGCATGGTTCCACCTGATTTCAGCTCTAATCTGCATGCACTCCTTGTCAAAATCTCAGTTTCCAAAACTGCCCACTGCCCAAAGCATTTTCATGTAATCCTCAGTAATTCATGTCAAACATTGGTAAGAGCACTGTTTTGATCCTTCTAACCAAAAGAGATGATGATCTCAGCATCCCTGGTTGTAGAGAGGAGCTCACTGTCATTCCCATGAAAGCCCTCCAGTATCCAGCTGGCACTTTCCCTGCCTCCTGCAGACTTGTAATTACACTCCTGCCTTCCTCCTTACATTGCTGCTCCTGAGCTCCCCAGCTCAGGATCTGTCACTTTCCAACTATGGATTTGTTCTGGTTGACATCCAGTCCTGGTTGAAGTCCAGGGCAGGGCTCACCACTGCTGATAAGCAATGAGGTCTGCATAGCCAGGGGGCTCAGCCAACCTGTCCCATGTGGCTGTTTGTATCCCTGGACAGGCTTTTGCTACTCATCAGGCTGACCTGATTCCCACAGTCTCTGCTTCTTGGTGGGGTTTCTTCCTAAGGGCAATTGCCCAGGCTGGGAGAGCTCACACTGCAGCTTCAGTGCACATTTTGGAGTGCTCTAACCCATTGGGGTCCCACAGGCACACACACAGGCTTGAAATCCCTCCCTTTAAAGGGATGGCAGTAACCCAAAGTCTGCCTTCCCTCCTTTCTGAAAGGCTCCTCCTTGCAGCTTAATAACAGTGCATTTTCTAGGAGATTTTACTCCTTCAAGCACTGAAAGCGTTCCGGCTGCAGAAAGCAAGCAGAGAGGTCTGCAGCTCCCCTGGGCCTTGCAGCAGGTCAGCACACAGACACAGGACCATGCTCAGCCCATGATGTGTGTGGCACTGTTGGAGGTAAGCAAAGTAATGACTTTGAATCAAAAGTTCAAAGAATCCTTGGAAATTGGGTTTTAAAGATGCCTGAGACACCTGCAACAGGTTGTTCAGTAAAAGGATCGACAAGAGGTGAATCTGCCAATCTCACCAGGCTGAGCTCTGCCCGAGGCATGCTGACACTTTTATGCTGGACATAAACACAGATGGAAGGAAATTGCCACAAAACCCCCAGACATGAAAAGTCATAAAGGATGTAACTGCATCTAAAATGTGTTAGAGATGAGGCAAACTTTAGGTTTGTTAAGCTACAGAGGAAGATTTCATCCAACCAAAGAGCCCAGCAATCAACATGGTGTTGGAAACGATACAAAGTTTGAAATTCATTTATATAACTTTGGTCAGGGGCTTTGTTCACCTTTGCCCAGGGGGAAATGAACTGAAGTTTCTTTTTAAAGGACTGTTTCACCATTCGAGGCCGGATGAGCTTAACATCTCAACCACTGGGAGCAGCACAGAAAATATGAAAAAGATAACAACTAATAATGAACATCAACTCTTAACTCCTGGCATGGTTGGAGACACCTGGTTGGGGAAAAGATAGATAAGAGAAAGAAGAATGAGAACCTAATTAACATAGAAGGGGAAGGAATCAATAACCAGTAGGAAACCAAATACTAAGAACTGCATAACTTGGGGCCAATGAACATTGAACCAATTAGTTTTTCTGGGTTTTGACTGTATGTGAAAAATCTAGTAAAGAGTCATGTGTGATGGAAAGATTTTCTCTGCACAACCTGGACAATGTGTGGATGAAAGTATTGCTGTTGCACATCTTGGCCAGAATAAAGTAATGCCTTGATTCTCTAACACTAAAAATGTTATTGGAGAGTTTTTGTTTTTCCTGCAGTTTCGGTGACAATGGGACAACCCATCCTGGCCACATTTCTCTTCTGCTGAGGAAGGGCCCAGACAGCAGACACAAGTGGAGATCCTCAGTCCAATGTGAGGTTCCATGCCCAGCAGCAACAGCAGTTTGGAGGTGAGCTCAAGTCTCAGTGCCCAGTGCAGCCACCAGAAGGACGTGCCAGCTGTGATTTGTATTCCTGTTGCCTCTGAGAACAACAGTGCAGCCAGAAATAGGATCAGTGGGGACAATCTCCTCATCAGGAGGAAAGCATTAACCACAGAAATGAGCAATGAACCTATAAAAGAATCTCACTATCGAGGGACCCATCTGGCTCTCACCAGTGAACATTTGCATGGCTCCCAAGCATTTACAAGCAGAATTAATAAGCATCTCTTTATTTCATCAGATCTAGGCAGTAGGAGGACCAGTTCATTAGTTTGCTTGTTAAAGTATTACTGACATTCTATCCTATAGTTCTCAAACAATCAGATCTTGATTATTTTTGGTCATGTAAATAAAGTCCTTAAAAGGATTATTTCTAAGCCTATTTAACTCTATATATAAATGCATCATTATTTTCAAACCTCAAATTCCCAACAAACTTAACAGTATGTTTTCAGGCACATGGCACAGGAAATGAATAGGTTTTATGGGAATATTTAAAACTCACTTTTGCAGACAAAGCAGACTTAGAAAACTTCTTTCAAAAGGGTGATGTTTTCAAAGTTGGAAGGGGCTGATGATGAGCCTTTGAAACAACATTCATCCTCCAAAAATAATATCACTTTTATCACATGCAGAAGATTAAAAGTAAATGGATGGAAGGATATCAGTTGTGCAGAGCTTTGAAATAAACCCAAAGATTCCAGCTTTGTAGAGAAGTTCACTGGAAATTCTTGCTAAGATTTCTTATTTCCATAATAAAACCATAAAACAGGCATCTTCCAAATGCACTGGACACACTACAGTGGCCTGTGCCACAGGTACATATACTTTGGGAAAACCCCAGATTACCAGGCTTCTGGGCCAAGGAGCAAACAAACAGCAGCATGAACATTTCTGGGCAGAGATGGACTCTGGCCTGACGGGCTGTGGGCTTCCCTGGCAGAGCCAAGCACCCTCAAGGCAAGAGGTGTTAAAAGAGCACCACGCCAAGCTAAATATCAGCCTTTGATTCCTCTCTCCTTGAACAATTTCACACTTGTGTTTTAACTGAATGCCCCTGTTTGGGGGAAAAGAAAAGAAAAATCAAAGCAAGTCTAGGAAGAAAGTGTATTGATGGCAACATCTGCTCTAAAAAGGCAGAGTTTACCTTACTCCTCCTTAGCCTATAATTCTATTACAGAATAAGCAGGGGAAGGCCAAGGCACAGCTGATGGAGAGTCTTAACATTTTCACACAGCAAATGACAGGAATTTTCAGATCATTAAGAAACAAAACCAAAATGTTCTTCATCAGGAAAAAGCAAAGTCATAAGAAACCATTTGAAAGTAGGAGAATACCTTACTGATAGGGCAGCAAGAAAATTCCAGAATCAGTTCAATAGCAAGAAGAAAAGTTCTGGGGGATATTTTTCCATAAACTTTCAACACAAAGGAAAAATAAAATATTGAAACCATAAGTAAATTTAGGTTGAATTCAGCTAAATCCTTGGCTGAAAGAAAGATTAAGTTATAGACTTCTGAAGATGGCAAATATTTCCATTCCAACCATTTGCAAGTAAAATTTTGTGACTTATTTGTTCAAAGTGTCATTCAATTAAAAAAAAAAAGGGCAAGAGTAATCAGAACATTCAATTTTGGGGTCATGAAATATTTTGGTTCATGCAAGGTTTTGGCATAATACATTTTTTGGTTTCATTCTGCCAAAGAAAACTTCAGAAAATTCTGACTTAAGACATTTTTTCCTGTTTTTTTGGTTTGGCTTCTGAATAAAAAAAAATCCCAAACCAGTATTTGCCTGGATCTATTAGAGTCATTGAATGAAACCATGCCAAGGTAACATCATTTGAAAATAGACAAAATTAAGATGCTAAAGCATCAGTGTAATAGATGGTATGGATTAATTAATAAATTCATGCTCCTATAAATATAAGAATAATTGTGAAATAACTTATGTTCATAAATGAGTTGTGCATGTATGAAAAATCTCTAAAAGTTTAAACCCACAAGCAGGGGTTGGGGAGGATTGCTTCACAGGGTTGTGAAACCATGGATGGCAGCGAAGGGGAGCTTGATTTACAAATGAAAAGAGGTGGCTCCAGGAGATGAATCCTTCCTGGGACTGACTGGGGAACATGAACCCTTCCTGGGACTGACTGGGGAACATGAACCCTTCCTGGGACTGACTGGGGAACACCCAGGCGATGATCCGCCGACGAGTGCCCACGATGGAGATAACCAGGGCAGATAACCAGGGTAGATAACCAGGGCAGATAACCAGGGCAGGTAACCAGGGCAGGTGACCAGGGCAGATAACCAGGGCAGGTAACCAGGGCAGGTAACCAGGGCAGGTAACCAGGGCAGGTAACCAGGACAGATAACCAGGGTCTTTAGCCCCTCCATCTGAATGCCAGGTTCCCTAACTCAGCATCTGACCTCATCACTTCCCAGAAAAGGCTTTGTCCAGTCCAGCACAGAGAAAAGGAAACCTCATGAGTACGTGGAGCAACAAAGGAACAGGAGAACCTCTGCCTCAGGTGGAACAAACTGTGTAAAAACTGACCCATGGAGGCAGCATTGGTTAACAGAGGGGGCTCTGATCAATAGAGGTCGGACCAGAGCTCACCCAGCGCCGATCCCGGCTCCGCGCTGTCCCTTTAATTGTGGCTATCCAAATTGTATCTTGATCGTGAAATAAAATCTTAATTTTTAAATTATTATTACTAAATTGGCTGAATCACTAGTTTACCTATAACAATCAGATTAATCCAAAGCAGCTGTTGTGCTTGCTGACTACTGAAGGAAATACAAAAGGAACAATGCAATGCTACACGTGATAGATTCTGGAATATGAGTGTGTGTTTAGAGCCCAAAGCTGGTGGAGGATGTCTCCCTCTGTCCTTGCCTTTTCTCCCTAGGCTTCTGGCCAAACACACCAGTGATATACTGCTGCTGAGGCAGACAGGTGCTACCTAAAGCTTTTTAAAAAATGGACTTCACTGACAAACAGTGGCTGCCTTTTACTAGCACAGGTATTGTCTTGTCCTTCACAGGTTATTTATTGGTGCTGTGCTGTAACATTTCAAAAGACATAAGCCAATTTAGCTGTAAAGTCCTTTAAATTTTTGTGTTCTCTCACTTGTAATGCTGATTGTCCTCCAGTAAGCAAGTTGGGATGGTTCATGAGACAGGCACAGCCTCCTGCTGCTCTGTGCTCCCATTCCTGCAACTCCTGTGGCCATTCCTGCCACCACTGGGATCACTGAACTGCTGCCAGCATCTTTCAATTCCTTTCATGCGTATTTGGCAACACTAAATTTTTAGAGCTCATTTCTTCCTCAAAACAACATATTGGAGAAGTATGGAGACAGAGCAGAGGTGAGGAATAATGAATGGGAGTTAACAGAACAGTAAATGCAGGAGGAGTCCTCAGCACTCAGCTTCCAGCAGCAGTGATGTGTCCCCTTATCTGAGTAATGGTCCATGTCTGGGGCCTGGGGGATTGAGGGCAGTATTTGCTGCCAGGTGAAGAGTTGTTTCATGCCCCTTTTACACTTTTTGCTATGGCTCCATCAGAGAATGGCTCTATCTTATGTGGAATTAATAAACAATGTAAACATCAATAAAAGATACCTCTTTTGGCTAGTACCCCCTCAAATCTGCTGGTTAACAGTTTCATGAAGAACCAAGTAATACACAGTGTGTTCTACAGCCAAAACAGAAATAGTCTTCCTGACAGAACAGTAAACAAGAGAATTTGTTTGTAATGGAGGAATAACAGAAATGACAAAGTAAAGACAGGGAGCAGAGCATTTTGATATACATACAAGAACCTAACAGTATCATTTCTGTACTGTCATGAAAACTGTAAGTAGAATAATGTAATAAGGAGTGATATTTTCAGTGGTTATTAGCACATTCGACAGCACACATGACAGCCAAGAACCCCAAGACAATGATATAAAAACTTGCTTAAGACCATGTAAGAGGAGGTAAAGTGATTTAGAACAACATTTAATAGGCCTGTGAACCTCAAATTACTATGCTACAAATTACTAGAAAGGTTCAAAGATACAGCAAGGAGAAAGAGAACTTAAGAGGGAAACATTTTGCTTTTTCATATTTAGGATAGTGGCAGAATAACTTTCAAATATATAATGGTACAATTTATGTTTAGTCATATTTTATAAAAATTCACCGTGGGAGAATTCTCCATAATAAGGCAGTATTAAAGCAGAATTCTCCATAGTAAGGCAGTATTAAAGAAGAAATACCAGTGTCAAAAGGCAAAGGCACTGCAGCTTTGGCCCCAACAAGTTCCTAAAAAAAGATTTTACACAAAGCTAGGTAACGTGCATGCACTGGCATCCTCACACCTATTCCCACACTGCTGTAAGCAGTTCCCAAAAGAACAAGTTCAGATTCAGAAACCTGATATTGTGTCAAGTTGCTATTCAGCACGTGGCACAAACAGCAGGTGAGGGTTTCACTTTGTGTATTTCAGGTTTATAGTTAAAGCACAAGTCAAAACTCTACAGTTGAAGCTATAGCTCAGATTCACCCACTGTGGTCTGGTACCCTCAGCAGCTGCTTTTCAACAAATCCTAAATAAGGAATATAAAACTATTTTTATATCTACTGAACTTTTCTCTTTTGAATCTGAGAAGTCACAGTCAACATCCTTGATATGGTACTGAAAGAGAAACACAACTGCACTTGCTGAGAGAACGTAATACCCAAATAACTGTTTTCAAAGACACTTGTATTCTTTGGTAATTAACACAGATTAAAGTCTTAAAAACCTTATCACCAGAACCAGCATCGATTCCCAATGTTGTCATGAGTGAAACAGAATGAGAACCAAGTCTGGAGAACCTCTCTTTAGACAACAGGCTTGTCAAGCCTACATTACTTCTGCATCCCTCAGTCTGCAAGCAGTTTTTTGTCTGCCAGGTACATTTTGCCCCCAGTATTTGCTCCACATAGCTTAGGGCATGTCACTGCAAGGGCAGTGATGCTATCTATGCAGGAGAGCATCCTTCACCCCAGGGACTTGCCTCCTCAGCTGGCTGCATGCTGTATGGAGCCTCAGTGGTACAATGGGCTGCATTTAAACTGCCTTACAGAAGCCTTGAAAATAGTTATTAAGGTAATTTTTATTCCCATTCATGTCACTGGTTACTTGTATCAGGCAGACCAGACTTCTGAAGACTGCATGCAATAAAAGTAGATGAAACCTGCAGGCTTGGGGTTGCACTGCTGGAGCTACAGAGGGACATGACTGTGCCAGGTACAGAGCAGATGCTGCCCAAGCCAAGAATGTAAATTGCTATCTGTGGTACTAAGATTGGATTTTAAGCTTCTTGGTCCAGGAGAAGCATCTTCCCTTTTGTAGAGCCAAGGTAAAAAAAGCACTTCCAAATGTGACACAAAAAAAAAAAAAANAAAGAAAAAAAAAAAAGAAGTATGTGATAAATTATGCATTAGCTTTCTGTGCAAAGTCTTTCAGGTGACAGAGAAGCAGATGGTTTTTCAGTCATGTGTACTTATGTTTCTCAGCAGAGCTTCCTATGGAAGTTTCTAGGCACAAAGAACAGTGAAAAGATCAGATAAAATCCTTTCAAAGAGGAAGAGGAAAAGATGTCATTCCAGTGACAACTTAAAATATATTAATCAAATACTGGTAAAGTTGTTTCAGCATATATTTAAAGCTGAGTAGAAGTTTGCTGGATTGAGACACAAATGAATATGAGGCATTGTGTCCTTTCTTTTTAGGGGTTTTTAAGCAGGATTTCACAGGAGGTCCCTGAGAATATGCTCATAGAGTGACAGCAAAGGCCTTGAAAGTACAGGCAGAGGATGACTTCAGAGGGAAAAGCACAAATATGAATTGTCAAGGTTGGTCAGTGAAGGATTGCAACCTGAGAGGTGGGCAGGGTTTGCTTCAGGGTGCAACAAAGAAGCTGTAAAAAAAGGGAACAAAGAACTTATATTGAACAGATATAAAACATCTCCTTTATAGTGAAAAATGAAAGAATAAAAAAAAGGTAGAATAGAAAAAAAAAAACCCTCTGCAAGACAGTGATTGCAGGAAGAGGAGGGTGAGAGGAGGTGCCCTGCACTGTGCCATCCCCTCACCCCAGCAGCAACAGCACTGTGCCTAGTCAATACTTATCCACAAGGTCCTCTCTCCCCTTCTGTGGAGAGGGAATGCTGCTCTACTGAAACTATCCATCAAGTGTTATCTTTTTGTTCATGGGTTAAATAAACTAGGATTATAAAGAGCTATGTACACATGCATGTGTGGGTTTTCTGCTCTAGCTTTCCAAAGTGGTAAAGACCACAGCACCTGGTCAGATTAAGGGTGGACACAAACAATTTTAAAAAATTAATTCAAAATATGGACTATTAAAAAAACCCTTAAAAATCTACAAAACCTCTAAGCATTTAAAGGTTTATAAATGCCATAAAGCTTCAGATAATGAATACATAATTAATTACACAAATAATTCTTAAAAGTGCATTTCCTTGCTTGAGGAATTCCTGAAATGAAGCTTGGCAATTGCAAAGAACCTTAAAAAAAAAAAAAAGAAGGCATTAATTCCAGAAAATTCTGAATTTAACAAGCCTCTGCCTTGACGTTAGATGAGAATTATTATTCTGTCACTCCTTGTGAACGATACCAAGATTCAGAGGCCGAGCGCGGCGCCGGAGCGCGAAGCTTCGCTGCACCCAGAGCAGCTCCTCCCTGCACCTGTTTACGACCCACTGCCTCATTATCATTTCACTCTGCAGGAGGGAACACAGCTAAATTCACATCCAGAGAAAAATGAAAACTCCCTGGCTGTGTTAATGTCCCTTTCCTGTGCAGCCCTGCACGCCGCTCCCCGAGCAGGGGGAGCTTTGCTGTCTGAGTGCTGCGTGGCAAAGAATTGCACCACACAAGTCTCCAAGCTGTGGGGATGGCAACTGGACGTGACAGAGCACAGAAAGAAGAAGCTATGCCCATATGATGTGTTGGTATTTGAGGGTTTTTTTAAAAGATTTTGTTCTCCCCAAGATGGATACATCTAACCAAGAGCAAGGATAGAATAATATATGGAGAGGAAGGAAGCAGGAAAAATCAATATATTTTTCGCATGTTTCCATAAATCACAGTAAACCACCATCATTATTTTCATCTCTGCAGCCAGGTGGGCTCGGTGCTGCAGTGCAGAGATCCTGAATTTGGACTTCACACCATGGCTTTCTGCTTCCTGGGCTGGCAAGGGTGAGAGACCCAGTCTTGCTGGGCTGCTCCTTGGAAACATGCAAGGTCAGATGGGAGGGGGCTCTGAGCAACCTGGTCTAGATGAAGATATGCCTGCTCACTGCAGAGGGTTGTATGAAATAAATGATCCTTAAATGTCCCTTCCACCCCAGCTGTCCAATGAGTTCATGATTCAGAGCTGCCAGGAGGGCTCCAGGCACCCCTCCAGGCACTCCCCAAATGGACCTGGGGTGTAGCTTTTAGGGGTAGACTCCTAAACCCTTGGAAATGCAGTTTTTACAACTGGAGCATCATAACACCGAAAATCGCTGTAGAGTTGCATTTCATTGGTACTTATATTCCCCCTCAAATATTTGCAACCCTTCATCTCTGCTTGCTTTTAGTTATCTTTTTTTTTCTTTTCCCGGACTCTGTTGAAAGCAAAATTTATTTGCACATAGGGAAAGCTCAGCAAAGAGTTAAATATACTCACCCTAAAGAGCCACATGTAAGAATCATGCATGCAGAAACTGGTAATTGTCACATGGAAATAGCTGACCAACCACAAGCCCCAAAATAGCAAATACCCACTGAAACAGTTGAACCACTGGAATATGTTTGCATAAATTATTCACAGAATAATTCTGAATATTGATTGTGTACAATGTTAAGGCAGTCTGGTAAAGTCTGCACAGATGCATTTTTCTTTTTTGTACAGATTTTTATCACTTCATGATAAGATCAGTCTTGTGGTCTGCTCATTTTTCTCTCTCCTCACAGTCTTGCAGACAAAAGGTGTAAGTGAGTGTCCCTGTCCCACAGCACCTCTTGGGGGTCAGAGTCTTATCAACTGAACAAGAAGAGCATTAAGGTCAATAGGAGAAAAATGGCTAAATCAGGATTTCTTCATTAGAACAACTGCCTGCCTGCTATGAGCAGATTCTATTTGCTTGATGCTGAAAATTCTTACAAAAATGAACTCTGAGAGTTGACTTATTTGCTACCATGGGACTGTGCTATCATTTTGGGTGCCTGGATCCTATGGTGACCAGTCTGTGTCAATCTGTCACTTGCCCAAAAACTGCTCACGTCTGTAAGGTGAGATAAAGTACCAAAGGTCCTTTAAGAGGCAGTTTGACACCACTATTTATTTCCTGTGATTGATTCAGCACAATGCAAAGAAAAAATTTCAGTTCTTTCCTAGACTGAAGGTACACAAGAAAAATAAATATTCCTTTCTTAAAATTCATGGAAGATGAAGCTGAGGATCCTTTTGGTTCACTGTGACCAAGAATTTAATTTTATTCTGACAAGTGCATTAATTTAAGTCAATGCATCTTGGGTGGAAGAGGCATGAATTAACATTAGAAAAAATTCAGTAGAAAAAACCCCAAAAAATATATAGGAGAGAAAAAAAAATCTTATACCATTTTTCTTCTACCGATTCTTCAGCAGCAAATAAAAATAAGAAGTGTTCAGCACACTGTTGTAAATTTTCATACTAATGATGTTCCCTGAAGTACTTGCACACCATGAAATGAAAACAAACAATGCAGGTTTGTGCCAAAAAATTAGCATCTGACTAGGTAGAAGAAGACAACCACAGAAGGAAAAAGGTGGCAAAAAGCAGAGGTCAAAGGAATAAAGCAGCCAATACATTCTGAGGTGTTTCAGAGGCAGAAGCTCTCTATCAGTTAAGCTCCAAGATTAGCTTGTGGCCATGTGCAATCCTTATTTTCACCTCTGAACTCTGTCCAGTGTCTCAGGATACCTCTTCATGGCACAATATCAGGCCACACAGAGACCCTGAATGAACTTGCTCAAAGAATTAAAGTAATTAAAGCCCTTCTGAGAAGTGTGTTAAGAACATCACTTTATCCTGGTTAGTTTGTGTCTAGTCCTGAGAGGATGATTGAATATAAATCTCTCAAGCTCTAGCAAAAAATGGAGCCTTGGCTTCTTGTGTGCCATCTGCAAGCTACAGTATTTTTCCATCTAGACAAATTCTTAATTGCCATGACTGATGCTGAATGTTTCTATTGTATGGCTCATTTACAGACCTAGTGATGAAGGTATTATTTCAATTATCATGGGAAAATAAATATAAATAAGAATAAAATCCCTTAAAGAGATGGTGGATTCACAGAAGTCAATAATAAAATTTACCACTGATCTGAATATTGCAAGTTCATCTTTACAGCCAAAAAGACCCTTTCAAACAAGATGGAAAGGTCAAATTAGCAGCTGGAACTATGTAGCTCTACCTGCAGTAAATTTATGACTGCTGTAGCTATTAGGTGTAAGAACTTCACAATTGTTAGTACATTTATCAAGTATATGAATCATCCCATCTCCATTTTTCAGGTACAAATTCAAAGGCCCCACAGAGAACATCAAGGTACTTAGCACCTAACCTTAACAAATTTCCATGGAAAACAAATGGCCATCATACCTTGAAGAATCTGACACAAAATTATTTCCCTCAGGCCTTATGAGTAATCAGCTGCAGAAGAGAAAACTGAATCCAATTTTCCAAGTTCAAGGCTGGCAACCTCATCTCTGGACAGGTTCCCTCTCCTGTGTGTTAAAGCAGCAGCCTGGAAAAAAAGCCACGTTCTGCCCCTTGGTTGACCTTGTCATAACACAAAAGATCCATGGGGCTTCTTGTGCCAAGCTATGAGAAGAGGATATGATATAGATATATA
The DNA here is from genome assembly GCA_013400575.1 of Peucedramus taeniatus. Lineage (NCBI taxonomy): Eukaryota > Metazoa > Chordata > Aves > Passeriformes > Fringillidae > Peucedramus > Peucedramus taeniatus. The sequence goes on from WBNO01018690.1 coordinate 34,207, forward strand.
TTTCTATATGGAGTAAATATTTATTGTAGGATCTTCTTGCTCAGAGTCACTTGCATGGGTATTCACTGCTACAACAAATACCACTAACTCACCTTGGGGTGTTTGGTTTTGGTGGTTTTGTTTGTTTGAAGTCTTCTTCCCCATACAAGTGTCAGGGATCTCAGTGCTAGCACAGCCCTGCCAGAAGCCCCAGTGGTGACTCCTCAAGGTGAGGCAGAGCAAACCTTTCACACTGTGAGCACTGCATAGCAGCAGTGCCACTTGCTTTGCCCTACTGCTGCTAAGAAAACCTGCTGAGTACCCCATGGGAGAAGGGGCTGCATCAGAGCAGCAGCCTCCTTGAGCAGACAAGACCTGCACACTCAGGGGCAGATTTATCATAGTCTGTGTTCTCAGGAACTTCATGCTTTCCTCTCCAGGGGCCCCAGAAGACTTTTGTTCTAATCCACAACCAAGACATAAGCAGGTAAAAACATTTCAAGGTGACTGCTGCAGTGTTTTCTGGGCTTTCTGCCCCACTCTGTAGGCTTACTTGGGAGAGTGATGTAAAGCACAGAGGCAGGAAGGGCTCCTGTAATCCCTGGGATTTACATGTAAAGATCCAATCCTGATTAGCTCTGCCTTCTTGCTCTCTAAAGAATGTGTATGAGCCTGGATTTGGGGGCTCTAGGAGTAAGTTCTCTAAATTAGTAAAGCCTGATTATTCAATGTGGGAAAGAAATCTGTTCCTCGGTGAGTTTAGGACTATTGAATAAATTCCACAGTCAAACACAAACCTTAATCTTAATCCTTAATTTCCTGATCCTCATTGCAACAGCAGATTAAATTCTAATAAGTTTATTTTCAATTTAATTGTTCTCACATGAAAGATGCAAAATCAGAAAGATTGCTTGACAATGGGTTCAGAAATTATGAAAACAAGGGCTTGATCCCAAGACCACTGAAATAAAAAATTTCAATGAGTTTTGGATCAGTCGCTGCATAACAAATTTTGTACAAATATCTAAACACATTTTGTTGTACAGGAAGAGTCTAGAAAAGCTCCCATCTCCCTATACAATTGCTGCCTTAAGTTCACCCATTATTTCTTAAAAAAATTTAGAAGATGTTTTACTTGGAAATTATTTTATCAGCATGTTTGGTACATACTGTGTTTCTCCTATCTCTCTGTTTCAATTACTACTAGTATTGTTACTAATAAATCACAATTAGTTGCTATGGAGATAATTAAGTCTGCAAATAAAATATTGTGACTGAGCTTTTGAAGCAAATAAACAGTAAGCACCAGGAACAGATTAATGCTAAACTAACAATGAGTTTATTTCCATGAAAATTGTGTAATCAGAAAATAAAAAAGAAGAAAGAATAAAAAAACCTGAAACACACACACAACAAAAAACCCAACCCCAAAACAACTAAATCACTCTCTATATTCAGCTCTTTCTGATGGTCTCTGGGAGACACTGTGTTTGCTAGAATGTTGTACTTAAATCTGAATATTTATTAAATCATATGACAGGTCTCCCAAGGGCAGGGCAATAATGCATTGCCACACCACATGGCTGACAGCCACACCAGTCAAAAAGAATCACTAAATGTGCTGCATGTACACACAACTTTCTGTACCAGTTCATTTGAAATAGGCCTGAGAGTTGGAGGCAAACCTTAGCATTGATGCAAATGTGATTTTCAGCATGTGAAAAAAGCTTTTTACCTTGAGCCATGAATATGACTGTACCAAGCCAACAAGAGTATTTTGCTTAGAGTAAATCTGGTTTCTTCATGGTGAAGAAGGTCTGCTAGCAGAAACTGTTTATCATCTAGGAAGAAGATAAGAGTTTTGGGCATGGCTACGTGAAACTAAGTATTTCTGAAAGTGAGGTGGCAGATGGGAGGCAAACCCTTGGGAAAAGATTGAAATCAGCATTTTGATTAAACTACATTTAAATGAAGCCACAGAGAATAAATCAGGTGTAAACATTATATCCAGAAACGATCCCAGACAACAAATTTGGTTAAACATTTTTTTCCCTGCACAGAGAAATTCCTCTTCAAGTTCATTAAAGTATGGGTGGATAAAAGAAGAGTTTTCTTCTTAGTTCTAAATTCATTGTAATTGCATCACTGACATTTGTGCTATGTAAACAAATTCTCATTTACATCTGCTTTCATCTTTACTTCTGTTAAATGTGATTTCAAGAGAGCTAGAAAGCAACCAGGCTTGAGTGTAGTAAGCCTTAAAACTCTCTGTGCTGGCTGCTGTGGTGCCATTCCCAGGTTCTCCAGAAAGAAAAGCTGTGCTTTTTTGGAAATCAGAGGGGTCAGGGCTGGTGCCAGCCACTCATGGAGTTTGCACAACAGAAATGTCCTTCCCCAGCAGCAGGACACCAGTGAGGACTGCCAGCACCCTGCAGCCTCAGAGTGAGTTTGTGACAGTGTCCCCCCCCTTCCCCACAAAGTTTAGGAAAAACCTCATCCACATCAACACCCTCTGCAAAGTTGTTAACCATCTGTCATTCCCTTCCCTTCTTTCCCAGATTTCATAATAGCTGTTAATGGAATAAAGCACAGTCTCTCTCTGTCACAGGTGATTATGGTTAGACTCTCATTCTCTGGTGCTTCTAGAGCAATTCCTGATCTGCTAATTAGTCTTCTCAGCACTTCATGAAAACAGAGAAGTAGTTTTACAGTAATAAAGTCAACAGCTGAGAAAGAAAACTGCTAAGGAAATCTGAGATTTTGAAGCCCAGGGTAATAGTGAAGACCTTTACAGGCAAAGCATTTAAGAGATACCTGTGGAAAGAGTCCCTTTCTTTCTCCATAGTCTGATGCATCACTTCAAGCTTCAGACTGTTTTGATTTTACAGTTCATGTGCATGACATAAGACTGTCATAACCCTGATTTTTCAATTTCAGCTAAACTCAGAGACTCCTGGATTTGCTTTCAGGACAAAAGCAATGCTAAAATACTCCAAAAGATGAAATTCCCTCTCCTTCAACCCTGCCATCTAGCCTTGCTTAGTGCTTAGCAAGTTGTGCTTTTCACTGAGCTTTTCTTTCATCAGTGGTTTTCAAACCATACATCCAAAAGCAGGTTAGGTGGATGTTGGACAGCATCTGTTTAGAGCCTCCAGCATCCTAAGCACACTCCCATTACCATATTTAATGGTTGCAAAATCTCATTCAAAACTGAGCATTCTTTGGTATAGTAGCAAGCCATGTTTTACATAGATTCAGTTGGAAAACCCCTGAAGAATAACTTCTGAGACTTCTAGAAGCCTATCCAAAGCACAGGAAACCACATCAGTGAATGAGAAAAACTCTACCATACCCTAACACGGGCAAGATGTAACCATGGTTTGCAACCAGTCAGTCTGAAGATACGACCTTGAGGCTTGAAGCTGAGGAAGAAATTTCTACATTGAAGTGAAACTGTGTAAACATTTGTTCTCTTCCCCAAGGCTGCAAGAGTACCATTTGATGGTGTGATCCCATCTAAATTGGCATCTCATCTGAATTTAGCTGCCTAAAAGCAAAACTTCAGCTTAGTGTCTAAGTCTAAGTCTCTCCCCTGGTGTCTGCACACAGACAAAAACATTCTGGGGGAGTGATTCAATCCACCTATTTGGAACACCTAGAAATGATACCTTAATTTTTGGTAGCTAGAGGTGGGTCTGGACCAATGGTGAATCTTCATCAGGCTTACTCAGGGCAACTTTTGAGGTCTGTGTAGGACAGTACACAGCTGTCAGTCCCCAGTGGCACTGACAGGCTTTAGACACCCTTTCCATCTTTTTGTCCTCTCTGGCACACATGGCCATTGTGATTTAGCTGTGAGCCCTCAAGATTGACATGATAGCCAGGTACCAAGCTGCATTAGCAACACTTGACACAGCAACTTAAATAATTGTATCCTCTTTCTCTTCTATTTGGCACTCATTAGACCAAAAGTGGATTACCATGTCCAGTTTTGGAATCTCCAGTAGAAGACATTGTCAAAATGGAATGAGACCAGGAGAAGGCCAGTAACAGGGACCACTGGAACACTGGCTCACACAAGTGTAAGAAGTGAGACACTGGGCTTGTTCAGCCATAAGAGGAGGAAAACAGGGATCTCAGGGGAGATCTTATGGCTGTCTTCAACAGACTGATGGTAGTTTGCAGAGCAGGCAGAGAAACCTGCTCGTAAGTACACAGCAAAAGCACAAGAGGCAAAACAGTGCTACAGGCTACAGACACAAGTTGTAACAAGAGAAATTCCAGTTGGATCTTAACAAACACTTTTCCCCATCAGATGTGGTCAATTGTTGGCAAAGTTACTCAGAGAAGCTGCAAAGTCAATGTCTTTGAGCTTAGGGCTCAACAGGACAAGACCAGGACAAGCTGCCCCGGCTCATCGTGCCATTAGCAGGAGGAAGAGCTGGATGAAACCAGAAGGTTCTTTGCACAAGTCTCTGTGCAACTCAGGGTTCACTCAGCTTCCACTATGTCCAACTCAGACCTCTACTAACCTCAGTGTGGGCTTTCTATCCATTCTCTTTCACTACCACTAGAAAATGAGGATAAAATCCACGCTTGAAATGGAAAACAAGCTTGATACATATATTATAAAAATATTCAGAAAGGATGAAACATGTTACTTAAAAATTTCCCAACCCAAACCTTTTTGTTAGTCCAATTCTAGATGTGTTGAAACCCCTAACTTTTCTCATCCCTATTAGCATATGCATCTGTGGAAGTAAAATCATTAATTTTTAAGACTGAGTGCCCAGATTCCCCAACACATGCAAATAATAAGTGAAAATTGAAGTGCTCAAACTTTAGTTGTTTGTAAGGGCTTTTTACAGCTCACTAATATAGAAAATGAACAAAACTCAAAGGTGCAAAAAACAGCTGGTGACTCACAATGACAAGTCTGAAAGAAGGTGGAGAACTTAAAGGAAGCTTTCTTCTCTACAGCAGTTCCTAGCAAAGGCAGTCAAGAGAGGGGAGGAAATCTGATAGCATCTACTTTGCATTCAAAAAAGGCATAAAGCAGAGTTACTGAACGAGTGGGGAGAGAGAGAGAGGGAAGTGAAAAGGCTGGACAGTGTTCAAGGCAGTAATGGTTGTGAATGCTAATGCCCTTACTGCAATTCCCAACTCAGCCAATTTAATGTCATGACAAACAGAAATAAAACACAATCCTGCATCACACTCCTACCATAACATCAGGACACTGCACACTACAATTTAAAGATAATTAACTTACTTCATTATCAGATTTTGCCATTGCATCTGGCTGTAAAGTATGCCAAGAAGATAAAGAAATTGTGCACCAAAGTAGAATTGGAGATTCTCAGCAGTTTCCCTCTAAGGGTGTGGCAAAATTTTACTTCTACACAAGTACATGTTTTTGGGTTTAGCATTCTTGAATGCATAGCTTTCTTTGTGTCCTCCACTGCAGTGCTCCTTTCATTAATTGAAGAAGATTATTTATATAATCTGTGTGGCAGTTCTGAGGTTATGGAATATGCTCCATATAGAATCTGAATCCCACCATCACAAAGGGCAAAGATTTATGTTACAAAGGTTTTGGCCCCATTTTCCTTGTTTTGCAGAAAAACAGCACATGCTACTTTCTAGTGGGATAAATATATCTTTGTTCAGACCATAGGGCTGTCCTATGGCACCTGAACAACATCCAGGGCTTGTTTAAATTCCATCGATTTAGGACAGTGTGATCAGTTCCTGAAATGTGCAGAGCTTAGATGAGGCTCAAAGCTCTCTGAGTTTTGTCAGAAACATTCCTTCCTAAGCAAGTTTGATTAAAACCTGGCTGTTTCACATAAGATTCTATGAAGAGCTCAGTTGAAGACACTCCTTTGTATCCCCATGGATAAGATACTTGCTTCCTAGGATTAGGTCCATAAATGAGAGTCAAAGTCAGTGCTCCCCTAAGGGTCAAGACATCCCAGAGCAGACAAAGAAATATTCCCAGTGCTCTGGGTTTCCACAGGTCCCCATACCCTGGTCACGTTAATTAAAAATCTATTACAAATATCCTGCTGACAAAATGAAGGCAGCTGTTCCAGCACCACTTTGTGTTCTCAACTCTGCCCATAGCACCCAGTAATGAGTGTTACTTCTTGTCTGACTTTGCTTTCCACATTCAAAACTCAAAGTCAGTTTGATTGAAAGTTTTTAAATTCATTTTTCATATAGACAAAAAAATTATTTTAGTTTCAAATAAATTTAACCTAGTCTAGCCTCAAGCACTGGAAAATATATTCCAACCTTTTTCTATACCAAATTACTAAATTATTTTCATTAATGTAATGGATTATATTTTAAAATATTTTCAGCAATAAACCAACGTTTTTATTATTAAAACCTGTTCCCACTTCTGTAAGAACTTCAGCATTATCTCACCAATAGATAAGGGGTTGTAGGAAGGCTGCTTGAAGTAGACAACTCCAACTGAATGCACTTTTTAACATGAATAAAGCTTTACATGTTGCTTTTCACTGAACATTTTACATCTTAAAAAAAAAACCTGTTGTCATCCTGAATCTCACTAAATCCCTTATATCCACTTTTCAATCATTAGGGTTCCACAAAATGGTGTCAATTTTAGGCAGTTAGTCTTTACCACAAACCTTGAGGAAAACCTTTCAGTAATTAATTTCTTACTACAGATTTTTTTCCATTGTTGTTACTGTCTATTTTACAAGGATAAACTTCATATGTTGAATTTAATGCCATGGATTTAGTCTCTTTGACAAAAAAAATGTTTTATTTTAATCCTGTTTTGTAGATAGTTTCTCCATCTGGAACTGGAATTTGATTATCACTTCACATAAGAAATTACTCTTTGCCATACAGAAGTATTTTAAGCTGTGGAATTCCTGTCACTACCAACATAAAATACATTCAAATCTCTGGCAACTATTAACTCGGTGGTTGACATACTTCTCCTCACACTGATTTGTCATCACAGTTTAACACCATGTGAAAAGCACAGCCCCTTTGAAATTTCTAGATTGCGATTCATGAAATTTGACAAAAACAAACACACAAACACCCCCCCCATCCTGCAAAAAATAAACCACAAAAGGGTGAAAGACATACTATTCTTTACCAGCCAAAAACTTTTTTAGGGTTGAGTGATCAGACAGAGCTCACTTCCTCTTCTCTTTCTCCATAATTTACTCTTTTTTTAAAATAATGGCTAAGGACTCCAAGGTGGTAACAAACCCTGAGCTAAATACTAGAAAAGAGACAACATGCTAATTTAGTCCTATAGTGATACTTGCAGAGTATAACATGGACCTTGAATGCAATTCTCATATCAAACTTGCTATTCTCCTCAGATAGAGATGTAATCTCTAAATAAAATCAAATGAAATTGTGTATTCTGCAGCCACAATTAACCACCTCACACTACATACTAGGTGCACAAACCTAAGCTCCATCCTGTAAGTTTGATTTCACTGTCACAGTTTCTACTTAAAAAGTGGTTAAATAGATTTAAAATCATTGGACAGGTACACCTCTGAATATTGAGGAACTGATGAAAGAAAGAACACTTGAAGTAACTCAGGTAGGTTTGATTAAAACTGACATAGACAAGTATGTACAAATGCTTATTCATCCAGCTTGGTTCTAAGATCAAATGTATATTCACATCTCAGGTGAAACTCAATCATCTCAATGGCTTGCTTGGAATAATCATAAAAATAAACAAAATAAAGACAGATTTTCACAGGTACTTTATATTCTCCCAGAAAGAGTATATGATTATGAGTACACAGGAACTTTCATTTTAAATATGCACATATATACCAACGGTGTCTAAACAGGATTTGTACATTACTTTTTGCTTCCCATCTCACATGTTTCTGGAAGCAGTTTTACCTGGAGATAATTTCTATTGAACTGCAGAAATTTATATTAAATATTTGTTCTGTGTCCACCAATGATCCAGAGTGTTCAGGCATGTCATGTTATTGTGGTAAGCTCTTTAGTATATCTTTTTTTTCTAAGCAATAATTCTGCTTTATACATTAGCTCATTCACATTCATTATAAGCTGATTTTATTCCTTCTCAGTTTGACAAGCTTGTGTGCTTTCTTCTTCCATTCATTCACTCTATTTTTATGAGCTTATGCTGCTTTTCTTTTCATTTTAGGTTCTCCTCAGTGGTTTTATTTAAGGTGATGATCTCAATGGCATTACATATATTTTAAAGCTAAGCAAACACAGGACTGAGCCCTTTGTTCCTAAGTTATTTAAATATTTCATTACATGTGAGGATGTAATGTGTGCAATTTTCCTGATTCTTAGTCTGAATTGTTTCAGTTATTAAGTAAACAACTGAATGTTTCTGAAGTGTTTTCTCCCTTTGTGGACAAATGCTAAAGAATCAGTTTTCAATTATTCATTAAAACATGTTTCTTTTAGAAAAATATGAAAAATCTGAATATACCTATTTATCTTCTGCTGTGGCTTCCTGATGGATTTATTCACATTGTTATGTTGTATGGAGAATGTTCTTTATATTGCATGTCATTCAACTGTCTTCACCTGGTTCTGATTTTTTACTCGATGTTTACTTAATATTTTCTTAATTTTCTTCTTTCTTTTTTCCTTAGATTGTTTTTTACCAACAAAAACTACATTAATGGGGGGTTTTAAGCTTTCCTACAATGAGATGCAATTTCTCGTCTATTTATACAAATGGATTAACAACCCAAATAGCCATTAACTCACTTTAAATGAGTGGCAAGTAAAACATCCAAAAGTCACTTTTACTCTATTTGGGCTCCTCTTGTCACAGGCAATGACGAAGACCAAGAGCAGACACAAGAAAGGATTATCTGTACATCACAACACCAAACTGATTTGCTTTTCAATTGAACATCTTTTAGACAGAAAGCAGATTAATCAAGTGAGATATCTTTTAAAAGTTTTTCTGGTTTTACCTTATCTCTGCTAATACATTTCCCCCAAAAAGGCCATGCCAATTCCACAAGATATAAATCTAGACAGCACACTACAAAATAAAATTAAGCTCAAGGGAGGTAGCAGAGACTGAATGGTTCACTTCCACAACAATTTCACTTCTCTTCGTTGCTCTGCATTCCTCTGTGCTAAATAATTAAGAACTACTAAGAGATTGTTTGTACTTCTTCCTATTTCTGCTCCAGGAAAAGAGGAGAGAGGAAAAACCCACACTGTTGAAAAGAAGCCAGATTAAGTCCACACGTGGCTCACCTTGGCTACACACAAGAATCGCTGGATGAAACGCCATGATCTGCTCTCCCTGTACTTCAGCATCTGTGAAGATTTCCCTTGATCCTTGTCAGCAGCATCCACAATTCTTACATGTGAGCATCGTTGACCTACTTTCCAAGATCTTCAGACATCACCATCGGTTATTTTTAGCACTCTACTGACTCATTTGATGTCTCTGTGCATAGAGGGCTACCCACTGAGAAGATTTACCTCACTCCACAATTTTACCAGCACATTTTCACCAGCTTGAGATCACAGATGTGGAAAATGTCCTGCAAGTCTGGACTAAGCGAGAAATTTCTCACATGACCTACTACAAACCACAGTGATGACCCTCTGGAAAGGCTGAGGTCAAGTTGCCAGCAGTCATGGCTAACCTCTGCATGCTCACAGAGCAGCTTACAGACATGTGGAAATAAATTACTTCTTTTAGTTTTTGTTTTCTTTCTTCATTGACAGCTTCCCTTCGTGACTTTTTTTTTTTTGAGCTGAAATTAAGACATCAGATTCTTCACTGCCAAGACAAGTCTGTGCAGGAGGCCTTCCACTGACTCCTTCCAAAGGAGATACTTTCAGCATGATTCACAGTGGAAAATAAGAGCAGCAGTGCAGTTACTCCTCAGGACAGAAAGATGCAGCAAAACAAACCTTAGAAATGACCATTTAGGGGGTAAAGAGCAAGAATTGCATTAGTCTGCAGAGTCACACAGGAAATGCAAGGCACTAACAGCTGCATGACTTAGGACAGCAAACACTGCCTGGGACTAGGAACTTACAGCCTCAGGGGCAGTAGGACCTGAAGGCCCAACCTAAGCAGGCTCTCACTGGCTGAGAGCACCACATATGGACAATAGCACAGTAAGAGATTTGTCTAAGGAGACCAAATATATAACCATGGCCTTGGCACCTGATGGGCACCTCACCCTGTTGTCAGGCTCCTCCACGCATTGGGCTGTAGCTCCACTTAGTACAGAGATAATATGAGAAAATAAACTCTCTGATTAGTTCCATCCTGAGTGTGCTTGTGTCTCTTCTCAGCAAAAGGGAAGAACAGATCAACCACCACCCACACTCTCCATCTGCACACCTCCATCTTCACAGTACCAGAGCTGGTTTTCTGGTCAGTACCAAACACATCTGCCCCACCAGAATTAGAGGAAGAATGTCAGTCTGTCAGCATGGGGAGGAGGGCTGTCTTACCCACTCTGCAACCTCCTGCATGAAGATAATGCTGTATTATTCTCTATGAAAAGGCAATTATACCTTCATCAGTAGAAGTCATTGCAGAAGCTACTGGCATTTGGTAGCTAGATGTTGTTAAGTCCAGGATCATGACAATCAATATAATAATTGTTTCTGCTTTATTACCTAAGGGAAGTCTGCATTTCTACTGCAGGGGGGATACAGATTTGTAGATATTCATCTCTCAAACTTGGAAATGTTAAAGGTATCTGCAGCCTGCAGTTTGGCAACCCATCCTATACTACCAAAATACCCTTTCTGTATCAAATTCAAGTGCCCTTGCAGGATTTCTCATTATTTATTTCCTCTATATTCTGTAGCATTTGTCTTGGATTATCAGAAACTGAGCAGTGTGGTAAGAAACATCTTAAATGAAGAGAGTTTTTTCAAGTGTATTGAGCTGACTGAGGCCAACTGAAGTGTTACTTAGCCCATCAATAAAGCATTTTTTGTAAGCTTTTCAAACCTGAGTCTAGACAACTGAAATTATTCAAAAATACAGCACAGACAAGAGTGTTCCTCCAGCTTTAAAGAAAGACTGAAATACCTAATCACTATTAGACTGAAGAAATTTATTATGGGAAGTCAGATTCTGTAGAAATCTTTCCTCAGATTCTATCCACTCCAGTCATTCTGCAGCTTGATTTTAAACTTTATTTATTTGCCAAGAAGGAAAAAGCTTCAATCATATTTCATATGCCTACTGATAAAAGTTTTAAAATGTATAAACCAGAAGACACAAAAAAAAAAAAATGTCCTCTTTCACACAGCAACTAGGACAATTTTTTGCACTTAATCCCTGGTAGCATCCTCTAAAGTAAAGGGGAAAAAAAAAAGAAAAAAAGAAGAAGAAGAAAATTAAGGCAGAGAGATTTACTGATGTGATTAAGGTAGAATTGCTTTTCTCAGATGGCCACTGAAATAAAAAACAAATGTCACAATATGGGTTTGGCTTGCATATCTGCTAGCACTTCTCTGATCTCAGCAAAGCCAATTATTTCAGAATAATGTACAAACTCACTGCAAACTTGAAGTGAAAGCAATAGCTGCAAAGCTCTGGAGAAAAGAATAAGCAAGTCAATGCCTTTCCTAACAATGATGGGAGAGCCATGAGTCACAGCTCTTCAGAAAGCCCTGGGGCCAGTCTGGTGCCACCTAAGGACATAAATTGAAGGACTATTCTCCACCTACAAGCTCAGGTCTGATCTCAGTTGACTACAGGTCATTGCCAAAATCTGAAGGGGACTAAATGCCATAGATCAATACCACCAAAAACTCTGCAGCATATGCAAAAAAGGCACATTTTTTGATGCCATTGTTTTGAAATAACAGGACAGCAATGACCCTGACAAAGAACAGGAGAGAAATTTCCAAGAAGTCACCTGGCTCTACGTGGGATAACAGTGTTACACTGCAAGGCAGAATATATCTTTTACTGAAAGAAAACAAGTACCTTAAAAATACCCAAAGAGCTCATGAAATGCTGGGTAAGTAAAAGATGCCACATGCAGAGGGGTACTACAAAGTGCTCCAGTAATGAAGATGGACAGAAAAATCCCTGGTTTTGCTCCTAAAGGGACTGTGGTTCTACCAGATGGCTGATGCCATTCTCACCTGATGGGAAACTTTGCCTTCAGGCTTCTTCTCCACAAAGTTGGGAAGCAGGCTGTGAAATCAAGTAAAGTATCAAGTTTGGCTTTAATTGCAACCCTTACTGAACAATTGCTTCATTACTTACCTAATCACTGCTGAACTTTTCTGTTATGCTTGTTAATTATATGAGTGAGCACAAGGTGCAGCACTTCAGCCAGGAAGGGAAGATTCATTATCCAAAATTTTAACAGACAAAACCAACACTTACATATTTTACCTTTCAGCAAGGTTTTTTTGTTATCCACAGGAAATCTCTTACAACAGCAAACCAATACAAAGACTACATTATGCCACAGAGTTTGTAGTACTACAGGCAAATCCCTCTGCTTTGAGCTAGCCAGCACCCAGTTGAGGAAACACTTTCTCAAATAATCTAAAGTTGGTTTACAACAGAAAAAAAATAGCTAGGGTGAGTTCAGATACTGTTGTCATGAGGAACATGCTAATTGCTATGAAGTTACTGTGCAACTCAGTGCCTCCAAGGAGGCATCTCAACTAGTCACAACTAATGAAGCCTTTAAGCTGTGCCAGGTGTTAGGCTGTGCAATGAAAGGCTCATTTCCATGAACAAAAAAGGAGCACAGAGGAAGCCTCAGTAACCTGATAACACAAAGAGAAGCCCCAGCCCTGGACCCTCTCGGGGCTGCTTCAAGGGAACCTCAAGCCCAGTGCCCAGTAGAACACCCTGCACCAGGAAGGGGCAGGATACCCCCTGTGGAAGCATGAGACCCTTTATGGAACAGAGGGGAAGAGCATTCCAGGATTGCATGGGATTTATAAAGAGATTTTAAACAGAGGAACTGAACGTGGAAGAAGGGAGGATGCAAGATGTTTTGTAGAAAAATGTGCTCGGTATAATAGAGGGATAAGAGGGAGGAAAGGGGCCAGTCATGGGTAAGCAGGGCTGGCATCTTGTCTGGCATCACTTCATCACATCTTCACCATGGCAGCACCTGCAACTGCAGCAAGCAAGGGTGCACTTGTCAGTGTGTGATCTCTGGTGAGCACCAGGCCAGAGAGGAAGGTAAGTGGGCTGGGAGCCAGGGTGCACACAGCTATGCTTCTGAGACACAAACAGCAGGTTCAGGAAATCCAGACCTAAGGCTGGAGACACTGCTGCCAGATGAAAAATTGCCTGCACCGGGTGAGGTAACACTTTTTCTTCAAAAACCACTGGCCTATGAAACTACTCAATGCCCATTCTGTAGGAAGAACTGGAAAGTAACAGCCCAGTTGTGCCAACTTTCACCAGTTCACTGGGCAGTCAGGTATTGCTCTGGGGTGAACCACCAGGGATTACCAAAGAGACCCTCAGGACAGAAGAACGCACGTGTAAGCAGGGAGGAAAATATGTGAATAATTTCAGGGAAATTATGATCATGCATGTGTTTATTCTGGGAAAATTAATGAATATGTATGTGAAATATAGTATATAAACAGGAGCTTTTCTGTATTCAGCATGCACTACGTTTTGGAGGAGATATCCCCTCGTGCATGAGCAATGAGTGTTCCTGTTTGTGTTCACCCCTGAGACCCTGTGTGTACACGAGTGTGTCATGTACACATCTATTGGGAATCCATGGTCAGCTCCACAGCTAGTTGGACCTTTGGGGATGGAGTTTTGGCAGCCTATTTCCTATCAGATAATTTAGGATTTAGGAACTCCAAGCAATAGGTTCAACAATAATATATCTTGCAGTATATCCAAAAAGTTGGAAGGTAAACCCAGAGAAGATTTACTGAAGTCAACAAAGTAACTGGTTGCCTTGGAATTGATTTGTGCTGAACAGCAATTTGTGCAAGGTTTTGTTCTGCAGTGCTACTAAAACTTCTGCAGGGAAAGAGTAGCTGTAAGCTGTGAATCTTCAGCAAAGGGAATGAAATTATCAGCAAATCTTTCCCAATCTAGGCAAACAAGGGAGCTTTTATGAGATCTTTCAGAAATCTCAGGAATTCAGATTCCATCTTGGATTCCTGTGAAAGTGAAATTGTGGGCAATGAATGCTATTATCTTCAGACAGCTGAGTTATTATTATTCTGAGACAGAAACTTTTAAATCCACACCTGAACTTCTGCAAAATACCAGGCAAGAATTTACAACTGAACCTGAAATGTGAATCCAATACCCTTGGAATCCATAGCTAGAAAGCAACATCAAAGGGAACTTGGACAATTGGCCAATCTTGGACCATCACCACAGAAGTCCTGATAATTGTGAAATATTAACATGTCAGTTCCTGCCAGATCAATAAATTAATAACTGACTTCTATTACAGAACTGTAAAGAAAGTAAAAACTTATCCTATAGATCAGTTATTTAAAAATTTGATGGTGGGTAACAAAGACTTGGAGAGAGAGGAAAAAATGAAAACTGTGATAGTGTTTCCATCTCAATGTCCTGCATGTGCCTTATAGAACGATGTGCTATAAAAGCAAGAAAGAATTAAAGAATTGTTACTGATTGTAACAAAATTACAGTAGTGGGTCCCTTGTTTTTTGGTTAGTGTATATACACTTAGTTAGTGTATATACACTTTGGTTAGTGTATATACAGTTTGTGTATACAGTATAGTCACAAAGGGCTTCAGTTTCTGATGCAACACCAGCCTTGCTGACTGCACACAAAACATTCACTTTTAGTGTAAGAACAGATTCAGGCAGAATTTAGCCAGACTTGTAGAGCTCTGGTGAGCATGAACCACAGCATCTATACAGTAAGAGTTGCCCCTGGGCAACTCTGACAATGAACATAAAGTTGTTGTTAGGTCTGTTCTAATTTCAAAGAACTTGTCTACTTATAATCCATAAATATCAATATTCAAGGTGTAATAAAAAACTTTGGGTTTTTTTCAAGCAGACACATGGGAGGAACAGGAACCATTGCAGGGAGTAGTGTCACACAGATGGCAGGGGCAGCTAGGACTCATTCCAGTATGGCTGGGAGCAAGGAAGCAGAACAGCTCTTCAGGACAGTGCAAGGGTCTTACCCTTCCCAGAGAGGCAAAGGAAGAGGGGACACAAAGGGGCACAGATGGGAAGAACTGCAGTATTGCTTCTCCTGGAGCTGAGCAGACACAGAACATCATCACTGGGACCCCAAAGACTAGTCCAAAGAAGGGTACACTGCAAAAGTTTGGGAAAGAGTTGGGAGAACAGCTCTGAATGACACCAGGTTGCTCCTAGCATCTCCCTGGACATGCCATTTATGGATGGTGTTCCAAACTGCCTGGGTGATCCACAGGCTCACAATCCTCTGTGTGGCTTTTAGGGAGAAGACACCCAGGAAAACTCAAGCCCCTGAAGTATTTTATTGGGTGAGGATGGTAAATGAAAGCTGAATTACTTGAACCAGAGACAGAGGAAAACTGACATGATTTACTGAGCCTTTACCAAAGACAGAACAACAATTTTGTAATTGTTTTAAAAGTTCAACTTTCCACTAATGGTACCTAATGCAGGCCAGCTGAAATTAAGTGAAGGTGGTTATAAGAATTAAAAATGACCATGGCAGGGAGGCAGTGAGGGGCTGTAGTGCAGATAACTTGGCAGAGTCAGGATGGGATCTGTAGAGGGCAGGACTCTGGAGATGGTGAGTGCTGAGGAGACAGGACAGAAATGTGCAGAGGGTTTTTCCTGCACAATACCTTCATGAAGAAGTAAAATAATTAAAAAGCAGATGAGGGAAAATTGTAAAAAGGGAGTAAAGATTCCTCTCATATTAGTATTTAGAGATAAATGCTCACTGAATAACTGATCCATGTGCTTTTGATGTGGAAAACTGCACAGGGAGAAGAGCTTGCTGCCTGGAAAGGACAACTAGAGATACTCCTGCCTCTCTGCCAAAGAGAAGTCTCTGGATCCTCTAAGCAGGGAGCTGCACAGTTATACCCTTTTATACCTGTCACACCATCCCCTGATAACAATAAGAGTGGGAAACAAGCCCTGCAAGCCCACTCTTGTAAAGATAATTCCTACAGAGAGCAAATAAAAAGTAGCAAAAGAAGCAAATTACTGAGTGCTTTGCTATCTATTAAGTGCACAAATAATTTGATTTCTGAATTATGGATTGTCCAATCAATGCTGGCCAGTTCTGGCAGAAACTTGAGGTCCAGACACTCTGCTGTAAGGAACATGGACCCTATTTACCTTTCTTTTTATGATTATATATATATTACATATATATATATATTTCTTTTTATGATTGAGCAGACCTATAGGCAAAATGGTAACAGTTTAACATACCCTGGCTTTTTCCATCTGTTATCAGTACACTGGAGTATGCAGCTAACCCAGGAATAAGCACATTTAAAGCAATTTTCATAAGTGAATTGTGGAAGATAATTTTTTTCATATTATATGAGAAAGTAGATCTCAACTGGAAGAACTCACTTTGACCTGTCCAAGTTATTTGTATAGTAGCAAGACAGGCATTAAAAGCAATTTAACCACAAAAATTGGGGGTATCACCACCACTATGCCAGATGTTGATCTGTCACCTTTGGTAAGCATTACAGATTGTGATGAATGGGCTGCTACAAATACCCAAGCAAGTTTCAGGTTAAATTATCTTTAGACATGTCTAAAAATCCACCCATTCTCTCTGTCCTGGTCCCACTTATAAAGCTTATACCCCAGCTCCCAGATTAGACCCCATGCTAAATATGGAGACATTGCTACAAGTGCTCACTAAGGAACTCAGAAGTGCCACCAAGCTCCTTCCCCTCTGCTTAACATGAAAAAGAATTCCCCTTGATGGCCTCCATAGTTAAGTGCCAGAAGAGAGGATGCAGATCACGTACACACATTGCTGCATAGCTGGAGAGTTTAAGCAGTGCTATTTTTCCCTGTAGACAAGCTTGAGTGGAAAAGCAGATAACTCTGACATTTTTCAGAGGGTCAGCCCTGCAGTGCCAGAGCAGATCTGAATTTGGGAGGTGCAGGGAGATCATAAAATGAACAGGAGAGCTGCTTTCAAGCTGCAGAATCTTTGTTTTGGGAGACTTGCACACTGCACCAACAAATGCCCAACTTTCCTGCCTTTAGCCTCATGTCCAGTGACATTATCAAGAACAAACTGGTGTTGAAAACCCTGCTTTAGGCTGAAGGAAGACAAGATGCCAAACTGGTCTGAGGACTGCTAGAAACTATTTTATGCTAGGGAGAATGATAAGCCACATTAATATAGTCCAACATTTTAAAAGAACAATTTAATAGAAAATGCATTCCCTCAGGGAAAAAAAGGTCAAAATGGGATTTACTTCACCAGACATTGTGGTGGCTCTTATGGTGATTAGGAAGTCTGAGATAAACAGTGACTGTAACATATATTGACATTAAACCCTTTAATCAAAGAAACAAACACATCATTAACAATAAATAATTCAGAGTGAAGGATAGTTATTATAGTTAGAAAGAAGGAAGATCTAGATCACAGGACAAAGTGGGAATTGTGTGTGCCATAAGAAATATTTTGCATTTTGGATGACTGTGGTTTCACGCTATTGGTAAGATGTGGGAAATGAATTACACCAGATTTTATTTCATGAATGCTTTATGTAGAAGACTGTCATAAGGTATGTGAGCCACTGAAAGTCTCAAACCAATGTATTACACCTTCAGAAAATCCATTACTTGTGCCATTTTATAGAACACAAATATTCCTAAGTGTCCCTGAAAGATATTCAGTCCAAGTGTGGTGGAAGTAAATAGGTCTAAGATGAAGCTAAACTGATTTTCCCAGGGACTTACTATTGGAATTGGAGTACAAACCTCCTCATCAGCCAGCATAATAATTTACCCAACCTTCAGCAGTGAGAGCATTTCTGCATCTCTTTGTGTTAACAGAGGCAAGAGCATAAACACTGTTTACCTGCTGCAGGAGAAATGGTTCTGACCACTCCACCACCAAAATTAAAACCCTCTTTGCATGCACCAGCTGAGGCTGCAGCTTGACTATTATTTCCTTTTCGAGGCAATATCAGATTCAGCAATTCCCAGCACACTCATTGCCCCTGCACACACTGTTCCTCAGCACACCAGTGCTTTTCTTCCACCTCATGCCCTGCACTGGCCAAAATTCCCAGATAGACAAGGGACAGAACACAGGCAGAGCAACAGAGCTGCTTGTGCTGCTGTTGCCACTGAAATCAGTGCCAGCCAGGCCATGCCTGGGTTCTGGTCACACATGTTTTACTGGCTCAGCAATGTTCTATCAGTGCCAGAAAGAGTCTGTGGATAATGGGAGAAATTCAATCAACTTTTCCTTACTTGAAAAAAAAAAATCACAACCAAAAATACAAAAAGATCTTTAGCTCTTAAGGAAACAGTTTCATTTACAAAGGGGTCCTTTGGTTCAAGAAACCAAACCACTTGTCACACATGAGCAAGGTTGATAAACACTGGATGTAAGAATCAGAGATTCTGAGAGATTTTGCTCTGCTTTTTCCCTACATCAGCAGTCACATAAAGATAAGTTCCTATTCAACAAAAACTTAGTGACCTTTAATGTGAATTGCCCTAGGGCTCTTTGGCCTTGGAGGAGATACCAGAAGTTAGATTGGAAAATAGCCTTCAGCTGGGAGGTCTGCCTCTTGCCAAGCCTATGATGAGCCACGAAGGAGGGGGGAACATGCCCTTGAAACATCAGAGCTCATATGCAATCACACTTTGTCACTGTTTAGCAGCTACATTTTCTGCACAGGCCTTGAGCTTCTGCAGTGAGCTCATCCTACAGTTTTTGGGTGTGCTACTCTCTCCCCCACCATGAGAGAGTCCCATCAGCCCTTGGAACACCCCATTCCTCACAACACCAACAAGATCAACCACCCACATCGTTTCAAGGGTCACTAAGTACATACAAGGCTTACACACACAAAAAATTAATCTCCAGTTCATAGGACAGCTGAGAAACACCCATGCTGTGTGGCTTGAAGGTGCCCGGACACAACAGCCCCACAAGACATGGGGGCACACCATGAAGCAAATTTACACCTTTTGTCAGGAGGCTTCTTTCTCCAGATCTCCATAGAGCTCTTTGATTTTCCCCTACAGAAAGCTTTCCTCTAGCTCACCTACCTACCAAAAGAAAATCACACAAAAGGAGCATTTCAATTCACCAGGTGGGCCTTGAGACAGAGATTTGCATCTCCAGCAAGTATCACATCCAGCAGGATACAGCAATTTCACTCCAGAGCTGGCTCTGTCCTGGAGCCCTGAACAAGCCCAGGCTTGCAGAAGATTGTGTGGACACATCTCAAGCCTGCAAAACCATCTACCTAAGCAATGTCCTTTCAGTCAAGGAAGTTGTGCAGGCTACAAAGGTTTGCTTGGTCCTGCCAAGAGCCTCTGGCAACCCCTCCTTTATTTTGTGGCTGCCTTCTATAAAAAAAAAGGTGATTATTTTAGGGCTTTTTTTTTGTTTGCTTTTTGGTTGGGTTTTTTTTGTCAAGTGCAAACAGGAATGCTTTGCATGAAAGACTATTTACCCTCATGTGGCTTGTGACTGTCTTGAGATCAAAGACTCCCAATTACAGGCACACAATGATGTTTTCCAGCTTAATGAGAAGTAAAATAAAACCTGGAATTCAACTTAAATTACCATTTTTTTTTAAACTAAAGATAAACATAGAACATAGTTTTGAAGTCTACAATTTTAGGGCTGCAAAAGATGAAATAAGGTTTACTTAAAATGAATTAAACCCCTCAATTTATGGTCTTTCAGATGGTACAGAGCTAACCTATTTAATGTCCATCACAACTGGATGAAAATTTTCACATCAGCAAAGGAGGCAGCAAATAATAGGAAACCATAGTAAAACACACAAGTTATGATAAACAAGTATAAACATAAAACAATATGGGTTGGAAGTTAGAATAGACAATATTGCCTTAAATTTTTTTCAGAGGCAAGGCATAAAAATAGCTACTGACCTGAGTCCAAGTAACAGCAACATTATCATCTTCCTGGAGGAAACTGGATTGGGAATCAGCCTCACCACCAGAAAGACATGGGCCTGGCTTCTTCACAGCAGGGGTTAAGCAGGAAAAGGTCCCATCCCACCATCCAGAGCCTCACCAAGAGGCAGAGACCCACAGTGCTGAACATGGAGGACTGGTAATGGTATCCACTGGTGGTCTGCAGCACAGCCAAGGATGAGCCAGGAGCCACCCAGGAGGGGCAACAGGAGAGCACAGCCCCACAGAAACTCAGAAGGGAGCAGCAGCTCCAGGCTGAACTGAACTGCCCCCAAGCCATGGTGTGGTTGGAGGGTCCAGCTGAAGCTGGTCAATGGCATCGTTAGGCCCACTGGGTATTTTCAAGGTGGTCCTTGATGCTGTGAAAGGCCCCAAGCACAGTTTACAGTGCATGAGAAACTACAGAAGTAACTGTGTGTGAGATGGTTAAGGGAAATATGGCTCTGGACCTGTGAACTTCTGGAACCTTCCCAGGTGTTAGTACTTACACTTAAACCCATGTGACAAAACAAGGTCAAAAAGTCTGAATATGGAATGGAACAACTCTCAAGAAAGCTTGGAATGAAGCAGATCAAAGACCACTTGATACATATGTATATTATGTTTAAATTTTGGGGGTTTTGTTACAATGTGTCTTTTTTCCACACACACTGTATTTTCAAGCACTATTACCAAAAGTTCTCTCAGCTATTTCCCTTCCCCTGGCATGGCAGCAATTTTTGAAGAATGATGGTTCCAAATATCACTCCTGGCCTCAGTTCCTCTATTTGAAGCCATTTTTGTACTTAGCTCACAGCTCTTTTAAGTAGCCAATTTTCAAACTATGAATGTTTAGAAAAACTAATGACTAAAATTTCTTGAATTTTAGGCATGCAAAAGCATTACTACATTTAAAGGTGCTAGGAAAGGATATTTAACTGTTGTCAATAAAAAAAGTTACAGAGCTTGTTCCCTTGACTCAGAACATTCAAATCCCATAGGTCCTAAAATAACTACACTTTAAAGTTCAGCAAGTACGATTCTGACTAATTTGATGACCCATAACAAGAACTTAGATCAAATTATTGACTGACCTATTTTTTGCCTGAACACAACATTATATACAATGGCTGTATGGTTTAACACGTACATTCACACAGCAGTAATTTCCCTGAGGAGCTTGCAGCTCAGAAGGGAGTAATTACATTATGCAACATTTCCCAAACACGCTCTGCTCACTCACGATTAACCGCACGACTGAGCGCGTGTGCCCAAAATTCTGCTCCCTGAGCTGTGCTCCTCCGCGGGAACCGCTGCTCTCGCATCAGCGCCCTTCGCCCCAGCGAGGTGAGGAATCTGAGCCATGAGAGGAATTTTGGTCAGGAGCTGCTCTCACTGCCCTCCTTTTCACCCTGGACTTCCACGATCTCTGAGCTTACAGCTGTAAGAGGACAATTCAAAATAAGAAGTCAATTAGGATGAAAGCAGAAGCTGCAGAGTCCTACAAAACCGTGGCCCTGAAAGCTGTGTTTAACTTAATCCAGGGCAACTTCCCACTGACAATCTTCTCATGCACAGCTGCTGTTGCATCATGATAGCAAATTATTCCTGTTCATCAACACCAGAAAGAAACCTCTTGTGTTTAATCTTCAAGCATGACCTTTAAAGAGTCATCGTAAGACACAACCTCGACAGCCAGTGGGAGTTGGATGCCTACAGTGATTACAGAATTGGAAAGCTCTTGGGTTGCTCACAGCACTGATAGATCCTCAGATTTGTTACATATTTTACTGTGTACTTGCATCCTCAAGATTTTCAGCAAGGCACACAGAGCTGGATTTCTCTAAAGAAATCTCAGATTTGCTGAGACTCTGTATTTGACTCACACCTTATTCTGCAACCAAAGCACAAATTGCTTTTTTCTTTCTTTCAAATAATCCAGAATAATAAATTGGCAGAGTGAGTTCTCTGGCATCTACCTGGTGTTTCCCATAAGACAAATGCATAAATTTTCTGAGAAGCTAATAAACTGCAAAATTTCCAGGGTTAATTAAAAGAATTACTTGGAAAACCTCTGGTATTAGATTCACAGGTTGCTGTTTTGCCCAAATATACACATCTGAGGTAGACAATGAACATTAAAGAGGATTTTATGGGAGGAGCTATCACACACCACCTGGCCTAGGTCACTCTAGGTCTTGAGCATGCAGGAAGTGAGAATGGCCATGTGGTCCCAGGCTTTTTGGGCAGGGAGCAGTGTATTTCCCTCATGGGAAATATCAGAAAACACGATGGCATTTCTGAGACACCACCACATGTGCCAGCAGAGCAACACACATACAGCAAGGACAGAGAACTTAGATGTTCTGGAAGCAATGCCTGATCTGAGGAGGAATTCCACCAGGATTTGCAGCTGGGAGGAAGGAGGGAACAGAAGTGGGGCCAGAGCTGTGGCACAGACCTGAGTCTGGAAGGCCATGCTGGGATGGACACATGGCTGCACTTACATCGAGGACTGCAGTAAGTGACTCCAAGCTGGTGCCTGGAGTTGCCACACTGAGAAGGGCTTAACACCTGTGATGGGGCCAGAGTGTTCAAGAACCACTGGATTTTCAGTGCTTTACAATGTTAAGTGCAGAGGGATTTGAGAGATGAGGCTATAACAGAGACCAGCCTGCTTTTAATAGACTGGCTTTTCACAAATTTTAGGAAATCCACCCCAGGTCCTCACTATCACAAGTTTTGGCTTGACCTTTGCTGCATACAGGTGCCACATCTTGGCACAAGTTACTCCCATTGCACAAACATGGTCTCACAGGATCTTCTCAAATCTTTAGAGAGCCTGAGAACAAAATAGAAAGGAAACTATTGGGAGCAACCAGTGTCACAGTAGGCAAATAAATAACCAAACCATGTAGAAAAGCAGCCTTGCCAAGGGAACTCATATTCTGTTCTCATATTTGTTTTACAGCTTGAAGAGGTGAAGGTAAACATTGGAATGCATGAGTCCTGCACAGGAATCCATCTGCATGGGGCTCACAGGAGGACCTCAGGATCAGGAAACTGCATTCCCAGGGGATGATATGTACATGGGATAATGAGCTCTGAGTGAGGAAGGCAAATATTTCAGTTCTTGCCTGGTCTTCCAGCAGTGTTAGCCTGAAGTTTGCAGACTCGTGTTATCCCATGTGCTGTAGAAATGGAATGGATACATTCCTGGAGACTGCTTGGAATAGCAATTTTGTGAAAATTCATCAAGCAAGTTGGAAGCTATCACTTCAGAGCCCTGAAACGAGGGCGCTGGCGGGACTACTTAGTCAACACATATGGTGCTGTGCTATGATTTCCATTTCAGAGTGTACTAGCACTTATTCTCTGTTTTTCTCACAGCTGCTCACTCCCAGTGCTAGCACTCCCAGAATAGCCTGCTGGCGTATAAATAGGGTTCTCCCTCTGCTGCACATGGCAGGGCTGTAACTGTACTGCTCTCCACTTAATTATAAGGTGCTGTTAATGCCATTAAAATAGTTCTGTGTCTTCCAGTCCCCAAGAGGCAGAGACACCACAGGTTCCTGGATTTGCTCATTCTCAGGGCTTAGGCAGAGTTGCATCCTAATTTAATCATCAGGGAAAGCAGTATGAAGGGGGAAAAAAAATCTTCCTAAATGAAAGACCTTACTAACTCAGAGTATCTAACACATCATTCCCTTGAGGTTCAAAATGAGCACTCATTAAAGCAGTCTCACCTGTAAAGGAGAGGTATTGTCTTCAAAGAAACCCTGGACTTTGGGCAGCACCGTTCTTCAAAGTCAGCCTGGTGCTATGTCACCCCCAGACCCTGAGTACAGAACTGTTTTGGGCTGTGTCACATTTCCCAGCCAAGAGGGATGCTCAGCTCTGGTGCTGCATCAAGTCTCTCTCCAGTTTCTGCAGCCAAGTCCTGGTGCCTCCCAGTTATCTCCTAATTCTGAAATGTTGCACAGCCTCCCACATCATTCAGTTGGGTTCCCAGCTCTGATCTGCTGAGACTGCAAAGAGCAGCAATTGCTTCTCTCCTGGTGAGGACAACAGAGAAGTGCAGTGAGAGTGGCTAAAAGTAACAGTGCCCCAAAAGCTGAAGAGGAGAGATTTAGGGAGAATACAGGTGCAAAACATGTTTATCATCATTGTCATTATTATCATCATCATCCACATTCTAATGCTGTGCACATCACCATCATCCTTATTATTCACATTCTAAGAGTGAGCACATAAAGGAGGTACCAAGAAACACTGAGGCTTCTGCTTTGTCTGGTTGACATTTAATTTCTGCTTTCAGTATGTCTCTAGAAGAAGTTTGAAAAGTGTGGTGGCTTTCAAAGTGATTTTCCTTTTTCCGTTTGGCACATTCCTTGCCATGATGAACAAAGATGAAACAAAAAAATATAACCCTGACAATCAATTTAAAATAGCTACTTGCACTGTCAGCTAAACTCAAGATTGGATTTTTTTTAAACTGAAACACTCCAAACCAAGATATTTTAATGGTCAAGAAATCCTATAATTTCATACAATAAATATGCTGTCCAGAAATGATGGGGAAAATGAGAATCATGTTTCCAACCATTTGGTTAAATTAAAAATAACACACAAATGCTCCCTCTGTTGGTTGATTTTCAAAAAGGAATTCCAAATATCACAGTAGCATCCAGTAAGACAGTGTATTTTCTTTGGAGGAAAAAACCAAAATCAAAACAAACCCAACCCCAAAAAAGCTCCATATCCAAAATTGAGGCACACAGGAATAATATGTTTAAATTACTGCCAATCTGCAAAACAAAATTAAGTAAATTTTAACAGACATCAAGCCAAAATATTTGGATCCAGAATTAAATAATATGCCCACATCAGAATTCATAAAATTTAATTTTGGATGGTTTGCAGGTTATTTGTTTCTGGACCAGGAAAAGTGCTCTCTTGCAAGGGAAATAATACCACTCTCACTCTATTTTCTTGTGGAGTGAAAAGGCACTGCTGTGTATCATTAAGAAAACAGTTCTGTATTAGCATTGACAACAATACTAAGGAGGAATTTGGGAGTTCTGTTTATGCACATTAAATTTCCAACAAGTAGTTCCTCAGGAGCTCAAATGGTTTTGTGCAGTGAGGAGCTTTCCTGAGCCCAACAATTTCCATCAAGGAAAAAAATTCTGTTTCCATAGAAAC
Source organism: Peucedramus taeniatus (assembly GCA_013400575.1). Classification (NCBI taxonomy): domain Eukaryota; kingdom Metazoa; phylum Chordata; class Aves; order Passeriformes; family Fringillidae; genus Peucedramus; species Peucedramus taeniatus. The sequence continues at coordinate 59,536 of WBNO01018690.1, forward strand.
ATCCAACATGGACCAAGCATGGATTAAGCAAAATACAATGATGCCTTTTTGCAAGGTACTAGGAAAAAAATTCCAGTTTTAAGTGAGCACTGCTGCTCTTTCCTTCCATTCTCACTAGAAATCATGGGAAATTCTCCCCAAATGTCTATGTGACACACAGTTTAATTAGCACAATAAAAAGTTAGGTTTTCTTACATTCATAATTAGCATGTCATTCTGAACTAGAGTCAGGGATATATTAACATAAAAAAAAAGAGAGAGTGAAATAAATAATTTAAAATTACATTTACATTCCTTTTTTATTTGCTACTGGTTATATCAAGTGGCTTTTCTTATGTTTAAAAAATTTTAGTTGCTTTTTCTGTATTCTTAGTACTGAAGGGTCATTTCTGGGTAGTGAAAGCTCTTTCTGATATTCAAAATCCAAACTATGGGTTAGGATTTTTTTTTCTTGTTGTTGAAATGAGTATGCATGATACTATATCATATAATTCTCAGCTACCATCATAGAATTTTCTGACAACAGAATTTAGCTGCGAGTTCTGCCATTGCCCAGGGATGAAAAAAAGACTACATAAAGCCAGCCTGCCTTCATCTATCTTCTCAACAAAGCAAAAGGAAACATGGCTCCATTTTTACCAGAGCACTGCCATTGAAGTGCTTCCTTTGTCTGTTCTTTGTGTTAATAAAGTAGACACCTTTTTCTTATGATAGCTGAAGTTATTCTCTAATTACTCTATTATCAGATGGTATTAAAAAATATTCACTCTGTAGGTGTAAGAGGGGCACACAATAATTACAATACAACAAATGTCAATTAATTTGAAGCCCTCCATTTGTACACAACAGTATGATACTAATGTCAGAGACAAAAAATGCACTTCCACTTCTAATCCTACCTCAGAATGAGGCTCCACTATGAAAAACTGCCAGCAATAGCATTGGCAGGGTTCCACTTTTGTGTTTTTCAAAGGCTTGGTAGCAAATTCACCCACAGATTTTGTTCCTCTTTATTTTATTACTTTTCAGTGGGGATCTGAGAATCAAGCTGGGTTTTCCATCTCCAATATCACCATTAGTAATAAAGGCTATGCTGGCCAAATTATGATCCCAATAATCTGAGTGTAGTCCCTCTGTTATCAAGAGATTTGCTCAGACATTACTGGTGAAGAAGCCCCTGACTGGTAAGTGGCACACATGGATACCTTGGTGCATGAGGAGGATGAGCCCTACAGGCTCCCAGGGGTTTAAATGAAGTAGAAAGCAGCAAATGTTTCATTTCTGTCATTCAGGCAGACAGATATGACTTTGAATACTCCACAGCTTGGTTCCTGCAGCCACGCAGGGCAGCAGCACGCCCTGAGAAACAAGTGACAGGCAGCCAGTCATTCCTTACATTGGAGCAAAGTCCATAACACTGTCTGGGCAGGCAGAGCCCTGCAGCTGCTCTCAGGGCAGTTTAGGGGCATCCCTCCCCAGTGCTCACTCAGCCATGGTGTGTGCAGAGGGCACTGCAGGAGCTGCCCATTGCAGGTTCAGAGGAGCCTTCACAAGGGCACAGGCACGCAGAGAGGCACAGATGCCCACGCCGAGGTGCCAGCCATGGGAGGTAGGGACATATGGAAACACAGCTTCCACTGTGGAGAGAACATGGCCACATGCCTAGGGCACAGGGAGGAATTAACTCTTGAAGGACTGCTAAGAGATTGGCACTCTCCTGTTGCTGGAGGCCACTCTTCAAATCCGGTCAAACTGGTGTGGAGGGGCACGAGCACCACTGGCAAGGCAGGACAGCACAGCTGGGTGGAGGGACAAACACAAGCCATGTGTCTGGGCAGCATGAGTTCCACATGGCTCTGCAGGGGCTGGGTGACACAGGGGCTGGGAAGCGTGAGAAGAGGCTTGAGGGGCCAGGTGTAAGAAGGTTTGGGAGGTTTTCCTGTGACTCCTTTAGAAGCTCTTGCCCTTCACTCTGCAGGGCTACACCAGTCCACCTCCCCCAGCAGCTGCTTCCTTTTCCACCAGCCTTTCCCCCCTCTGCAGGGTGTACTGAGCCTTTGGGTGTATGGCTGCACCAGTGAGGTGGAAGGGCTGAGTCCTTCACAGAAGTGACCTCTTTTACCCACCTTCTGCAACATCAGCATGCCTAAAATGGCAAAGTCACTAAGAAGACACAAGAAAATCCCACAGGTCTCTTCCCCCCTGGCAGCTCAGCTGATGCAGGCTGCCAGGACCCCCCTTGCACCAGACAGGCCTGTGTCAGCAGGGGAAGGTTAGCTGAAACCCAGTGTTAGGTCACCAAACCAGCATTTCCTAGCATGACTTCTCCCCCAGGAAATATTGAACTGCCCCATAAATACCTCTTCAAAACAAAATCCTCCCTTATCTTCCAATAAAAATTAAAGCATCTGAGGAAGTATTTTTCTCCTTGCTGTCCATGACAGGCTGATACGAGACTTATTTCTTAAATACAGACACAACTTGTCTCCATATTTAACACTTAAAGAGCAGACTTCTTTATAACACTACATGGCACGAGCCAGAAGTGCAGAGATGGGGACGAGCTGCCCACCTCACTCGGGTGACAAGGGACATCTAGCGGCACCGTGGCTCCCAGCACCACTGTCCCTGCTCGGCCAGCAGGGACAGCAGACACAGCCACCTCATCTGTCCCCACGGTATCCCACCCCACCCTATGGAAAACCCATGGCTGGTACAGGGAGGGACAGCCCTCTGCCTTCCTCTGTGTGCAGAGCTGTGCTCCTTTGCATCCTCCTCTCTCCATCAGCTCTGCTCAGCTTTTTCAGTCCTGCTCCCATGGATTTTCCCTACTAACATAATCATATATTATACATATAACAATATGTTTTCAGTAAGAGGCTGGTTATCTCAGAGGCAAAGGCCTGCTGTGGATAAGAAAGCATGCAGCCTGCTCCCTTTATTCAGAGAAATAAACTGCTTCAGAAGAATAGCTGTCTGTGTGAAAGTAAAACAAACCAATGCATGGTTAGAACAAGACTCCTGAAAACTGCAACCACATCTCCTGGAAAAAAAGAAATTATTTTCTTTAATTAAAAAAAAGTAAATAATGGCATTACATCCAGCTTAAGTATTTACATTAATAATAAAAAGTCAAGACATTGTCATTGGAACAGACCAGTGCATAATGAAAGATGTGGGTTTAGATTAGATAAGAAGAAGAAATTCTTTACTGATGTTTCAGTTGTGCAGGAGGAGTTTTGATGGTCCTGTCCATCAAGGCAGCATCAAAATGCTGCTTTTATTTATGTTTGTATGTATGTGTGTATGTATGTACTTATTTATTTATTTATTCTTTTTGCCTGTTTTAGATTTCCCTATCCAAACCTCAAAACACTACCTGATTGAAAGAGTAACAGAGGGCTGGAAGCAGTGCTAAACCTGCTGGCTATCCAAAGTTCTGCAACTTTGATTTAAGAGACCTCCTGTGGCTGTGGTCCACCTGTGCCTCAGCCTGGACTTGTCACATATGTTTAAGAATAGCTGATTTATTAGTTTTCTTTTCGTGTTCTGTTCCAAAAATAATGAAGAACATTTGTGGCTGAGAGGAAGTTAAAAAATGGCCTTTTGGGAGATGCAAGAAACCCACAGAAACCCTGACTCATCAAACTCACTTTTAGTCTGTTTGGCTGCCTCCTACCCTTCCCTTATTTTTTTTTCCTCTGCAAAATTCCCCTGATCATCTCTGCCAGGTTTATTGCTTTACCCATTCACTGTCTTTCTCCCTCTTCTGAAAAGCTCTCTTAACTGTTTCCTTTTATATTTTTTTCTTCCCCAGTTTCCTGCTCCCCATATATGTGTCCTCTCTACCGTCACCTCCTGCAAACATTGCAACTCCCTTCTCACAGGAAACATTTAAAGAAACAAAATTGTCTTTTCCATTTGCTATTCCTCTTGGGAAAAGAAAAACAAAACACAAACACAAACTATTTTTTCTATTAAAATATTTCACTGGAATTCTAATAAAACTACGCTTATATGTACAGCCGTAGATTATCTCATTTTTCTTACCCTTCCCTTTTCTTTCTTTTATTTATTTTTTTTTCTTTACTGAGTAAAAGTGCTGCGTGTACTCTGTGCACAAATACATAAATCACCATTTTGTTTTCCCCAGGGCTCATTGAGGCTATAACAATAAGAGTGTCCCAAAAAGATGGCTGGCAAGTTGCTGCCACAACTGAACGATTAAAGAACTTCCAGGCAAACACTTCATGGCACTCTACTGCTTAGAGAAGAACCCTTCTCCCCTCTTTGAGCAGCCAGCCCTGGGAGATCAGGAGAGACACAGAGCTTTAAACCAACACTAAACAATTAGAAATGTCACCAGCAAAGGTAACCTGAGGCTTACCTGAACTCAACAGAATATTATTTTGGTATGGAAAGAAGGACTAACAAACGGAGATGTTATTGCTAAGTAGCCAGACGGTCAGCACAGGGGACGCTGATGTGTTTTAGGCAGCACTGCCCTCAGAATGAAGCTTAGGGGATGGCAGGCCAGGCGCAGCAGCCAGCAGTTGGCACTGTTGCTCCACTGGAGAAGGGATGGGCAGCAGCAGCAGCCAGGAGCGCAGCAGCACGGGGAGCGCAGCCCAGGGACAGATGTCCCGAGCATCACCTGCAGACACAGACATGGCACACACTGCATGCACATGAGCACGCCCACGTGAAACACATGCTGTGTGCAGACATGCCACAAGAAAGGAGGAAAGATTTCCATCGTGCATACAAATACCACCCTCACTCGCTCAGACACTGCAAGTGCAAATCTTATCTGTCCGCCAGGACAGCTGGGAAAGCCGTGGTGCACTGCCAAAGAGTTGGGAAATCCAGACTGATGTGTGTCAAAGTAGGGAATGACAAAGTCCTTCACAAAAGCAACAAGATACTTCCAAACTCACTGCAAGACCAGAAAATAGAAGTTTTCTTCCAAATAAGAGGGACCAGCCTCTCCTCCAGGGATTTGCAGTTTGCGGCGCTGCCCGGAGTAGTGACAGGTGGTGTAGATGAGTGAGGCAAGGCCAGAAAAGGAGATGTCACAATGGAAAGACAGCCCTTGCAGAACATACTGATATGAATGAAAAGGCTTTTGGTAATTTTTTCTAATCACACAGCCCTTCAGTACCTCACAAACCTTGGAAATGTCACAGAACAGCAAAACATAAAATTAAATCTTGTGACTTTACAACTACCTTACCTGCTCCTCCTGCCTCCTTCCTAAAAGAAAAGAAAACAAAATAAACAAAAAAACTCCAAATGAGCAACCAAACAAAAAAGACATATAAACTACTTACACCTTATTACAGAGAGAATTTCACTGGGGAAAAATACAACCTCCATCCACAGAACTGCTCCTCTTGGATTTCAGTACACGTAGTACATGTCTTAGGAAAAATGTCAAATAAGGAAGAATATGTAAAAAATCAAACAGGAACAAGTTAAATTTAAAGACATGAAAAGATAATCAATTGGAAACATCTGGGAGGTGAGAAGAAAGGAACTTAAATAACCAAACCAAACCCATCCACATTTCATTGTGAATCCATGGAAAAGGAAACCACTTCAGTACTTCACGCTGGGAATTTTATCCATCTCCAAGTGCAGGAGCATGAAAGCTTGTCTGAAGAAAGGGTAGGTGTCTGAGCTCTGCCTGAGCTCCCTGCTCAGCACCAGAACTATTTCATCACTGAGGGTTGCTCTGAAATCAAGGTAATGACTGGCCTTGAACACACAAGACAGAAAGGCAGAGAAAAGTCTGGTATAAATGGATCAGATGGTTAAGGGCAAGAGGTTCTTACTCTTTCTGTGGTCACTGGTTTGAGGAGGAGAAAAAGACTTCATGATAGAAGGGAGAGAAATAAACAAAAAGAATAAATAATTGTTGAGAAACAGCAAAGAAACATTCAAATAAATTAATCTGGATTTCCAAAAAGAAAACCGGCAAAGGTAGAGGAGCAGAAGTTTCTCAGTGCATTTAAAAAACCATCCAAGAACAAGAAACAGCTTTGTCTAATAATGTGCCACAAGAAAAACTTGACAACAGGAGCAGCAAAATCCTTCCCTGCTGTGATCGCAGCAGCAATTCCAGAGCACATTCCAGGGGGGCATGTATACACTGCATTTGGTTAAATAGCCTGAAAAATAAGTGATTAGTTCCTTTATATTGAGAAAACCACGCATTTCCTAGACCAAGGAAAACAAAAGGAGGCAGTTTAGCAATGCATTACCATTTCTGCCTGTTGCAATGATCTTCATCAGGGAGGAGCAGCCCTTTGGGAGCTGCACCTGTGCTTCTCTACCTGTTATTGGCACAGCCTCAAAGATAATTTTGCCAGAGAGCTCTTTGTGTGAGTGCATTCCCTCAGAGCAAGCTTACCACCAACCATTTAATTTTTACCAAGGCAAATCATTGTAAATTCTAAAAGAAAATAGGATGATGTTAATGATCCTCCTTTAATCTCCCTTCAGTACTTATTTACTGTGTTGTCTTGCACTGCTACCTATAGTTATATACACTTTCCTTAGTCACAGCAGCACATAAGCATCTAGATAAAGGTGGCACAGTTTTGTCTCTTTTAGTTTTACCTGACACCAAGGCCCCAGTTGTTGTCCAAGGGGAGGTGACATATTACTGCAAAAATCAATGCACTACATTGAGAAACCAGCAGCTGACTTCTGCATGTCTGCACAGCAGGGTCTCACTGCATTGTCTAAGCCATGAATGCTTCACATATTCTTGTGTTCTTGGTATTCACATAAAACAATTGAAACAAGGCTTAAATTCCTTGTGGTTATGGTCTGGGGTCTCCACTTGCAGAGAGAGAGGCAGAATGAAACCCATCAGGCCTGTCAGGAAGACTGCATCAGTTTCACACCAGTTTTGTCCACTGAAGTCCCACTACTATCACAGGGTTTGCTGTACAGACTGAGATGAGCTTTGCCTGTATCCAGTAACTAAATTTGGCAGTTTCTTTCACGAGGGAAAAATTACACAAGACACCTTTAATCTCATTTCTGACTCTGCCCATCACTTTCAAGGAAGTTGCAGCAGTTTTCTTAGTGGAAAAATTAGATGCCTCTAGTTAAAGGGAAATCTGGATCTTAAAATACCAGCACTAGACGTCCTCTTAGCTTCAGCCAACCAAGCAGAGGTGCTCCTGGTAGCCCTGATGGCTTCTTCCAGCCACCCTATGCAACACCAGCAGCCAGGGAAGGAGCAAGGACTCCCCAGGGACTCTCCAGTTTTATGGTTTCTGGACCACATTAGCTGCACCCATTATTGATGTGCTACAATCACACCTCATGCTTAGGTGAGACATACCTCAAGTGTTCACAGCTGCCTGAGGAGAATCAGTCCATTCAGGCCTGGTTGCAGCCTGTCTGTGCCTTTTTGGCTGCCTGGGGAAAGCCACCAAGGTGGATCTATCCCAGTCCTGATCCCAGCAGGTCTAGAAATTTCCTCTGATACCCTGATGAAGAAGTAGAGGTTCAATGGGTGTAAGGCAAAGCAGCTGTCAAGGTAGCAAAGCTCTCTGTGAATGGCCCTCACCTTTCAGAAGAGAAAATTGTACATTCCCCACATCCTGCCTGTGACATGAGGTTAGATAAAATATGTTTAGGAGGCATGGCCTGGCCTGTAGCCCAGCTGTCTGACCACAGTAACCACACTCTTTCCTTATAAACAGGACACTGTTTCTTCTGGGTATCTGGGATTTGCCAGTTCAGCTTTATTCAGCTCACTAGAATGATTTGTTTTTGTTGTTGTCATTGTTGTTCTTAATGAATTTTCAAAAATCAAAGCAATGGCTGTGGAACACTGTTCAAAACCACTGATTTTTCTGCAGCTTTGGTGAAACATGGAAAAATCAGCTTGCAGCGAGCTGATTAGCTACCAGAAAAGGTTCTCAAGGAAACTTCTCTGAGAAATGCAGTCATCTTCTGTCACTGGCACTCACTTGCAGCTTACCATAGCTCACAGAACAAAATCATCACCATCACTTCAGGCATTGCAAGCTGAGATAGAAGGACAGTTGAGTGCTGAGGTAAGTTCTGCTCTAGCAGGGTGTCAGGAGAATACAGTTAATGACCCCAGGGAGGATTTTCTTTCTGGTCCCCAGTTAAAGCAACAACCACTAACCTCCTGCCTGATAGTTTTCACTCCCTATTCAATAACCTCTATGTTTACATTACTCATCATGTAACTTGCCTGGACACAGTTACAAATATTCCATTGATAAACACCACAAGGTCTCCTGCTGTCTTGCTCAGGTATTCCATGGTTGACTCTGGTCCACACCCCATAATTGCTCACCCTGACCTGAGTGAGGCTGCAGAATCACTGCTGCTCCTGCTCTGAAAGGATGGCAGATCACAAGCACCTACTAAGAAAACACAATTTGTTTGTAATAAACCTTCTCAGATTCCTTCCACTCTCACATAGTGTCCAAGCCTTGCCACCTATTAAATACCATCAGTCAGGACACTCTTAGGTGCCTCTAATCTGTCTTGGTATGGCAAGGGCAGAGTTTTTTGTCTTTGGCCAGAAAGGCCTCTGAGTCACCTTCTGAGGCATGAGTTGGCTTTCTTCTGTGTTCTCTCAGGAACTCAAACATTTTACATTAGAGCACATATAAAGTACACACAATGGAGTTTTTTGGGGGTTAGAGCAAAAAGTAATAATCTTTAAACTGTGGGAAGGGAGGTTCAGAAGGGGTATAAGGACCTGTTTTCCAGCAGTAGGGATGATGAAGCAGAGGACCTAGGGGTGGTGTGGGACCTTGAACCCTGAACATCCTTGAGGATAGGTCATGAAAACAGTCACGAGAGACATTTGCCTGCAGTTGTTTCTCCTGAACATTCTCCTTCTTCTGCCCCAGTCCCATAACCTGTCTGTGATACCTAAGTGTCACAGAGGGAACAGTCATGCTCCTCAAATTTAAAATGAGATATATTCCTCTGGGTACTGTGACAGTAGCACTTAAGGGAGATGCAGAAACTCTCTCTCTTTCAGACCCTAGCTGGGGTTATTTTACAAGGACAACTTTCCAATCAAAAAGGGGGCAGAACTAAACTATTTCTCTGTCAACTCCACCCTCCATAAGCATATGCCAGTCTCTCTTTGGACTTTGTCCCTGAATGGGAAAGGTAACCAGAAAGCATCAGATAAGAAACTGGACACATCAAAATAGTCAAACAAAGCCTGAAGGACTTTGACAATAAACACACATGGAGTGAAGACACTTTCACACAGATTCCTTGCTTTGGCGTGTAGGAGGATCTACAGCAGGAATTTCATTTAGGAGAACAAAATACAACATTGAGATCTTTATAGCAATCCCTAGCCACTCTCTCTGGTACTTTCTGTACCACACACAGACTACAAGCTTACAGAAGTGTCAGCTTTGGGAAGCCATACCAACATGGGACGAGTGCAGGAACACTCTGAATGGTAAAGTAATACAAACAGAGATAAGGGAAGAGAAGCAATAGTGAACAAATGCAAATGCACTCTTGTCAACCAGAAAAATCCTGACTTGCTTCCTAGAGAAGCTGTGGAGGCACCCAGACCAAAGAGGCCATCTGGAGCAGAGTTCAACATAGTGTTAGCCAAAATGTGTTGGCTAAATAAATTGAGTAAGAACATCATCAACATGACAAAGCAAAAGATATCTAGAGAAGGACAACAAAATGTTCAGTTTACTCATGCCACTCCAAAAGGCCACTTAAACAAATGAAACGTAAAACAGTTCAGCTGTTTTAGCTTGTCAGATGATTCACAGAGCAGTGTTGTGCCAGCACAGCAAGGCCTGCCCAGGGGCTGGGAATCATCCCAGCCCCATTCTCTCAACAAAATACCTCTCCTGGAAGAAGCTGGGTCAGAGATGCAGTGGTGCTGGTGCAAATGGGCTCAGCTGTCTCAGCCTGTGTCTCTTGGAGGTGATGCAGCTTTGCTGGCTTAATGTGCACACAGCACAGCACAGCTGGGCTGCAAAAAATATCAACCCACAGCCACTTACACCAGGTTCCTTCAATGGACTCAATGAACTCCTAAATCAGCCTGTAACCACAGTCTCCTCTGCATTCCCTCCTAAACTGAATATGGTTGATGTCAGGTCCATCCTTCCTCTTCCTCCCCCTCTCTCAACCGTGTCTACACAAACAGACACACTAGAAATAAATGCAGTTCAGTGTAATTGCTTGAGTTCCACTTCCTCGTGGCATTCCTCAGGGCTGCTAGCTCTTCTTAAGGTTAAAATACAGACTTCCATGCTGGTCACTTCAGAAGGGCTTGAGTTACTGCTTTTCTTCCAGCTAAGCAAATTAACTGAATTTGCACACTACAAAGCCCAGGTAGGTTTGCAATTGTATCACCAACACACAGAAAACAGTGGCTCAGCTGGGAAGTCTTTCAGCTCATGGTGTCAGAGAGTAACTCTTGGACCCATGAAAGGAATTATTTTTTTCTTCAACCAGATCTCTCTTCTACCACTTGGATACCAGGCTGCTGTCTTTACTCAAGTATGCAAATCTGAGCAAGCCACCAAATGAAGCTTTAAAAATCTCCCTGGGAATAAAATTACTGTTTGTACAAACTCTCACATCCTTCTCCCACCTTCCAGGCAAAGGCTGCTCTCACAGCTGGTAAGATGAGGCTCTCCTGGTGAGGTGGGAGCGGAAACACGACGGCTTATCGTTCCTTACACACCATCTTCGGTGTTTTGCTGAGTTAGGAAAGGACAGGACACCAAGCACATTCCATGGCACTCTGCCAAGCAGGGCCCCAAAGGGTAAACAGAAAGTAATGTGCAGGATGCAAGAACATCTTTAAAAAAAATAAGGGGGGCACCAGATGGTCACTGAAATGATCCACAACAGGGGAATGTGAATGAACATTTCAGGTTCTGTTCTAACACCTTATTAAACATATACGGATGTGTGTCTTAGGAGCAGGCTGCATTCTGGGAGAGCCATGTCAGGCTGAGATTTTGCAAATAATCCATCTCCTCCACAGTCCCCGGTGAAGTCACCACCTCAGCGCCCGGCTGTCCTGCTCCTTCCAGCACCACAGTTGAGCATAATCACCTCAATCTTTTTTGCTTTAGCTGATTAAACTGATTTCCAGTGCCATTACAGTAAATTACCACAAGCAGGTTTTGTTCATTTGCTTTCTAACTGCGGACTCATATAACACAGCGTGCAAACCCTAACGAAGGGCATTTGTACGCCAGTGAGGGTCGATACTGCAGTTTAACAGAGAGTAGCTTTGTAAAGGGAGAACAAGGCTACTGCAGTGTGCTCTAGGGCTTTTACTTCCTATGGCCAGCACCGGATCTCTGTTCCCTGTTAATGAACAGCTGCTGCTCATTGAGCCATCGAGGTGGTCCGGTGGGACAGGCGGCTGCGGGACGGTTCAGAGGGGACGCACCGCATGCAAAGTCTCCCCTCTTAGCTGAAGGCTTGGCGTGAACAATGCTCAGCCATCCATGCATAACACAAAACTCAGGAAGTCATACAGCATCCCCAGCATCCCTTAGGTTTCATGCTTCTTAGTTCAAAGGCAGAGTGGGCAAGAAAAGGGCTCTGCCTTTCAGAGAAATGAGCTCTCTTAGAGCCAAGAGGTGGCCACTACAAACGCTGTGTCCCTTCAATCAGGGATTCCAGAAGAGCTTTTGGGCTATTATGAGGTCTCCTCATCTGGTGGACACACAAAAAATCACTCTCCCATACAACAACCGAATGTTCCTGTGATTTTCATTCAGTGTCAACAAACTCTTAATTACTTAATAGAAATACATTTCTAAAATTTGAACACTGAAATGAAATTTCAAATGCCAGAAATTTTCATGCTCCCATCCTTGGGTTTCTCTACAGAGAAGCATGCATTTGTTCTTTAAGAGGTCACAGGCTAAAGTCTTGGGAGCTGCTATAAGGCACCATACACTGATATAACAGGAAGGAGCCTGGGTTCAGTGAGGCACAGCAGAGACTGCCTGGAGTTCACTTTGAAAAACCAGGTCCAGGAAAAATCTTTTCCTCTTCACCTTTCTGGAAAGTTTATCAAGCTTTGTCTACCATGATTTTCTACAAGTTTAAACACTATATCATGCATTTTTTGGAGGAGGTATGAAAATGGTATATTAATTGCAGTCTTCTCTTAGTTGCTTTTCTTAAGCTAAAATAACACCTAAGTCAAACAAAACAAAAAAAACCCACTTCATGCTGAAATAAGAGTCCAGGCACATGCATTAGTTTACTGGAAACCTGCTTAAACACACAACTTCAATTAAAAGGGTGTAGCTCTTTTTTTACACAAGCCTTGAGAGACAACCTTGCCTAGGAATGGTGCTGGGGACAGGGGGGTGAAGGCCAGCCCAAGGAAATCTTAGCCATGTGACCACAAAACCTTTTGGGCTGTCATTTTCTTCCCAGCTAGCTGTCCATCCTGTCTGGGAACCTGGCTGCCTCCCTAAGCACACGTGAAGAGTGAGCCATGCTCCCAGCTGGTCTGCTGCAGCTTCACTGACCTCACAACAGCCTCAGTCAAACCCCCCTTATCTTTTTTCTCTCTCCCTTGAAAAAGGAAATAAAACTTCCAAAGCCATTTGCCAAGCAGAAATGAGGCAGAAACTCCAAACAGATACATTGCCATGAACTAGAATATTTACAGGCTCAGGAGAGAGAAATGCAAATACATGCATGGCAATTGCTCTATCCCTTTAGTTTCTATTTTTTCACCTTTTTGTTTTGGCACAAGAAATAGCCAGCATGTGACAGTAAGGTCAGGGTATCTCTGGTTACAGCAGTGCCTAAGAAGCGTTGTTCTAGTAAAATGACACCACGCACAAGCCACATTATATAAAAAGTGAAGGAGGCACAGGCATGGGATATGACACACTTCAGACACTACACTTAAATGATGTGACCACTGCTACAGGCTCTGCCCAAAAAGGAGAATCTTAGCCCACGCTGAACTTGGCACTGCCATGGCAAAACAGCTAGGGATAGCTGGAGAGGCAACCCCACTTCTGCAGCTGCTGAGCTCACGCAGAGCTGATCTCTCCTGCTGTATTGCAGGGTGCCCACACACCTCATAGACCTCTAGTTTGGGCAGATAATGAGAACAGAACTAGGCAGCACTGTCAACATCAGCCACAGGGTAGGGGGAGAGGGAGTAGGATGTCCTTACCCAAAAGTTTGTGAGGTAACCACTCCTCCTACTCTGCACAGCATGCCTGTCAGTGCAACACAGCACACAGCTGCTTTGGTTTTTGCCGGTGTCTGTACAAGATTTCACATCCTCAATGTCCTCTTCTCTTTTTTGTTTGGTCTGAATGCCCAAACGACTGATTTTCACCTGGTTCTAAAGAATCACTGAAAAAAAATCAGTGTAGGTTGGGCAAACATAGCAGAGGTTCCCCAGAAGGTCCATAAACTTTTCACTAAGCTGGCCAGAGCTTCAATTTTCTACTACAGTGCCTGAAAACAACTTGTCTGCTTTCCCATTTCACCAGGAGGCTCTTGCATGGCTCTTACACTGACATTGCAGCAAGGACCTTTTGAAGCTACTGATTGGCATGTCTTCTCTGTTTATTTTCTAATAAAAAAGAATCATATGCACTAAGCTTTCTAAAAAGCAACTGTGCCGACACTCAGCCACAAGAGGAAAGTACTGCAAAAGCCCCTGATGCTTTTACTTAACAATAAATTCAGACAGCTTTGTTTACAATTGGAACTGACCTTTCATTTAACTAACTTTTTAAAGAAATTTGGGAAAATTTATTAGTCCAGAGTCAAATATATTCTCTGAGCTACAAAACCGACCTCTGATCCCTTTTACTTACATCCAGACATTTCAAAAGCAGTTCAGTAGACATATTCCAGTTTTCATTTAGTGAAGGCTTATCATGGTTTGTACACTGATCCTGTTCCCACTAAAATTAACCACATCCCCACCAATATCACTAGGAGGAAAAGTCAAAAGGAGTGCTCAAAACTATGTGCTCCTACCAAAAATCTCAGCTTTTTCTTTCACAACTCGGATTCTCCCTGGACTCACAAATCAAGTTTCCATAGTATCACCACAGTAACAAAGTGCAAGACTTTACCAAAACCTCTCCAAAAATCCCAGTTTGCCTCCCCCCCTCCTCCCTTTTTAATACAAACTTTGAACTATACTTGTGCAAAAGACCAGAAGAAGCTGCTTAGAGGTATCATCAAATGAGATCCATCTTCTTCAAATCCTATTTGCATTCTTGCAAGTGTTGGGAAGCATTTTATGGGACCTTTTTCCCAGAAGAAGGACTTGAGTGGCTGTAAGTTGCCAGCCCCAAGGAAAGTCTGGCTGTGAGAAGCAGGATGAGCTTTGGCAGTCACGGGGATTTCAGCACTGGAGGAAACATGAAGGAGAAAGTTTAATTACTTTTTGTGACAGATTTCAGCAAAGGCTTGAACTTCTGTCTCCTACATCACACTTGGGTGCTCTCCGCCCATGATTAACTTAATCACCATTTGTTTTCTCATATTTCTTCCCACTTCCTACATCTTTAAAAACTGGTCAGGAGGGGAGCAGCCCCAGCCAGCAAGCTCACAGATGCAGGGGCTTCAGGTCTACATCCAGGTCCAGCTGAGCTGAGCCTTAAAGTCAGTTGCCCCCTCACCTCCCTCCCCCTGAAAGCAGGCAGGCTTTCATCTCCTGAAATCTCCCCTCCTCAGGTTTCTTCCCACCATCATTTACAAAACTCTGCTTTTGCTTTGATGAAAAATGAAATCCAGACTTGCCAATCCTCACTTTTTCATGAGGAAATCTTCCATCACCATGTCCTGCCAATCCCAATTGTTGCCTTATTAACACACAAGTATTTCAAGGGTACAGTCTGTCTCACCAGTACTGGAGATTTAGGTAGGAATTGTGGACCAAAGACACAACATGCAACACAATGAGGATCTAGGTGAGGAGAAAATTTGAGCTATCAAGATTTATACAAATGTGTTTCTATAGTACAGATGATGATTCCTGCAGAACAGAGAATATTTCAAAAAACGAAATTGACCTGAAAAGAACAATAAATGGAAAAAGTACAAATAGGAGAAGGAGACAAAATGAAGAGATTTGTAAAAGAAAGGGACCTTTAAAATACAATGATGGGGCAGGCTATAGTGAATTTAAATACCAGCCTGCAATAAACTCCGTGTAACATGATCCCTGAGCACAGCCCAGCTCTTAGGGAGGTTTCAGCTACACTTTCCAGGCATATCTCTTCGACCTTGTCTCTGTCACATAAACGAACTGAAATGAACATATGTTTTTAAGTTTGTTTCTAAAATAACCAGATCGAAGCAGAAATACTGCACTGCCCACACTAATTCTCCCCCCACCTTCCTCAGGGGAGAGAGCGGAGAAAAACCATGCGTGTTAGTCACATCAGATGAAGTGCTACAGTGACGAAGATTTATACAAAACAGAGACAAAAAAAGCCTGTCAGGTCCCAGCTGCGGGTGAGCAATGAGCTGTGAGCCCAGGAAGGTGACATTGTGCCAAGCCCTGCTCACCTCCAGCCCCGAAGGGCTCCCCAAAGCACACACATCAGCCCTGCAAGCCTGCAGAGATCACCAGGCACGCTGCGGGGACGTGCCAGCCTTCTGCAACACCCAGAGCTGAGGGTGTGCACCACCAGCATCCTGGAAATGGACTGGGCAGGGGGGGAAGGTGTTGCTGCCCAGCCTCTGCTGCCCTCTCACAGACAGAGGTAGACCACATGCAAGGCACAAAGGTAACAACAAAGAGATGCTTTTGTCTCTCAGAGGATGCTACAACAGGCCAAGATGTGTCCTGGCAGGCTCATCTAAAGATCAAGGATCCTGGAGTTTTAATCATAGTAACAACTGAAAAGGAATTACCCCTGGTATGAGCAAAGGCTGGTGGATGGTGGATGAAGGGACAGGGAGCAGCCCTGAGGAGGACTTTGGGGTACTGGAGGGTGAAAGGCTGGACATGACCCAGCAGTGTGAGCTTGCAGCCCAGAAACCCAAGTGCACCCTGAGCTCCATCAAAAGATTCTTATTTCTCACATGACTGCAAGTACAATGCTACCTAGGAAAGGAAACTGTGACTGCATCTGCATCTACCCATCTCCTTCCTGCCCTAGACACTGAGCCCTGCAGATCCTTTTCCTGGGCTGCTTGCTCCTTGAAATGTAGGCTGAATGCTCTCCATGGGAAAAAAAGGACATTTTACACCTTATGATAAGGGAAACTATATACCTTAAATGGAAGCTTGGTTTTTAATGAAATTCAATAATTCAGACATATGGATTTTCTAATAATCAGTATAACACTCATTTCTCCATTTGGAGACGTGAAGGTTTTAAGAAAGGCTTATCTGAAAGACACGTCATCAAACTGATAGGAGAACCCAAACCCTCCTGTCTAAAATGTCATTTAATTAGGCTTCAATTAAGCTTTAAAATACTTCTGTAAATAAAGGAAGATAGGAAAAATGAATTTCTGCTTAGGAGCACTTTATTCCTCTTCTACCCACAACAGTATTGTGCATAACTAGTTGAATTTCTGTCACAGTATTGGCTCAGCAGCAGCAGAGAATATATAGCAATTTACTTCTTAAATGGTTAAAAATTTCAGGATTTAGCACTTCAAAGGCACTTTGACTACAATGGGAAAAATTTTCTTTGTAAAATCTTAGAAAGCTCAAATTGGCAATGTCTCTTTAATTGGCTTTAAAACATTTAATAAAAGTTTTATGATACAATCCCACCCTACAGCCACCATTAATCCCACATGGCTGTGAGAGATACCACGCAGCCTACGAAAGCTGGGAGAGAACATTCTGTTTTGTTTCCCATCTATTAGTGTTTACTAAACCAATTACAGGAGATTTAACAAATCATCTCAGAAAAAGAAGCTGCTGCAAACTCCCTTTCTTGTTATGACAGGCAGTCCCATGACTTATTCTGGGTTCTAGCCCCAGCTCTGCCTCAACAGTTCTTTCAATCTTATGCAAACAAGGAATTGTTCACTTCTTTCTATTTCCTAATCCCAAACTGGATCACCACCATTTGATTTGCAGAGATGCTACACAATGCCTTGGAGAGAGGAGGTTAACATCCTGTTGCCTCATTGTACAAGATGACAAAAGGCATGGAAAAGTGGTAGGGCAGAAGGATGAGACTTTCATAAAATGTAGATATTTGGGCACAGGCTTGAGTAGACCTTACAATAAAGCTCCAAAGGCAAGGTGGCATGGAAGGTGGTATGGAAGTGATAGGCTGGTAGAGCTTGGCAAAATATGATTAGCACATCTCACAATACATCAGGAGATTTCTCAATCTGCCAATGTACATACAAACATCAAAAATTCAATGGCAATTTGGGAAAAGAAAAGCAGAAGATGGAAAGAAAAAAATTTCTGTCTGCAAAGCAGACAAAAGAAAAGGCCACTGCAAAATGGAGAGCCTACTGAGAGGAAAAAATGTGCCCTGTGGTCTGCGTGCAGCACCTTGGTATGAAATGTGGAATGAAGAGCAGAACACAGCTGTAAATCCCACCAGCCCTGACAGAACCTCTGCTCATAAAGCATGGGTGTGAAGTGGGGCTTCACATCCTTTGGCAGCACCACTCTGCTCCCACCATCTGTGGCTGCCAGCTCCAGGACAAGGACTAACCCACGCAAAGATGAGCTTATCTGGCCTTTTAAAGCACTCTGGCACAATTTTAAAAGCATGCAGGCAGCCTAAAACACATCAATGTTATATTTTAAAGCCTACTTTTCTAAATTCCCTGTTCCTTTTGACACAGAGCATTGCCCACTAGCAGGTGGCACCAGCAAAAACCACAATACCATCTGTTTTTAAAGCATCCACAGGAAATACCTGCAAGCAAAGAAACCAGCAGGAGGTCAGACTTTACCTGTGGGGTTCTCTTTACAAGCTAATAGTTTCCTCCTCATGACATTGGCTCCTGCCCAAGTGAGATGTACTTCAAAGGGAGAGATTCCCCAGTAGGGACTTGAAGCTGGAAGTGCTGTGACCAAAGGGGACCGGCCACTTTAGGACCCTCATCTCCAAGCCTGTGTTGCTTTTGTTCTTTTGAATAGTAAGATACAGAAAAGAGACTGCAAGTGCCTGCTTCCTGTTATTTCATCTTGCAGCCAATTGACGTGTGGTGTGCTGTATGAAAATGATTTGTGTTTTTCATGCTGTCCCGACTGCAAGAAGGTGCTGATGCAGCCCTGCTGCAATTAGTCACTTGTGCCTGCTTGTTGCTGGAGGCAAGGAAAGAAACAACATGCCAGTGAGGCTCCTAAAGCAGGTAACATGGAAAACAGCTGTTTACCCAGTGCAAGGAAGTAAAATGATCACTCATCTGAGCTGAACTAAGAGCGCCTGTACAGCCCTGAGATGGACCCAAGGGAGCTGTGCAAGGTTGCCTGTCAAGTAATCATGGGAGTTGGCAGGAATAGTGGTGGTGCACTGAGATGAACCCCTGGCCAAGCTCTGCATTAAAAAGAGGCAAGAGAAATCTACATTTTTGGAACATGCTAAGATGTGGTGATGAGTCCAACTCTGTCCCAAGAGTCTGATTCTCACACTGAATTACACTGAAAGTAAGGGACTCTCAGTGACTCCCTCCCCCTGAATCAGGAGTTAAAAAAACCCCGAACCTCAAACCCTCAAAGCACCTTAGTTACATGATACAGGCAGTATCCTCCCACAGTAGCTATCCCTATTCTGAGTGAGGAAGAGAGGTTACACAGAGGGAGTCACCACCACTGCTCCCTTGGGATGCAGGAGGGGCTGTGTATGCACAATCAGCTCTTCCTAAGCTGCCCCTTCTTCCACAGCTTACTCAGCCCTGGGTGCAACACACAGGGGTATCTCCCACCAGCATCAGGTGGATGGCCTGGAAATCATCAAGACAGAGCTTAGATTTGCAGGATGCCAAAGGAAAGGGGTTTATACTGGACAGGATCAAATAGCAGACCAGACTAACTGAGGTGAGATATGAAGACACCTACTCAGGGCCAAAGGTTAATGCCTCCCCACATGACAAGGGTCGGTATCTGAGGAATCCAGAGGCCACCATGCAGCTACTGACCTTTGGCTGAGGATCTGAGAGGCAGCACTCACCAGCTCCCAGGTCAGTCATGTGCCAGAGCAGACAGTCAGGAGCAAAAACTAAGACACTGTTGCTAGAAGAAAGTGACACATCAGTAAACAGAGTGTCAGGGGGAGGAAATAAAGCTGGCTTCTGGCTCAGTTTGCTGTGAGCCCTGCTAACACCAAACCCAAGCATGAAGACAGTGCTCAAAAGAGAGCAAGCTCATGAGACAGTGCCTGTATGACACTGGTAAAGGACTAGAGCATTATCTTTCCAAAGGATTAGGAGGATTACTTTTTCAAACTGAGCATCTCTTTCCCTTTCCCAGCAGTTTCTGATCCTCCAAAGGAGCTCCTCATCCTCCACATGGATTTTCAGCCCTTAAGTAACATTCCCTGGATGCTGATGGAGCAATTCAAGCTCCTGAAGTGGAGACCAAAAGGGAAGAGGGCACATTTTAGGGGTTGTACTGCTAGTGCCAGCCCCTCTCCTGCTGTGCCATGGGAAACATGCTGGTGGTGTATAAACAGCCTGGCTAATTTGGCTCTTATGTTGTGAGATTTTGCTTCCTCTGCTGTCTGTGTGGCTGCTGCTTCTGGTACAGCATCCACCACAGCTTCACCCAGTTGACTACAACCCAAACCAGAGGGGGGTTAAACTGCTGAGCAGGCTCTGGCTATTTGTACAGCCACTCCCCCTGCAGAGGAGCACCCCACAGCACCCAGCAAAGGGCTGTGGCAGTGGCATTCTAGGGGATGCCACAGCCCAGGGCCCTGCACCTGTCCCAGTGTGGCATGGGGACAGGGATGGACTGGGATGGCCACAGGAGACTGGTCCCTGGGGAAGCCCCTGTGCCTTGGTGCAGTGTGAGCATATCCCCACAGCCACAGGAGTGGTGGGAGCATAATCTGGAGCAGCTGCTGGCATTCTTCTTGTAGCCCAGGAGCGATCAAAGGCTTGCAGTGGCTTCACTTTTCCAGTGTTACTAGAAGCAATGGAACAGCATCAAGGATACATTGGAATTTCCCTTTTATCACAGCTGTGGCCACAGAGCATTTATAGGAAGCAGAAGGGATAAGTGACCCAGCCATCAAGAATTTTCCTAAATCCCTCTACAGGCACAAGTGGTAGGCACATTTTCTCCCTGTCCTCATGATCTCCTTAGGGATCTAGCAGAAGTGCTGTACTAGTGCTGGTAAAGTCAGACCAGGTGAGGTCTTTTGAGGACAGATACTGCTTTGCAGGACTTGCAGTGAAGAGTTTCACTAAAAGTGTACATATATCATATTCCCATCACTGCCAAGCTGTGAGTCCTGAAAGTTTGAAAGCAATCTTTGGTCTTTCAAAGAAGAATTTACCAAGAACTATTCCTTATTGAAAAAAAAAAAAAATAACAACCATGCCACTTAAGTGTTTCATTGTTTGCCAAGTAGTTTACATGCACCAGTGGGAGCTAGGGAAAAAAAGGTGTTTGCATAAAAACTGTTAGGAATACCCATTACATCACACTTCCCAACAAAGCCCAGGCTGTTATTCTGGCAGTGATCAGCCTCATTGTGCAACATACATCACCAAAGGGAAAAGATCACAAATGCTTCCATATGAGGAATCCCTTGGTCACTAAATGAAGGAATCATGCAGGCAGTGTGAGGTACCACTCATCAGGTGCCCTTGAGAAGTATATTGGGATATATGCCATGATTATTGTAATAATCTGTGAAAATAGAATGAAAAGATGCTACAAGTTTTTCTTTAAACCAGAGAAGTGTTCTCCAGGTCAGCTTATATCCTTTGTGGCAGAAGTAGCAAGAACTAAAAAAGCAATCTCAGTTCATGTAGAGGCCCTCTACAAAGCATACACAGACCTTATTTCTTAGAGTTTAAAAATGAAGCTAGAAGTTTTCCTTTATATGTGTTAGCTTATTATAGGTAATGGCAAAATAGAAAATAAATATTAGTCTTGACACATTCTACCAAAATCTATAAGCTTAAATAGTTGCAAATACATAAGTAGATATTCCACATGCAGGACGGACACATGCTATTTTATGTGAGTTATTAAAGGACTAGGCTGAAAATATGCAGACTTTAAGACCGTGTTTTAAGAAATTTTAACTAAAACCACATGCAGAGTATGCATTCTAGCAGATAATTACACAGAGTGGAGCACGACTCATAGAGAAAATAGAAACTGTAGCAATATGTACTTTTTATCTAACAAATACAAGTATTATAAAAGTACTTTCAATTTTCCTTTTCAAAAAAAGCTCATTTTTAGGCACTACAGGTCACCCACCCCTAGAATCTCACTGATCTAATCTACAATGTGTAACACACCTAGATCAAAAAGATTCAGGAGAATACTATTTTTAACATGTTCTCTTGTCCAAAACAAGTTAAAAAAAAAAAAAAAAGGGGGGGGGTGGGGGGGATGGGAACTCATGAATGTCCAAGGAAACACAAAATCTGAATGATGACAAGGCCAGTCCTTCTCAATCAATGACTCTCTTTCTCCTTCCTTCCAAGAACTGGGGATTCTATATTTAAAGGCTTCACACATTTTCTCCTGTTCCCAGGGTACCTAGCAATTTGAGATAAAATGAGTAAAAAGGTGACCTCTTTACTTTAAAAGATCCCTTACCAGTTTTGCCCAGATAAGGAGGCTGTTAAGTACTTTCTTTACCTGAGATTTCAGCAAGTTTTTAACAGCAAGAATCCTCAAATGTCTGACCCACTTTTCCTGCAAAAAAAAACTTAGATCTGATTTTTCTTTTTGTTTCTTTAATCTACTTTATTTTTGTGGAGATTCAGGGGGTGGGGAACAGAACACATATAAGATGTTGCTTTCGAAATCCCTGCTCTTTACTTAGGTCTGAGATGACTAATGCAATTCTAAAATCCTGCACCACCAAGACATGAATCACAAACCTACCTTAGTTGCTTCTGAAGGTGTTTTTGTGTGATTTAAGAGCTTCACTAGAGAAGGCAAACTTGTATTGATAGGATGGCAGCACTCATTACTTGCTAGTCAGGCCAGGCTGAAACTTCATTGTTTTTGTTTCCTAGAGAAAGAGCTGAGATCACATCTGTATTTTATAAAAGCTCCTGAATTGTTGCTGATCGACAACAAGGAGGACCTGTAGCCAATGCTTTGCCTCTAGAAACTTACATTGTTTTGCAGTCAGAGTTGCTAGATACCGTGTCCTCGTAAAAAGTCTGGTTAAGTCATTTATGCTCTGAAATTGAGAACTGTGTTTCCCTGAACAGCTAACAGAAATTATTACTAACAAGAATTACATGTGACAGGCTCCAGGCTCCATTATTTGGCTACCTTTGTTCTCTAAAGGATATTCATTATCAACTGAAAACCTGCTAGTATTTCTAGCTTCTATGAAATAAGCTTTTTTTTTCAGTTAGTAACTTGGATGTAAAGGGGGAAAAAAATACATTTTCCTATCTGTTTTCTAGGGTTTCATATAAAATCTGCAAAGGCACTGGAACAATAGGGTAGGGAGCTAGAGCAGCTATGGGACTTTAAAAGTGTCATGTGTAAGATGTGTTCATACTATTTGCTGTCAGTTAAGGTGCAGGAGTGGAGGGAAGGACTTGTAAAACCCTCTGCCTCTCTCCAATTCCTCAGGCAAGCACGTTGGCCAGTTTTGTAAGGAGCAGTCTAGCAGTGAAGCTGGAAGTGAGGTGACTTTTACCTGTTACCCTGATGGGTAACGAGCTGGGGGCTCGTGCCTGTGCCAGGGCAGGAGTGCCTGGTGTGGCTGGCTTGCCTCGGGGGTGATGGACCACTCTGCCTGCCTGCTCCTAGAAGCACAAGTCCTTCTTCTGCCCCAGCTCCCCGCTCTGTGAATTATGGCAAGTCCATCAATCCTTCTTTCACAGTTGTTGTTGAAGGCTATCACATATCAGGCCCGTGTACTCCTGCCAGAGAGGCTCCTTGCACTTGCTGTTCTCCCCAGGACAGGCACTCTGACACAGCCGTGCTTTGCTCAGCTCAGCTCATGTGCAGCTCTGGACACACGTTGCTCTCTTCAGTAAAGTGGATGTGTTCTGAGCCCAAAGCAAATGAGCCAAAACTGTGCCTTAAAACTCCCCAAAAGATGCTGGATTGAGAGGAATTATGGAAAGGCAGGTTGTGGAGTGGACTTGGAGCATAGAAGTTTAAGGGATAGGAATCAGCCGCTGGGCAGCAGAGCTTCTTCATGGAATGCTAGTATGGAACTGGAAATCAGGAGGTCTCTGAATGTCCTCTGCCACATCAGACTCTTCCCTACTCACCCCATTTCCATCTCTCCATGTGTTTGCTCCTCTGCTGGAAATACAATAGAATGATGGCTATAGCTTAGACATGCAGCTGGCATCGACTTGTTCTCCAACAGAGTGTGCCTGGCACAGACAGGAGATTGGAGCTGCTCCTGTGGCAAGAAAGTGGTAATCAGTTTCACAGGAACAACAGGGGAGTGTGTGGAGGTGGTGACTGGTTTTCCTTCCTCCTACAGGTACCCACAGCTCGCAGCAACATGCAGACAGGGTCTAGAAGGATGACCCTGCCCACAGTAACTACAGCCAGGCTGCAGTCTGCCTCAGCTTTCCCGCCTTGAGATGGAGCCCAGCCACCTTAGAGGTAGCTCTTTGCACTGTGTCGTCCAGGTAAAGCACAGGCTCTCAGAAAACCTCAGTCACACTCAGTCCATTTTCCAAGGAGTGTTTTACACCCACCACTTTTGTCCTGCAGGACATCTTAACTAGAAATTTTTGGGTTGGGATCTACTTGGCTTGCACTTAGTCCTCAACTTCTTGGAAATTTCCTAAATGTGGAAGTGCTACTTTTCCCATCTTCTCAGGAGACCCATGCAGGTATCTAACCAGAAACACTAAAAGGGTCTTGTGATAGGGTATTCTCCAGGTAGGTTCCCAGCCCTAGCAGCAACTAACCCTTCCCCAAATGCAAAGTGGTGCACACCTGTTGATTTCAAGAACTGCAGAGATAACATATCATGATGGATCCATTAATCCCTCTTGGAATTGCATAACCTGATGAACTATTACCATGCACAGA
Organism: Peucedramus taeniatus; assembly: GCA_013400575.1. NCBI lineage: Eukaryota > Metazoa > Chordata > Aves > Passeriformes > Fringillidae > Peucedramus > Peucedramus taeniatus. The sequence continues at coordinate 83,756 of WBNO01018690.1, forward strand.
AAGCGAAGTAGGGTATTAGAGAAGATGAAATAAACTGCCAGGCAAAGACCATTGTTATGGCTCAGGAATAATTAAGCCCCCGAGGGCTTAATTTCAGGTTGATCTAGGAAGGCATAAAAGATCATGCACTTCCAGATCAAATGGGGAGGACTTAGCATATGATGTCAGATGTCTCAGATGTCACAAAGCAAGTGGCTCAGAGTGGTGTAAAAGCATGGCCCCGAGTGTTTTATAAGGACCAGAAAAGGCAGTAGGAGCTGTGTGATGAATTTATAAAGGATATGGTCTCCTTCTGGGCTATCAGCATTAGGAAATACGTACATTTTTTACACTGTGGAGCAGCACCAGACCGTGCGAACTTGAGTCCATTCACTGTAACTTGGGACTCACACCGAGGCAGAGAAACTACTCTGGGATTTCAGTCTGGGATTTCCTTCCTTCCCTCCTTGCCTCTACAGTAGTGGGTTTCAACCACTGGAATGGAGAGGTGGCAACTCTTCTACACCTCAGCGGGGAAATCTCCAAGACCTGCCACCCCAAACCACGGGAAGCCGGTGCCCTGCTGCCGGCAGCTCCGGGTAGGGCAGCCCGCGAGGGCTCCCTGGCCACTGGGCAGCAACGCCCCAAGCCGCTCCAGGTGCTGGTGGCCCGCCTTGAGGCTAGCACGGAGCAGCCCTCCCCGTGCGCGGAGCCCCCCGCGGGGGTCGCGGCGGAGCCGTCACCGCGCGGGGCGGTGCGCGGGGAG